>JAJOZX010001114.1:0-27500 GCA_023014485.1 Bathynomus jamesi
TCTTTGTGATAGTTGAGAAGTGGAGTGAAGATCGTTATAAAATACCTGCTAACGTAGGTACAAGAAGAGCAGATTAGTGACGCACCCTCATACGCCGTTGTATGTACGTTGTGTATAAATAACGATCGGCCGTGCATTGATATACGGTTGATGTGGAAGAATGCTTCTGATAATAACGCTCTTATTCCTACGCGAAACCGTTTCATCCTCGACAGAATGTTTGAAATCGTCGGATTCCGTAAGCTGAAACCTATATTAGACGCGCGTGTTACGGACATGCTTTATTTTGATACAGTACTTGAATACGCATACACCGCTCTGCTCGATGGGTTTACCGAGTGTAGGACTGGTGAGAATGGTCTAGTGCTGGATGTTTATTTAAAAAGTTTAGACTCTTTGAAATACCATGAACTTTGGTACAAAGCAATTGATCGGTACAAGGCTGAGCTCACCTACACCATTCACCCTGAAGAACTATTTCTTTATAACGCGAAGTTGTCGTAACGATTTAGAAGATTATTTCAATTGCCGCTATGTTGAGTGAGTTCACGATTGAAAAGCTCGAGTCGGTAGAAATAAACCCTCGATTGGAAAAGCGTTCTTATAAACTTGTGTTTAATAATGTAGCTAACGATGAACTCTTTGTGCGTGCTTTTGATTGTATTCTAGACGTGTTTAAAGATGACTTACCAGCCGGTTGTAAAGTGGGAACAAAATAGTACTGAACGATATGAAAGCCCTTCATATCGAGTACAGGTTTCCCTATACTTTAAGCGGTGAAATTATTAAGCCGCATATACTGCGTAATGCAGAGCAATAATGATGTAATTGTAAACTCGATTAAGACAGAGTTTAGTATTTTGAAAAAAAAGTGAATTGTATTTATATTTTGCTTGACATTTCCCCGATTATACGCATATTTCTATTGAAATGTATATTATTTGAAAAGTATATTTATTTTATAAATATATATCCATAATTGTGTGTGTGTGTATATTTCTCCTGTACTGTTATGTACATATTTCTATTGAAGTGTATATTTATTTGAAATGTATATTTATTTTATATATATCCATAATTGTGTGTATATATTTCTGTTATATGCATATTCCTCAAATGTATATTTATTTTCTATATATTTATAATAAAAAGAATGATGCAATGTTGTTTATTGTTATGCCTTCTACTACCGGTATTCGAAATATAATAATGCATACAACGGTATTGCGGTATCTGGCAATATTTAAGCCTTCTAAGCCAACTGGCTGATTATGAGTCTATAATAATGTATACAATAATACTGCTAAAAGAGGTATCTGGCAACTCAAGCCATTTACAGCCAACTGGCTGATTAGGCGTATATAATAATGTATACAATAATACTGCTAAAAGAGGTATCTGGCAACTCATTTACACCCAACTGGCTGATTAGACGTATATAATAATAATGTATACAATAATACTGCTAAAAAGAGGTATCTGACAACCATTTACAGCCAACTGGCTGATTAGGAGTCTATAATAATGTATACATTGGTATCGCGGTATCTGGCAACTCAAGCCATTTACGCCAACTGGCTGATTAGGAGCCTATAAAACAACGCCAACTCGGCTGAAGTCTTAATGTGCACTTGGCTCCTGCCAGGTGAACACCTCTCCTCCTTTCTCTCCTCCTCCTCCTTTCTCTTGGGGGATAACGCCGCCTCCAAGTTCCCCCACCCCCTTTGCAACAACCCCCCCTTTGCAACAACCCCCACCCCCTTTGCAACATTACATAATAACCTGCAACATTCTTGCACTCTCCCCTTTTGCGGCTATACTACTAAGCTGTGGTCCGAATTCAATGATCCTAGCCTTTTTATAAAAGATGGGGGTGCATTTTAATGAAATAGGTAATGCTAGGCTAGGTAGGTTAATAGACGAAAACGTGCGAAAGCTCTATAGGTCGAAGCCTTCTTTAAACGTTGTGGGTCCGGGAAACGCGGGCCCGACGAGATAAATAGTTTAAAACGCGGGCCCGTGGTAAAAAATAACTTAAACGTCTTTTATTGCAACGCGCGTATTATTAGAAATAAATTAAATGAATTTAAGGCGGTAATTTATTCCGGCAACTATGATATAGTTGCTATCACTGAAACTTGGTTAAATACCGTGACTCGGGACTTGTTGGGGGAACTTGATATACCGGGTTTTAAACTCTTTACTAATGATAGGTTACATAGATTTGGAGGCGGCGTTTTGCTGTACATTCGTAATTCCCTTAGGGTTATCGAGGTTAAGTTAGATTTTCCGGCATCAATTAATGCGATCTGTGTTGAAGTTAGGGCGGGTAGTATTAGTTTTAATTTTGCTGTTGTTTATAGACCTCCCGTTCAACCCCTCGATACAGATACTAGATTTTATTCACTTCTTGGTAATTTTATTGACAATCGGAATAGTATAATTGTCGGAGACTTTAACTGCCCTAATGTTAATTACGAGAATTTTACGGGTAATGAAGAGGGTTTGAGATTGGTTGAGTTTATGGACGATAACTTTTTACGACAGATAGTTACCAAACCAACGCGCGGTGATAATATCTTAGATTTGGTGATGACGAACGGCGAGAATATAGTCGAAGGTTTAGAAGTAGGCGAGAGTTTAGGATGTAGCGATCATCAAATTCTTAGGTTTAAGTTATTGATAGAAAACACACAGGATAGTAACGTAATATAAGTCCCTAATTTTCGTAGGGCTAATTTTGATAGTTTTGTGGATAGGATGAGAGTAGTGGACTGGGATAACTTATTTATGGGTAATGACACAAATTTGCGTTGGGTGGCGTTTAAAGAAAGTTTTAGGAATATTGAAAGGGAGTTTATTCCTCGTAGGTCCAAGCGCGTTAGAAATCGTGGTAGGCCGAAGTGGTGGACTAGGGAAGTAGGCGAGTTCATAAACGAGCGTAATAGAGCGTATAGACTTAATAAGCGCAATGGCACGGCAGCTAACTTTAATAGATATATCGAGCTTAGACGTCAGGTTAAAAGATCAGTTAGGAATGCCAAGCGTAATTTAGAGATACTTATAGCTGCTGATAGTAAACATAATCCAAAAAAGTTTTTTGAATACGTAAATAATCGTAAGCCGGTAAAAGATAACATAGGCCCTCTAGTGGATGTTAATGGCGCTTTGGCTTCTGACGCTCAGGCGATGGCGGGTATTTTTAATAACTTTTTTGCGACAGTTTTTACCGTAGAAGACGTAAATAATGTCCCCGACGTGGACGATATCGTTGCATTTAGTAGCGAGACTATTTTAGATGAAATAACTGTTTACGAGGCTGAGATTGCGCATTATATGATAGGCTAAAAGTTAGCAAGGCTCCAGGCCCTGACGCGTTTTATCCCAGACATTTGAAAGATTTGAAAGACGTTATCGTAGGCCCCTTAACAAAGATTTTTAATCAGTCACTCGAAACGGGGTTTATTCCTGAAGACTTCAAATTAGCTAACGTCCCGCCTATTTTTAAAAAAGGCGACCGCGCGGTACCTAGCAATTATAGGCCCATTAGCTTAACGTCAATTGTCGGTAAACTTTTGGAATCCGTAGTTAGGGATCGTATTATCGATCACTTAGAAAGTAGAGATTTGATTAATATAGTCAGCATGGGTTTCGACGCCATAGGTCTTGTTTAACTAATTTGTTAAAATTTTATAACGAAATAGTGCGCGAATACGATAGGCATAGAGCGGCTGACGTTATTTATTTAGATTTTAAAAAGGCGTTCGATACAGTTCCGCATAGGAGACTAATTGCGAAGGTCAAAGCGCACGGTATACGCGGTCAGGTAGCTAACTGGTTAGAAGAATGGCTTCGTGCTAGGAGACAGAGGGTCGTAGTTAATGGTAGTGAATCGGGGTGGTTAGATGTAGGTAGCGGTGTCCCACAGGGTTCAGTGTTAGGCCCATTGCTATTCGTAATTTACATTAACGACATAGATGTAGGATTGACTAGTAAAGTGTCAAAATTCGCGGACGATACTAAAATAGGCGGTAAGGTTGTTAACGAGGACGATAGAAATAGGATCCGAGACGATGTGAATAGGATTATGGAGTGGACAGATAAGTGGCAGATGCAATTTAACGTAGATAAATGTAAAGTTTTGCATATAGGTTCTCGCAACAATAATTACGCGTACACGATGGATGATAGGGAGTTAGCGAGCATTGACGAGGAAGTAGATTTAGGCGTACGCGTATCTAAAGATTTAAAGGTTAGGAACCAGTGCCTGGAGTCTTGCGCAAAAGCTAATAGGATGTTAGGCTTCATAGCGCGTAATTTCGAATTTAAATCGAAGGATATTATATTGCCCCTTTACAAGTCCCTAGTCAGGCCTCATTTAGAATATGCGGTTCAGTTTTGGTGCCCGTACTTGCGTGAGGATATTGATAGGTTAGAAAGGGTTCAGCGTCGTGCCACGAAACTTATTCCGTCATTGCGCAATAAGCCTTATGAAGATAGGATTAAAGAGTTAGACCTGTATTCACTCGCAACTAGAAGATTAAGGGGGGAGCTTATTGAAGTTTTCAAAATCGTTAATAACATCGATAACGTAAATTTTGATAAATTGTTCACTTTCGATAATAGTAATACTCGCAATAACGGATTTAAGTTGCGTGGCAGACATTTCATTACTAATATCGCTAAAAACTTCTTTACGTTTAAAGTAATTGATAAATGGAATAATCTTCCCGCGTCAGTCGTTCATTCTACCAGCGTTAATATGTTTAAGAACCGTCTTGACAGACATTTTAAAAGTATTAACGTTGTTAATTTAAAAAAACAAAGTTAGCAACAGGAGCTCTGGTGGTGGTGCTCGAGGATGAGTCTATTGACGATGAATGCCAGCTTGTGACATGCCAGCGTGTGATGCCAGCAATAAAAAAAAAAAAAAAAAAAAAAAAATTAGACTAACACGAACGTAGATGTAGCTCGTAGCGTAAACTAACCCACTTTTCGTTTAACTTTACCTACTTTTTTTTTTTTTTTTTTTTTGTCTGTAACACTTTCCTTGCATGTTTGTAGTTTGCATAGTATGACAGTGAGTTAAGACTGTGTTTGCATGGATTGTAAGCGTTCTTATTTTACTTCTTTTCATCTTTCACCCTCTCCTATTTTCTCCGACTATTTTTCTGACTTGTCGGCAGTGGTCGGCGGATGATGATGGTGAGACTTTTTTCCCTTTTTCTGAATGAATGTTAACCCACGAATGATAGGTGTTGCTCCTTACTTAACCCCTTATCCTCTTCTCTTCTCTTAACCCCCTACTCTTTCCTTTCTCTCGGGCTAACCTAGAGTGGATCTTAGGGTCTTTGTTAGCCTTAGCTTCTGTAGATCTGTAGATATCTACAGATCTACAGAAGCTAAGGCTAACAAAGACCCTAAGATCCACTCTAAGGTTAGCCCGAGAGAAAGGAAAGAGGAGGGGGTTAAAAGAGGAGAATAAGGGGTTAAGTAAGTACCAAAAACTATCATTCGTGGGTTAAAATTCATTCAGAAAAAGAGAAAGAAAGACTCCCCATCATCATCCGCCGGCCACTGCCGACAAGTCGGAAAAATAGTCGAAGAGAATAGGAAAGGGGTGAAAGATGAAACGACGTAAAATAAGAACGCCTACAACCATGCAAACACAGTCTTAACTCACTGTCATACCATGCAAACTACAGACATGCAAGTAAAGAGAGTTACAGACATGCAAGTAGGGAGAGGATAAGAAAAAAGAAGTAGGTAAAGTATAACAAAAAGTGCGTTAGTTTACGCTACGAGCTACATCTACGCTGAACCCTTTCTAACCTATCAATATCCTCACGCAAGTACGGGCACCAAAACTGAACGGCATATTCTAAATGAGGCCTAAGTAGGGACTTGTAAAGGGCCAATAAAATATCCTTCGATTTAAATTCGAAATTACGCGCTATGAAGCCTAACATCCTATTAGCTTTTGCGCAAGACTCCAGGTTCCTAACCTTTAAATCCTTAGATACGCGTACGCCTAAATCTACTTCCTCGTCAACGCTCGCCAACTCCCTATTATCCATCGTGTACGTGTAATTATTGTTACGAGAACCTATATGCAAAACTTTACATTTGTCTACGTTAAATTGCATCTGCCACTTATCTGTCCACTCCATAATCCTATTTACATCGTCTTGGAGACTATTTCTATCGTCCTCGTTAACAACCTTACCGCCCGTTTTAGTATCGTCCGCGAATTTTGACACGTTACTAGTCAATCCTACATCTATGTCGTTAATGTAAATTACGAATAGCAATGGGCCTAACACTGAACCCTGTGGGACACCGCTACCTACATCTAACCACCCCGATTCACTACCATTAACTACGACCCTCTGCCTCCTAGCACGAAGCCATTCTTCTAACCAGTTAGCTACCTGACCGCGTATACCGTGCGCTTTAACCTTCGCAATTAGTCTCCTATGCGGAACTGTATCGAACGCTTTTTTAAAATCTAAATAAATAACGTCAGCCGCTCTATGCCTATCGTATTCGCGCACTATTTCGTTATAACATTCTAACAAATTAGTTAAACAAGACCTATGGCGTCGAAACCCATGCTGACTACTATTAATCAAATCTCTACTTTCTAAGCGATCGATGATCCGATCCCTAACTACGGATTCCAAAAGTTTACCGACAATTGACGTTAAGCTAATCGGCCTATAACTGCTAGCTACTGTGCGGTCGCCTTTATTAAAAATAGGCGTAACGTTAGCTAATTTGAAGTCTTCAGGAATAATCCCGTTTCCAGTGACTGATTAAAAATCTTCGTTAAGGGGTCTACGATAACGTCTTTCAAATCTTTCAGATGACTAGGATAAAACGCGTCAGGGCCTGGAGCCTTGCTAAATTTAGCCTATCGATTTAATGCGCAATCTCACCCTCGTAAACAGTTATTTCATTCAAAATGGTCTCGCTGCTAAATGGAACGATATCGTCCACATCGGGAACGTTATTGACGTCTTCTACGGTAAAAAACTGTCGCAAAAAAGTTATTAAAAATACCCGTCATCGCCTGAGCGTCGGAACCCAAAGCGCCATTAACGTCCACGAGAGTGTCTATATTATCTTTTATCGGGTTGTGATTATTCACGGAATCGAAAACATTTCGCTTAGAGCAACCTTTTAAGTTTCTAATATGGAAAGTTGCGCAGTCACTAACTTAAATCCTCTTGCTCTATGGCAGAATCTATAGTGGCAATGACCTTTGTAATTAAACCTTGTAAGCCCTTCTCTTTTTTCTAAACTTGTTCACTTCAGTTGCACTCATCTTCAATGCAAACAAACAACTGGGCTCAATGCCAAATAAGCTGAATTGGCGAAAATACTTAACCAAACTGACCAAACTTAAATTTTGCCTTTTGTCAAATAACGGAATTGCTGAATTTTCCACCCAAGTAACTAACACACTGAAGTCTGCAACCTTCGCCTACCAACAATAAAACCAAATATAGGCCCAAAACAACCACAGACTAGCGGCCAAGTTTCGCAATTGGGCGACCATACTTTCTACCTTGGGACCTTAACTCAATTATTTTTGTTGTCTGTGTCAAAATTGTTACTAACTGAAAAGAAGGAATTAGGGGTGCTATAAAGGAAAAACTCCGAAATCATATATATAATCTATACATAATTTTTTTCTGGGACAATCAAGAGGGGGGGAGTTACAGGCACCCAATAACCTCCCCTGGATACGGCCCTGTATATAGTGAAAAATAAGAGGACGAGGAGATGACACTTGTTTAGATTGTTTACTGACTGTTAGAAAATTTAGAAGAGGAAGAGCCATTGTTGTCCCAAGGCGATATGATGACTAAGCTGATTGATGCAGCATTGCTTGTATATATTAAGTTAAGGCAGACATATCGATCTCATAATTGTAAGGTTAGTGAAAAATTCACTTAATTTAGAGCTAGCATTTTGGGGTCCTTGTGGCATCATTATTTGGGCATTCTTGTGGCATCATTTTTTTAGCACTGGTAGCGTCCTTTCTACTCGTTTGTTGAATGCAGCACTTACAGGGCGTGGTCTTAGAGAGAGCTCTCTTGCAATTCAGTTTAGTTGTTTAGATACAGGATTGTTGCATCGTGCAATGGTGCAGGTTGTGTTGTTGGTGCAAGGTTCAGAAAGAAGACCATAAATAGTGCCCCTTTTGTTTTTCTTAATTTTATGCTGCTGAGGTCTAAAGTAGGCCCACATCGAGTCAACAGCCCTACGGTAGAACCTAATAGGACCTCCAAGTCCGTAAGTTTGTTTTAGTCTAGCTTAACTTAGGCTATAAGTTAAAGTAGCCCTTCAGAGCTTGGCCGTTCAAGGCTCAGCTTGGATTCTGACCCAATCAAAATAAATAAAAAACACTGACAGACGTTTCGGAAGAATTCAATTTCCATCATCCGGCTCGTCCCCAGGTACTCTTTACATCTCCCCTAAAATACACAAATCAAATTTACCCATTAGACTCATCCTTTCTGCCTACACCACCCCTAATTAGAAACTAGCAAAATTCCCACCCTAACCGCCCCCCTAATCCAGTTTGAATATTCCGTCCCCAATTCCTATGATATCGCCAAAGAGATACTGACTGTAAATAACTCAAAGGCCCCTACAGCATATACACAGTCTTGACAGAGTATCCCTCTACACCAACGTACCAATTAAAGAAGCCATCGACATCTGCATCAACAACTAATTTTCTAACAATTAGAACAGTCCTTAATTTAACGAAACAAGAATTCACCAAACTACCAACTCTTGCGTCAGACACATATTTCTTTTTCAATAAACAACTCTATCAATAAACTGATTCCCTAGCTATGGGATCCCTACTAAATGCCACACTAGCCAACATCTTTCTCTGTCACCATAAAAATAAGTGGCTACTCCATTGACCCACCTATTACGAACCACACCTATATAGAAGATACGTTGATGACATTTTACTCCTCTTTCACAATGCCAACCATGCCCCTCCACCTTTTTCTTAATTATCTCAATTTCCAACACTAAAACATTAAGTTCACTAAAGAAGACGAATCCAACAACACCCTACCTTTTTCAGATGTAACGATAACAAAACAAAATAATAAATTCAGCACCTTCATATATCGGAAACCAACATACACAGGCCTAGGTACTAATTACTTAAGCCACATCCCTTCACTATATAAAATTAACAGCATCAAAATCTTAATCTACCGTGCTTATCAACTTTATTCTTACTACTTCTTCCACAATAAAATAGAATTCACTCATAATTTTAGCATTAATAACTCTTTCCAAAAACATTTACTACAATCCTTAACTACAAATTTATTAACACCATTTATCAACCTCCCCCCCCCTTAAAGTCCCACCATTAAAAAAGACATACATTACTTTTATTTCCCTTTTTACGACTATATTAGTTACAAAATACATTCAGAACTTCGTTATCTATTCACCCCTCTTTACCCTCAAATGAACTTTCAATTTGTATTCATCAACAACAACAGCATTAAATCATACTTCAACCATAAAAAAAACACCCTCAGCCCTTTGTCTTGTCCACTACTTACTTTTTGAACTGTATTCGCTGCAAAGCGAATTATATTGGCAGTACCATTCGCCAATACCAAACAAGAGTGGACAAGCATTGCGGTATTTTCACTAGAATATCACAACCTTTAAATAAATCGCCCAAATCAGCAATAAGGGATCATTGCCACCTCCGCAACCACCCGCTGCTTCCCACCAACTTCAAAATTATTAACTCAGCACACCAGCCAACCGATCTTCGCGTCCTCGAATTCCTTTCCAGTAAGTCCTCTTTATAAGTGAACTCGATTTACACGGATTCACTTATACACGATCAACAAAATTCGGTATAAGTGACCGTGATCCGCATGTACGCGATTTAACAAACGCCCACTCGGCTGGCGGAAACTATTTGCGCTCGTGTATATGTAAATATGTACAGGCGTTCTTCGGCGCAGCAAGTGGTACAGCTGCAGCCAGAACGAGCAGAGGAGGAAGAAGTTGAAGTAACATCGCCACCCCTGTAAGCAGCTATCCACCAAACAACTATCAGATTTATTCTCCCACTCAATGCAGCAAAGGAAATTGCAGTAGAGAATGACTCCAACATGGAGCAGAGTTGTGCATTTAGCAGGGGTTTGGAAAATTTCAGTCGCTGCTACAGGGAGTTGTATCAAGAATAAAAAAGAAGAGGGCTATGCAGACATCACTGTTTACCTACTTCAAGAAGGTTGAAAGAACTCCTGGAACACCTCAGAGCCCACCTTCAACCTCACCATAAACCTCAGCTTCACCCAGGAGGAGCCCCAAGAAGGATGAAGTTCCACTTTAAGCAGTCTTTGGAGCCATCTCTGGTAAGTACAGTATGTACAAAATCACATAATGTATTTTATATTCTATTATTAATGTATGTATATAATACGCATTAGTTTCTATATAATTCTTGTATACAGACGTATATTTTAATTTTTGTTGTCAAAAATTCTTGAGCTGAAAAGTGACAAGAGAAACGAGAGTTCCAACACTCCCTGTCTCCTGTTTAACGTCCACCCTGGAGTACTTCCCTGGTACTATTATTTACATTTAAATAATTATTTCTTCCCGATTTCATACTTAATAAAAACGTTATTTTACGTTTATTTGCTCGCCTATCATGAAATTTTGAAAGGAATGACGTCAAGTTTCTATACTTACAGTACATTTCAGAATATGGTTCTAATCCTTTCACCCCCATAAATTTTGCATAACTCTAATCTATAATTTGCAATTTATTTTGTGTGAAGGCAAAAATGTTTACACTTTAATATAAATCAGTAATGTCTGGATTCATTTGAATCATTTTAGTTTAAAGGTTCTAAATTTAAGCTCTGAATTATCGTAACATTTTTAATATTTTATATAACGATATCAAAAGGTTTATAACAATTTACATTATTCACAACAGAAATTTATTACAATCCATTTCAGTGATGTTTACACACTTCCAACAAGGATGAGTGTTAAAAAAATATATATTGGCAGTTTTGAAATTCAACTTTTTCAATGGATTTGCTTACAAAATAAAATTTGAGTTTACGTGTGTTGAGTGCACTTGTGCAGGCACTATCTTACGAATAATATAGTATATATCAGGTCATCCCATAAGTAATGTCGTTTTTTACGATAGATTAAGTTTAAACTAGTCCTACTCGGTTTAAGCATAAATTTTCCGAAGGTTATATCTAAGAGGAGATCTATCGTGTTTCGCTACATACTTTACAGACCTTGACCAGTGAAGACGTGTGTTTTGTTTTATGTGAACTCCTCATAAACATGGCGGTATCAGAAGAGCATATCAGGTATATAATGCTTTACGAGTTCAAAAAAGGGAGTAGTGCTACTGAAGCAACGCGAAACATTCAGGACGTTTATGGCAACGATATTCTGCATGTGAGGAAATGTCAGATGGTTTCAAAAGTTTAGGAATGGTGACTGCTGTTTGACAGATGCAGCACGCTCTAGACGCCCTGCTGAGTTTGATGGTGACCTGCTGTTAGCCGCACTTGAAGAAGACTGTTCAACAACTGCGAAGAATTGGCCCAGAAACTCAATTCATCCCCGTCCACCATCCATCGACATTTGCAACAACTCGGGAAAATGCCTAAGTTTGGAAAATGGGTGCCACATGAATTGTCGGTCAACAATCTGAGGGTGCGGGTAAACATTAGCACAGCTCTTCATTCCCGTGAACTCCAAGATCCGTTTTTGCACCGTTTAGTGACTGGTGATGAAAAGTGGATACTGTACAAGAATGTTAAGCGCCGTCGACAGTAGGTTTGTGCTGGAGAACCAGCGACACCACAGCCAAAACCAAATCTTCACCCTCGGAAAGTGTTGCTTAGTGTTTGGTGGGATAAAGGTGGTGTAATACACTTTGAAACCTTACCACACAACCAAACCAATCACCGCTCAAGTCTACTGTCAACAACTGGATCGATTGAATACTGCACTAAAAGAAAAGAGACTTCTTTGGTTAATCGGAAAGGAATCGTGTTCCACCAAGACAACGCACGTCCTCATACCGCTCGGATCACTTCTGCAAAAATTGAGGAGCTTGGGTTGGAAAAACTTCCACATCCTCCATATTCTCCAGACCTTGCGCCTTCAGATATATCTCTTCAGGAGTCTGCAAAACTATCTTGACGAGAAACAGTATACTTCTTTAGATGACCTGCACATGTCTTTGCACGTTTTTGCCTCAAAACCGCCTGAATTTTATAAACATGGCATTGAAAAGCTTGTAGGACGTTGGCAGAGTGTCATTGATTCCGATGGAAAATATATACTAGATTAAAAATTTGAGTTTACATGTGTTGAGTGCACTTGTGCAGGCACTATCTTACGAATAATATATATATATATATATATATATATATATATATATATATATATATATATATATATATATATATATATATATACAGGGTGGGCGGAAAGTAGCTCCCTATTTTGGATTGGTAAAAAAATACGTATATTATCCATTTATTTCAGAAGAAATAATATGAAAAGGTAGGCATACATTGTAGGTTTTCTATAAAATTCAATGTGGGCTCCAACTCTTTCCACCAGCTTCTGGAGCCGCCCAGGAATGGCGTCCACTGACTTTAGCAGGAACTCCGGCGGGATGGGACATGACTTCCCGAATTCGGTCCTCCAGTTCTTCCAATGTCCTCGGTTTGTGCGGTAGACTTCTTCTTTTACCCACCCCCAAAGAAAGAAGTCGCACGGTGTCAAGTCGGGGCTCCTGGCTGGCCACTGATGTGGACCACGACGACCCATCCAACGTCCAGGGAAGTGGGCATCCAGCCACTCACGGACAACAAGAGCGAAGTGCTGAGCGGTACCTTGCTATGTTGCGAAACGAGGTCTGGCCGGTTTGTCAGCACATGGGAGAACATCGACGATCTGATATTTATGCAAGATGGCGCCCCTCCGCACTTCGCTCTTGTTGTCCGTGAGTGGCTGGATGCCCACTTCCCTGGGCGTTGGATGGGTCGTCGTGGTCCACATCAATGGCCAGCCAGGAGCCCCGACTTGACACCGTGCGACTTCTTTCTTTGGGGGTGGGTAAAGGAAGAAGTCTACCGCACCAAACCGAGGACATTGGAAGAGCTGGAGGACCGAATTCGGGAAGTCATGTCCTCCATCCCGCCGGAGTTCCTGCTAAAGTCAGTGGACGCCATTCCTGGGCGGCTCCAGAAGCTGGTGGAAAGAGTTGGAGCCCACATTGAATTTTAGAGAAAACCTACCATGTATGCCTACCTTTTCATATTATTTCTTCTGAAATAAATGGATAATATACGTATTTTTTTACCAATCCAAAATAGGGAGCTCTTTCCGCCCACCCTGTAATATATATATATATATATATATACAGAGTTGGGCACGTTACTTTCTATAAGTAACGACGTTACCGCTACCGTTACATTGATAAAAAAGTAACGTCGTTACCGCTTCAGTTACTTCTATGAAAAAGTAACGTGTTACCGTTACCGCTACCGTTACTTTTAAGAAAAGACTAAAGAGTAAAAAAGCCTTAATAATAGCAAATTATACTCTATATGACGAAAAAATCAAAACATAAACTCAAATAAAAAAAATGGCCTGTCCAAAACAACTAATCTTGCAGATTTTTTAGGAGTGTGTTGTTCGATTTCAGGAACACTAGTTTTTCAAAATTGGCATCTGATAGTCCTCCTCGTTTGGAGGAGCTAACAGCTAATTAACAGCTAATAAATTATACTAGTGAAATGATCAGTTTGAGAGTAACGAGTAGCGAGTAACGATTGAAATCGCTCTAAAATGTAGTGCCGTTACCATTTTCGTTACAATATCTCAAAAGTAACGGCGTTACCTCTACAGCTACTAAAAAAGTAACATCGTTACGTAACGACATTACTAGTAAAGCCGTTACTCCCAACAGTATATATATACCGTCTGCCAAAAATAAGGGTTCACTTTAAAAACAGCCATGAAATCAACATTTATTAACAAATCATAATGAAACTCATACAGATAGGCGAGCGGCCAACCCTGATAACAGGCCATATTTTTTTAGTTTAATACTCCCTCATACAGAAATGTACAACATGTCCTAAAATAATCTGCACCATCTGGACATATAAGTTTGGCATGTTGTCCTCCATTCTGAGTGTGCAAAGATAGTAAAATCAGCTATTAACTTCAGCTAGGTACACATTGTACAGGTACTCGTGTATTCATGTTTTCAATTAACGCATTACAACTGAAATCTTTGAAGACACAATGAACAGTGAAGACATTTTATTTCCCATGAAGCTATACATTCTCTGAAAGCTCTAATGCTACACTATATCAATTTATCTACAAAAATAAATATATCTTTTACATGATATATTTTATTTTTTGCCCAAAAAAGTTATTGTTAGACCCAAAAAATATCACCTAAAATACAGGTGTTTCACAAAGCTGATTAATATGAGTTACACAAAACTAATTTCGAGTACAATAATTCAGGTATTTTGATACTTCAACATTAATACACTATGTTGAACAAAATGAATGCCATATTAAAATGTTGAATCACCATACAAAGTACTGTGCCTACATGGGTTAATAATGGAGGCCTCTGTTCGCATGCCAGCGGAAAGGTTTATCGTTCAGTTATGAAAAACGGGCAAATGTTGGCATGATTACAATACATATATAATAATGTTGCACTTGAAAATAAAGTTTGAATTGTTAACTGTGTGAGATTGAGATTTGAAGAACGTCAATTTTGTAAAACAAAAATTAAGTTACTATACGTATATCGATGTACATGCCACAAAATCAACTAAATCAACTAAAATCAATTAAACCAACTAAATTTTAACAATTCTTAGTTTTATGAAGCAAGCTACCAAATAACTTTAAAGCAGAAATCATTCCTTAAAATTGTAATCTTTTCACTAAAAGTCTCAACTTGTTTTTCAATTACAAAACTGCACGTAAGTCAGTGCATACTATATTCGGTGACTCCCGCAATATCAATTCAATGCGTTATTAGCAGTCTACCCCATACTGGGGAATAACTCACGTTATAACAACATATATGAAACACATTAATAAATTATTAATGCACAATGCTATAATATGGTTATTCATCTAGCTCATCCAGCGGTGGTTTGTGATGAGTTTGTTCATTCATGCAGTCTTCAGTAGCCTTGCAGAGGCATTCCTCTGTGCATGCCATATCATTCGTTGCACAATGCAGTTGTTATTACATTGTCTACGTCCACGGCATGAGCACAGTAGTTCATCTAATACTTCTGCAGTTGTTGGTCCATCAAATAACTTCAACTTTAATTCATCACTCTCTCTTTGCCACCCATTTCCATCTGGTGAAGACATATCTGGTTTAGCAACGTGAGCCATCATCCAAATGTGGGTCTGAAATGATGCTCTCTTAAAGTGTTGACGAAAGCTGGGTTCTGATAGGGGTAGTTGTGTAATGGTACATTCTTGTCAGCAAGTCGGACTCTCAGAACTCAGAAGATTCAAGTCATTATGTTCTTGTTTATATACATCCTTTGGATCGTGATCACCAAATTATTAGGTTTAAGCTATTGATAGAAAACAGGGATCTTTTCTGTTTGGGGCTAGCAGCGAATTTTAATGAAAATCAGGTATACTAATGTAGTTTTGGTCACTGATTTAAAAAATAACTCTTTTTTTGGAGAAATGAAAAACAAACATGTTTGAGCACTTTAAATAATTAATATGTTTTTAACGAAAATATCATGACTTAACCTAACCAATCGTCAAGGGCGTACAGTTGACCTAACCGGGCATTCAATTGACCTAACCCGGCATTCAATTGACCTAACTGGGCATTAATTCTTGATTTTTTTCTGCTACTTTTACAGATCTGCAGGGATCCTTCAAAAAACGTATTATTCGTAAAATTGCACTTTTTACCGTTTGACCGACGCTTTTAGCAACGAAAGAACTGGGTATTTTTATCAAAGGAACACACTTTCTCACACTTAGAGCACTTTTTCTTAAACAGTAGCAGTTTGTGACTCTGGCTAAATTTAACACAATCCTCTGTAACTAGTTTAAGCTAGTTAAAACAAATATTAATTATTTAAAGTGCTCTAAGATGTTTGTTTTTCATTTCTCCAAAAAAAAAAGTTATTTTTGAAATCAGTGACCAAAACTACATTAGTATACCGATTTTCATTAAAATTCGCTGCTAGCCCTCAAACGGAAAAGACCCGAAAACAGTGAGGATAGTAACATAATAGAAGTCCTCGATTTTCGTAGGGCTAATTTTGATAGTTTTGCGGACAGGATGAGAGTAGTGGACTAGGATAATTTATTTATGGGTAATGACGCAAATTTTCATTGGAAGGCGTTTAAAGAAAGTTTTATGAATATCGAAAGGGAGTTTATTCCTCGTAGGCCCAAGCGCGCTAGAAATCATGGTAGGCCCAAGTGGTGGACTAGGGAAATAGGCGAGTTCATAAACGAGTGTAACAGAGCGTACAGACTTAATAAGCGCAATGGCACGGTAGCTAACTTTAATAGATATGTCGAGCTTAGACGTCAGGTTAAAAGATCTGTTAGGAATGCAAAGCGTAATTTAGAGATACTTATAGCTGCGGATAGTAAACATAATCCAAAAAAGTTTTTGACTACGAAAATAATCGTAAGCCAATAAAAGATAACATAGGCCCTCTAGTGGACGTTAACGGCGCTCTGGCTTTTGACGCTCAGGCGATGGCGGGTATTTTTAACAACTTTTTTGCGACAATTTTTACCGTAGAAGACGTAAATAATGTCCTCGACGTGGACGATATCGTTCCATTTAGTAGTGAGACTATTTTGAATGAAATAACTGTTTACGAGGGTGAGATTGCGCATTATATCGATAGGCTAAAAGTGAGCAAGGTTCCAGGCCCTGACGCGCTTTATCCTAGACATTGTAAAAAATTGAAAGACGTTATCGTAGGCCCCTTAACGAAGATTTTTAATAAGTCACTGGAAGCGGGGATTATTCCTGAATACTTCATATTAGCTAACGTTACGCCTATTTTTAAAAAAGGCGACCGCACAGTAGCTAGCAATTATAGGCCTAATAGCTTAACGTCAATTGTCGGTAAACTTTTGGAATCCATAGTTAGGGAGCGTATCATCGATCACTTAAAAAGTCGCGATTTGATTAATAGTAGTTAGCATGGGTTTCGACGCCATAGATCTTGTTTAACTAACTTGTTAAAGTTTTATAATGAAATAGTGTGCGAATATGATAGGCATAGAGCGGCTGACGTTATTTATTTAGATTTAAAAAAAGCGTTCGATACAGTTCCGCAGAGAAGATTAATTGCGAAGGTTAAAGCGCACTGTATACGCGGTCAGGTAGCTAACTGGTTAGAAGAATGGCTTCGCGCTAGGAAATAGAGGGTCATTGTTAATGGTAGTGAATCATGGTGGTTGGATGTGGGTAGCAGTGTCCCACAGGGTTCAGTGTTAGGCCCATTGCTATTCGTAATCTACATTAACGACATAGATATACGCTTGACTAGTAACGTGTCAAAATTCGCGGACGATACTAAAATAGGCGGTAAAATTGTTAACATGGACGATAGAAATAGGCTCCAAGATGACGTAAATAGGATTATGGAGTGGACGGATAAGTGGCAGATGCAATTTAACGTAGACAAATGTAAAGTTTTTCATATAGGTTCTCGTAACAATAATTACACGTACACGATGGACAATAGACAATTAGCGAGCGTTGACGAGGAAGTAGATTTAGGCGTAAGCGTATCTAAGGATTTGAAAGTTAGGAACCAGTGCCTGGAGTCTTGCGCAAAAGCTATTATGTTAGGTTTCATAGCGCGTAATTTCGAATTTAAATCGAAGAATATTATATTGCCCCTTTACAAGTCCCTAGTCAGGCCTCCTTTAGAATATGCCGTTCAGTTTTGGTGCCCGTAAGTAGTATAACCGCAAAATGGTCGAGTGCAAAGCAACTGCATAATTTTGCAAGAGTGCCACCCCACCCCCTTGGTGCCAACACCCTCCCCCGTTGTTGCAAGTCACCCCCCACCCCCTTTGTTGCAAGGCACCCACATACTCCTTCGTTGCAAGGGGAAGAACCTCTTTTGGGGAGAAGTTGGGACGGCCTCACTCCCCAAAGGGGCATACCTAACCTAAGAGAGAGAGAGAGTGAGAGAAAGAGGAGGAGTCTTCGCTTGGCGAGAGCCAAGCGCATATGAGATCTTCAGCCTCCACGGCGCTCTCTTGTAGGTCCCCTAATCAGCCAGTTGGCTTAGAAGGCTGAGTTGCCAGATAGCAATATCTGTTTACTTATTCCATATATTAATCAGCCAGTTGCTAAGAAGGTTGAGTTGCCAGATTTCTTTATTTATTAAATTAAAACATATATTAATCAGCCAGTTGGCTGAGAAGGCTGAGTTGCCGGATAGCAATAATTATTTAATTAAACCATATATTCATCCACCAGTTGGCTTAGAAGTTCGATTTGACAATAAGCAATTAATTAATTATTCCGAAATCCGCTTTAGAAACCAAACAAATTATATAATTGTACAGGAAAGTATATAGTTATATTAATTATATTGAAAATATACGAAACGTATAAACATATTAGTACAGCGAAAGAGAAAAATAAATAAATGAACAATTCGTGTAATGAAAAAATAAAAATAAAATGAACAATTCGTACAGAAAATAAATCCCTACCGTAGGCCTAAGACGGATGTTAAAACAACTTGTACGAAATAAAAAATCAACGAACAAGTCGTACGGAAAAAATTAATCTAAAATTCGTGTAAGCACTCCCTACGGGGAAAAAGAAAGAGAAAAATAAATAAATGAACAATTCGTGTAAGGAAAAAGTAAAAAGTAAATGAACAATTCGAACGGGGAAAAAGAAAAATAAATAAATAAATGAACACTTCGTACGGAAAAATAAAAATAGAAAAATGAACAATTCGTACGAAAAAAGAAAATAATTAAATCACCGAACACTTCGTACGGAAAAATTAAAAATACAAAATAAATGAACAATTCGTACGAAATAAAAAATAAATGAACAATTCGTACGGAAAAAAGTTAATCTAAAATTCGTGTAAGCACTCCCTACGGGGAAAAAGAAAGAGAAAAATAAATAAATGAACAATTCATGTAAAGAAAAAAGAAAATAATTAAATCACTGAGCACTTCGTACGGAAAAAGAAAGAAAAATAAATAAATGAACAATTCTAAAAATAAAGAAAAAATAAACGAACAATTCATACGGAGAAAAGAAAAAATAAATGAACAATTCATACGGGGAAAAATTTCAATTCAAAAAAGAAAGAAAAAATAAACCTCTACTGACTCCCCGTAGATCTAAGGTGGGTAAAACAATTCGTACGAAATAAATAATAAACGAACAATTCGTACGGAAAAAAGTTAATCTAAAAATCGTGTAAAAACTTACCAGTTTTTAAGTAGGACTAAGGCGTGTCTAACACACAATAACTCGAAACGTTCTTGCCAGAGAACAATTCGCACAGGACACACACACACACACACACACACAAATAATATATATATATATAATATATATATATATATATAATTTATATATATATTATATATATTATTATATATATATATATATATATATATATATATATATATATATATATATAAGTAATTTTAACTGTAATTGTAAAGATAACATCAGAAAAATATGAAATGATAAACTGCAAAGTATCGATGTCGTCATACAGGAACTAATCGAGAAGCATACAGAAAAAAAGAGGACGCTATAGAAGCGATAAAGGCTAACTCAAAGTATTTCTATAATTTCGCAAAAAGAAAGTCGAAAAACCATGCGACTATCGGACCTTTAAAAAATGATAACAGTGCTTTATTTGATGATCTAACAGAAGTATCTGAAATATTAAGAGCTCAGTACGAATCATCTTTCAGTATCCTAAAAACTGACAAATTGATATGTGATAGAAGCGCGTTCTTTGAAAAAGAACCACAAGGGGACAGTATCACGGATTTCGACTTTACGACAGATATTACACAAGCCATAGGAAAACTAAAAACACATTCAGCGGCAGGACCGGATAAATGGAATGCAAGGAATCTTTAAGAAATTCGAAATTTTTTTCACAGGAAATATATATATATATATATATATATATATATATATATATATATATATATATATATATATATATTTATATAGATATATATACATATATATGTATATATATACAATTAGGGTGGAGCGAAAAATACTTTTTTTCTAGTATGAAGTTCTAATAGTGATTAAAAGTTGCATTTAGTGACGAAATATGCCTGCCAAAATATGAGTTCATTTGTTTAAAATTTTCAGCTGCCACCAGGGGCTAAAGTTAACACAATTTTGTGTAAAAAGGAAAAAAATGCTTCTATTTTAGGTTTGTCAAACTATTATAAAATTTTATCTTAGAATTATCTAATAGTTTGATTAAGATTCTTAAATGATAGGAATTCGTTTTGTAAAAATGCCTTTTCATATGCTTAATATCTTCAGCTGCCACAAGAGAGCTGAAGTTAACACAATTTAGAGTAACTGAGTCATGTTGAGACTACACTGAATGTTGTGGGGGAGGGTTGTGGGGGAGGGTTTTGGTGTGAAGGAATTTCTTTCTGTGAGTCATTAGAACAGTGTGTTAACACTTGTCTTCTTAGGTAGTAGGCCTAGTCGCTCAGTTGATCGGAGAGTTTTTTAATATGATCGGAATATTATAAAACTTTATTTTAAAGTGATTTATATAGAGATAATATTGATTTTATTATAAAATGCTTGTTATAATGTATTATATAATTTTAGTTTATTTATATAATATATTATATATTTATTAATATTATATATACTTATAAAATATATTATATATATTAATTATATAATGTTTTGATGTTACAGGATATTTTGTGATTGTGAATTTTTCTTAAAAATATTATGGCATCAAATACTAAATATAAACATTTCACTAGAGAACATATGAAGTGTGCCATATTTGAAGTACCTTGTGAGATGAGTGATATGCAACTACCAACTTATAACTGCATTATGAAAGATTACCTGTTCACAAAACATTTAGTGAAGGAGCAGATGAATAACAAGGAGCCTTCATTTTCTGAAATAGCAGAGGCAGTTTCCAAAAAGGTAGAAAATATTTGGAAGAAGGCCTCTTTGCCAATAGTTTCACATACACGCGTTTTACAGATGATGCGAGTGTACCATGATAAATACAGGTCCTTATTAAAGCCATACAAGTCACGCAAGGATCAGCCTAAGTACAAAAATCAGCTTGAAGAATTTGAAAACTCTTCAAAATGCACTTTGTTTGACATCTGCACCTGCAAATGTAAGGAGTTTAGGAGATGCTCATGTGAAAAGAGTAAGAAAGTCCCTCCAAAAGAGCAGGATTTTTTAAATGACCAACGAACACGCAGAATAATGGTGATAGGAAGCATTGACATAGCACACACAAGACGATTACAAGCAAGAGAACATCGAAAGGAAATGGAAAAAGCACGTCTGGAATCCTCACAAACAACTAGTGCTGCTATAACCAATACGTCCAACTTACAAATCGAAACAGAGACAAGTGAACTTCAACAACTAGAAGAGATATCTGAAGATAATGAGGAAGATACAACCTCGACTCAATATGTAATATCAGAACAACAGATGCGTGAGCCACTGCCTTCATTAGCAATTACTTGTGATAGATTTAAAATGTCGGACAGAGCTGGGGCTGCTATTGCTTCTGCAGTATTGGCAGATCTTAAAATTGTTACTCCCGAAGACAAAGGGAATATTATAGACAGAAGTAAGCTAAGACGTGAAAGACAAAAACAGAGAAAGGAACTACAACAGATAGGAGAGCCAAAAACCATGCGGGGATTATACTTTGATGGCAGAAAGGATAAAACAATGATTCAAGTCCAGGAGAGTGATGGCTCTAACCACCAAAGAACCAAACGCGAAGAGCATATCAGCATAATATCTGAACCACACTCTCTGTACTTTGCACATGTGACACCTTCCAGTGGCAAAGCTAAATACATTTGCACAGCGCTAGTGAATTGCTTGAAAGAAAGGAATGTTGATATAGGGAACATCGTTGCAGTTGGCTGTGATTCGACAGTGGTTAACACTGGTAGTATTGGAGGCACAATAAGATTACTGGAAGAAGCCTTTAATAAGCCATTGCAGTGGCTGATATGCCTTTTACACCTTAATGAACTTCCATTGCGCCATCTGTTTCATCACTTGGATGGTACCACTACTGGACCAAGAGCATTTTCAGGAGAAATTGGCCGAGCACTTTCAGACTGTGAAAAGCTTCCCATAGTTAACTTCAAACCCATTGAAATTCAAGAGGACATGTGTGAAGTTGATGTAGATGACATAAGTACTGACCAGAAATACCTTCTTGAAATTCACAAGGCTATATCAAGTGGAACATTCTCAAAGAGTCTTAGTCATAAGAGTCCAGGCAATATATCACATTCAAGGTGGCTCACCACAGCAAACAGGACTCTGCGGTTATATGCAAGCACAGAGAATCCTTCAGGCAATTTACAAGAATTAGCTACTTTCATTGTTAGGGTATACGCACCAATGTGGTTTCAGATAAAGCGTAAACCATTATGCCAATATGGTGCTAAACATATGTGGCATATGATTGCAAGAAGCCGGTATCTCCGTGAAGAGCTTAGGAGAGTACATGACTCAGTCATTCAGCGAAATGCATATTACGCAAATCAAGAAAACATTCTCATTGCAATGATAGCTGATGAAAGGGAGCATGTGCGTCAGTTGGGATTTAGGCGTATCATAAAAGCAAGGGCATGCATTCAAGAAACAGATGTTATCAGGTATTTTAAGGTGCCAGAAATAAATTTTTATGCCAAAGACTATACAGATCTCATTATGTGGCAAGATTTTCAGATAGCAGAACCACCGATAACCAAAGGAGTTTCTCTTGATGATATTGAATCATGCATCAAACATGGTACTACTCTTCATTCAGAATTATTTCAGTTTCCATGTCATACACAAGCCGTAGAGAGATGCGTCAAGCTCGTTACAGACGCTGCTGGATCAGTCTGCGGACCTACAAACAGAGACGGTTGGATTCGTGCTACATTAGAATCAAGGAAAAAACAGCCAAAATTTGACACAAAAGCAAATTACTAAATAGTCTTCAGCAAGAACCCTTTCTAGAGGGAGGTTGGTTGGGGAAAGGGTGGTAACTCCGCTAAGGCACGAAATAACGTTTCTTAACTGTCTCAAGCCAGTATAAAGGAGGAGAGACATCCTAATTTATTACTGTTCCCTTTTTCAAGTAAATACAGAATCATACTTAATTGTCATTTTTAAGTTAACTTCAGCCCTCTTGTGGCAGCTGAAGATATTAAGCATATGAAAAGGCATTTTTACAAAACGAATTCTTATCATTTAAGAATCTTAATCAAACTATTAGATAATTCTAAGATAAAATTTTATAATAGTTTGATAAACCTAAAATAGAAGCATTTTTTTCCTTTTTACCCAAAATTGTGTTAACTTTAGCCCCCTGGTGGCAGCTGAAAATATTAAACAAATGAACTCATATTTTGGCAGGTATATATCGTCCACTAAATGCAACTTTTAATCACTATTAGAACTTCATACTAGAAAAAAGTATTTTTCGCTCCACCCTAGCAGGTGGTGCTCAAGCATGGAAGTGCTGAGGAACGAGTTAGAACGTGAGAGGGAGGCCAGAGTGAGCTTGAAGAAAGCGTGATGCTCCTGACGGCAAAATTAGAATCCCTTGAGACTCCAGTTACGACCCCTCCTGCCTCAGTTTCTACTAATAATATAAATAGTATTAATAGCCCCTCTCTTCCCTAGTTCCCAACCCTTCGTTCGAGTGCGTAATGGAGCCCCATTGAAAAACCTAAGACTTGTCTACCAGTAATAACAAGCAATAAGTTTTCTGTTTTAGGTTTCGAAGATGCTGATGAACCGGAAATACGACTCGTTGGCGATTCCATTGTTCGAGGGCAGCTCGAGGAATTCTGTGGGAGAAACCCTCGTCGTAGGCCGTTACTGCTACCCTGGTGCAAGGGTGGAGGATATAACTAATAGTATTGACCATTTTACAGACGGTACCGCCGAGGACACAACGTATGTTATTCATGTCGGTACTAATAACGTTTTAAATTCTGATCGGAAGAACTGCTGGCTAGGTACAGGGACTTACTAGAGCGACTAAAGGAGAAAACTAATAAGATTGTCTTAACAGGTATACTTCCTCGAATTATCCAACGTAACGATTTTACAGCAAGGCGACCTATATTAACAATAACCTAAAGTCTCTTTGCCAACAGGAAGGAGTGCATTTTGCGAATTTTTGGAACAGTTTCTGGCAGGAGGGACTTGTTCCTCGAAGATGGACTTCATCTTAATGACGTTGGAGCTGCGCGTTTAGGAAGACTATTTCATAATACTGTCTCTTCTTTTCAGGCTGCCGTAACTCGAACGGTCCCAGCGTAAATTCCACAAATTTCCCCGCGCTCGCGAAGTGTCGCAGTTACAAACAATTTGAAGGTTCTATCCTTAAATGCTCGTAGCTACGAAATAAAATAAACGAATTTTTTTCTTAATTGCTTGTAAAGACTATGATGTAATTGCGATAAGTGAATCGTGGCTTAGCACTGAAACACGTGACTTTGTAGGGGAGTATCAAATTAAAGGTTATAGACTTTTTGTTAAAAACAGAATAGGTAGGCGAGGAGGCGGTGTTATGTTGTATATCAAAGATAATATTGCGAACGTTATAGAAGTAAAGCACACAATTCCAGAACCGATAGATTCGACTAGCAGAACTTAAATTGAACGATTTCAAACTTCTTGTTGCGGTTATATATAGGCCCCCTAATCAAACAGCTGATACGGACGAAGCGTTATATCGTGAACTAAAGAGAATAATCGGTAGTGAGCAGGCTTTAGTTATGGGTGACTTTAATTGCGCCAACGTGAATTACGATACAATGCAGGGAGACGCGGAAGGTAATCGTTTAGTTAATTTTCTCGAGGATAGCTTTCTTATTCAAAAGGTTGGGGAACCTACGAGGTTGGACAGTATTTTAGATTTAGTAATAACTACGGATGATAGGCTAATTACTGATCTTCAAGTAATAGAACCGTTAAGCAATAGCGATCACAATATGGTAGAGTTTGTCCTCTCAGTAAGTCACTCGAAACCAACTAACTCGACTAAAATTCTAACTTCCAGCACGCAGACTTTTGTAAATTTCGAAATAAATTGTCACACGTCAATTGGGAAAACGTAATGGGGAACTCCAACGCAAAACTAATGTGGGAATCGTTCGAAACAGTATTTAGGACTAAAATGAGGAATGTGTACCGTACAAAATTAAGCGTGCGAAAGTAAACAACAAGCCCTTGTGGTTTACTTCTAGAGTAGGAGACATTATAAAGAGTAGAGATAGGGCTTATAGGCTACATAAGTGCGATAAAGACAATTTGTGGTTACGAAACAACTACATATCTCTAAGGCGTGAAGCGAAAAGTGTAATAAAAAAGTCCAAGCGCGAATTTGAAATCTCCATAGCTCGTGACGGTAAAGAAAACCCCAAGCGATTCTTTCAATACGTCAATAATAGAAATCCAGTAAAAAGTGTCTTGGGGCCATTGAAAAATGTAAACGGAGATCTAGTTCTGAAAACAAGGAAGGCTACCTTGCTAAACGAATTTTTACGTCAGTTTTTACTATAGAAGATGTAACGAATATCCCTACGGTCATAGAGATAATACCCTTTGATAATGGTAATATTTTGGATAATATTGTCGTTAGTGAAGGGGAAGTAATGCGCTATATTGATAAAATGAAAACGCGTAAATCACGGGGCCGGATTCCATATATCCCATACAACTAAAAGAATTAAAAGATAGCATTGTTGTGCCGCTAACAAAGATTTTTAATGCGTCTATTTCTGATGGGTGCGTACCAGATAATTTGAAGTTAGCAAACGTAACACCTATCTTTAAGAAAGGCGATAAAGGTGCGGAGGGAAATTATAGGCCAATCAGTTTAACGTCTGTTGTAGGTAAGCTACTGGAATCAATAATTAGGGATCATATGGTCGAACACTTAGAATTGCATAACTTAGTTAGAAATACGCAGCACGGTTTTAGGCGAAACAAATCTTGCTTAACTAATCTTTTAGAATTTTTTCAAAGCGTGGTGACGTTTACGATAGACATCGGGCGGTTGATGTAGTGTATTTATTTTCAAAAAGCGTTTGACACCGTGCCGCACAAAAGACTCATTGAAAAAACTAAGGCTCATGGAATCAGGGGTGTAGTAATAAATTGGCTAGAAGAGTGGTTGCGAGGTAGGAAACAGAGGGTGGTCGTTGATGGAGCGGAGTCGTGTTGGGCTAATGTAGCGAGTGGCGTTCCTCAGGGTTCTGTATTGGGCCCCTTGCTTTTTCTTATATATATTAACGATTTAGATGTCGGCCTAGTCAGTACAGTTTCAAAGTTTGCGGATGACACGAAGCTGGGTGGTAGGGCGATTAATGACGAAGATAGAGGTAAAATCCAGGAAGATCTGAATAAAATCGTTGATTGGTCAGTCACATGGCAAATGAGATTTAACGTTGATAAGTGCAAAATTTTGCATATAGGTTCGCGTAACGGTAATTTTGCGTATAGTATGTCAGGGAAAGATTTAACAAGCGTAGAGCAGGAAAAAGATTTAGGAGTTATGTCACTGGTGATTTAAAAGTAGCGAAACAAAGTACAGCAGCGGTCAATAAGGCGAACAAAGTTTAGGTTTTATAGCTCGAAATTTTGAGTACAAATCGCGCGATATTATAGTTCCTCTTTATAATCATTAGTTAGACCCCATTTGGAGTACGCGGTCCAATTTTGGAATCCGCATATGCGCAAGATATAGACAAAATCGAAAGAGTTCAAAGACGAGCAACTAAGATGATTCCGTCGCTTAGGTCAAAGTCGTACGAGGATAGGCTTAAGGAGTTAAAATTGACTACACTCGAGACTAGGAGGCTAAGGGGTGATCTAATCCAGGTTTTCAAAATTATGAATGGGTTCGATAACGTAGATAGAGATAGCTTTTCGAAATATCTCAATATAATAGGACTAGAAATAACGGGTGTAAGTTGACAAGTAGAAGGTTCGAGACAGCAGTTCAAAAACTTTTTTACGCATAGAATAGTAAATAGCTGGAATAGTTTGCCGGTAGAAGTAATTAGTAGCACGTCTATAAACATGTTTAAAAATCGATTAGACGCATATGTTGATAGAA
>JAJOZX010001114.1:30000-145000 GCA_023014485.1 Bathynomus jamesi
AATTCATTTTTATAGGAAGCCTTTGTTATAAGAAAGAAAAAGGAAGAGTTTGGTTTGCATAAAATATTTAGATGTGATTTTGGTTGAACAAATACTAAGTAGGCTCGACTCAGAGGACTGCGAAATAAAAAAATGAAGTAGGCCTAAAATTTAGATAGGCCAAGAGTAAAGCCTGAATAAAAAGTAGCGCACTTAACAAATAAACTAGTAAAAAATATTAATAGCTTTCAGGAAATTTGTATTACCACAACTGTCCATCGTCATAATGTAAGCAACATATTGACAGATACGCAATATCTTACGTGGTCACTAGTAAAAATGTCAGCACGGGGCCTAAAGACCTACATTTTTAAAATTTAATTTCTCTCATTGCACCGATAGGATTAACTATGAATCACTATCCATCCAGGGGGCCAGCACAAAATTATTTGAGAACAATTTTTGTTAATTTGCTGCACGAGTTGCCAATTTCGCTAGATTTAATCAGCTGTGGCCAATATCGTATGGTCGTCTGCAGTAAATAATAATAATAGACCCAAAACGTGTGAAATCACAATTTCTTACCTTTCATAATGTATGGTATGGACAGTAGCGGATTATAATGGAGGCAAAGGGGGCATTTGCCCCCGGACCCAGATGCTGACCGGACCCAAGATGCTGACCGACCCCAAGAAACAATGTAAACGCTATAATCTACTGTTGAAATAATTGGTCGACCGTGAGGAAGAAAAAGAAATTCTAGATTCCGCTTCTACAAAACCTAGTTTAGTATCCCATTTATGTGAACAAAGTATACATTTTCTGTAATCACATCTTTGTTTTTGTTTCGTTTTCTGTTGATCCCAGTCAGCTGATCACATCACTCATGTATGATGTATCAGGTAAAAAATTGTGTTTTTCTAGTGTTTTTCTATTGACACCGGCCCAAAAATATTCATTGCCCCCGGCCCTAACAATGCTTAATCCGGCCCTGGTTAAGCTGGGAGAGGTTGACGAGTTTGTCTACTTGGGTAGTGTAGTAGCAAAGGATGGAGGAACGGAGCAGGATGTTAGAAGAAGCTTGACTAAGGCTGCAGGTGCTTTTGCACTGCTAAACCCAGTATGGAGATTAGGGTGCGTCAAGAAACATGAATTGTCACACGCGTTCGCTCGCTTGCAATTTTGATCCACATAATGAGAAAACCTGGCAGTATAAAAATCAGTTCAATATATCAATGTTTAGGGGTCGCGCACAGTCAATTAATAACCTTATTTATACCGGGGGTGGGGCCATATGATCTGGTTTATCAGTATATATGTCATATGGCCCCACCTCGGCTGTTCTTTTCGTTAAAATACCCTGGAATACATGGGGTTAAGGTTTTCTATATGAGGCTCTCTATTAATTGTTGGTTTCTTTTCTTCCACAGGTGGTTTGCTTAATGAAAATGGCGACGAAAGGTGCTAAGCAAGTGAAGAAGCTAGCTGGTGAAATCTGGTTGTTGGGGAAACCCTGAAGATTTGGATGTTCAAGGAGGAGTTTGTTAGACTCTTGCGGCCGCAACGTCCTTCTTCCTCTCGTGGCCCGAACCGCATGGGACTTCTCTGGGAAAAGCTCGGAGATTTCTGCATTTTCGTCGTAAAACATTACCTACGCGTCTGGTTCACAGCCAAGACAGCTTCCGCAGCAGCACGAATGGACCTCACGCTGCTCAAGGAACTCGCGGAACATGAGGATCCCATCATCAAGGAAGCCGGCACGAAGGCGATGAGTCGGCATCTATGGTACTTGTCTGAAGTTACAGTCGGTCTCGCTCTCCTCGACGACGATGTTGCAGATGCTGACAAACTCAAGATGGTCTCTAACATGAACTCTGTGGAAGGATCCCTCGAGCCCAGCCTTCGTGTGTTGGCCGTCGCAAGAGACGTCGTTGCAAAAGATCTTCAGGACTTCTTCACCTCCACAACTACACTGCGTTCGCATTTATTAAGCACATTACATTTTCTCCAATATTTCCAAAAGTTTTTCCCCATAAAATATTTTGATAATTAAAATAATTATCTCATTTTACTGAAAAATATGTAAAATATTGTGTTCCGAATTATTAAGCAAGTATTCTATTTACAGATCTAAATGGTGAAAATGGGTAAGAAGAAGGATTTAATACTAACTGAGAAAAGAAAAATAGTCAAGTTATCTGAAAATATAAAATCTATTAAAATTGCGAAGCAGTTTGGCAGAGCTTATCGAACTGTAAACAAGTTTGTAGCGGAGGGTACCAAACTGAGGCAGCGAAGTGATAAAGGAGCTATAAGAAAAGTGACCAGGCGGCAGATATCTGTAATCAAGCGCAAATTGCAAAGCATCCATTGTCCTCAAGTAAAGAGGTTTTTGAGCAGGCTGGCATACATAATGTACCAAGAACATCTCGATGTGGAATCCTCCAAACAATTGGCAAGACGTGTAAACCTACGATTCAGTCACCATTAACACCCAGGTACAAGAAGCAGCGTGTTGAATGGGCGCGTCAGTACGTGAAAACAGATTTTAATACTGTATATCGTCGTCATTCACGGTTCTGTGGAAGAAGAAAACAAAATATAAGGAGCAGCACTCAAAATTTGAAATATTTTGTAAATGGTCCACTTAGGGGCGTGACGTGTTAAAAATGGATTCTGTAGAACAATTCAGGTTCACGAGCCCATCCACATGTATTATATCTGGACCTACAGGATGTGGTAAAACTGTGTTTATGCTTAAAATCATTAAAGAAAAGGGAGAGATGTTCTCAAAATTTGTGCATAAAGTTATATGGTGCTATTCGACATACCAATCAGTGTTCAACGAGTACCAAGATGAAGAAGACATAATGGGTGGCACTAAGCCTAAAGAAGCTCTAAAAAAACATTTAAAACGTACACGGGATGAAATCATCAAAGATGCAAAGGGAAAAATGCGTGGTGGCGGAAAGAAGAGATCTGCCAGGAAGAAGGGGTTACCATCACGTGGTGCTAAACATAAAAGGAAATAAAAAAAGAAGTGTTCTAAGCGCATGAAATCTATGGCTGATCATTTTTTTAACTGATATAAGCTGAGGACACTACTCTCACGAATCATAGGTTGACTAATACTTGTCGAGGGAGGTAGCACTATTTCTGACTCGTCATGGCACGTTTCATCCATCCGTGTAGTTCACAATGCTGTAAATCGGAACTGTCCCTCTTTGATATGCCCCCACTCAGGTCTCTATTTAGCATAGCATCTTTATTACAATTAACCCATTAAACACAATTAGTTCACCCAGTGCCCATATAGAATTCGTGATACCCAGCTCAGGCCCTTACTTTTGTGACCCGAGCTGCATGCACATGTACGCTAAACTGCGTATAGCCCATTCTGATGGAACGGACTGCGGTGATAGTTACTCTGCCTACCCTGAAACCAATTTTACACTCCATATTCAGCCAGTGTGAAGTGTATTTAAACCAGGTTAACATCTCGGCAGGAACGGGGTATTACCACCTATGAGCCTATCTGGAAAATGTCCTCAACTTTTCAAAAGAAGCGAAGGACAGCTTTTTAACCGCTAAGGGGTATTACCACACTAAAGATGAAAATGGGATAAAGGATAAATTTAAAAATTCTAAAAAAAAATATATGAATGTTTTGGACGCCTGTATACAGACTTCACATTCCAGGAGAAGTTGCTTATGAACGGGGTGGATATGAAGTTGAAGCTTACCCGCACGATTCCTGAGATCTGCATAAATCTGGGGGTCTGATCAAGAAGAAGGCGCGAAACCTGTTGTGATACACATCATGGAAACGTATTTGCTTATACGCCGAGTGAAATTAAGTTCCCCGAAACAAATAGAAATTGAGAAAGACTTAATACACACCACGTAAAATACCCAATTAACAGGATACAAATCAAACTGTACACGGTCCCCGCAGGGTTGGCCTCGAGGCAACTAGTAAACGTGGCCCTTGGAGTCCTATCTAAAAGGATATTAAGTGGAATGCAGGACCACGCTTTGACGAATGGAAAATATAAAAAGAGTGCCTTTAAATTCGAGAATTTCGGTCTTAAAAATATTACTCTATACATAAACGGCCTCGCTCTGGGAGGGACCATGATTACGGACTACCCTCAGACGCTGTGTTCCAGCTCTGCGCGAGAGCATATAGTAGTCTGGCTCATAATACAGGCGCCTGTGACGAACTTGGTTTTGGTATAACACAGAAAGAATTTGTTGAAGAATTTAACATTTATTCATTTGATGTTACGCCTGACTTGTCTGCTGGCGCAAATACGCATTTAAGTCCACAGCAGAGTGGGCATATCTCAGTCACGTTCAGACAGGTTGGAATTTGCCAAGTCTATAGACGCGCTTATAAGTGTACTCGTGTATCTCGAATCACAGGCACTAATAAAAGTTGATCGTTTCAGGAACGTGGTCACAGACCTTTAAAATGGACGCGAATACACTCCAAAGAGTAATGAAAAGTGACCGTTTCACACGCTCAAAATTTATCGGTGTGTTTGCGAAGAATGAAATATTGGAGCTTCCAAGTACGAGAAACTGGTACGGGATTATCGTTAACACCGACATTATGGGAGGGTGAGGGGATTCATTGGTTTGCAATCTATTTTAAAAATACGGAAAGAATGTACTATTTTGATTCACTCGGATTTCAGCCCTGGAATGATTCCGTAATTGTACAGTTTATCGCACAATTACATGTGCCTGAGATTGTTTGGAGCCCATATCCTTCCAAGGATATTATACTGAAACATGCGAAGTGTATTGCATTTTATTTCTCATGCACATGTCACGTGGGAAGGGATTTATGAATTTTTAAAAATTATTCGGTTTGTGCGACACAGAGGTGAATGATAAAAGTGTATGCAGACAGATAAAAAAAGGTTCCCATATGTTAGCACACCCTGTAATGTGTAAGGTGTATATCTACATTGTGTAAAGTTGTATCTACATTTGTAACTGTAGCCATTAAGACTTATTTAACGGATACTGGCCCCGTTTTGTACATGATTTCTGCCATTTAATAAATGAAAATACAATGTGTTTTGTTCTTAACCTCAAAAATACTTACATTATCTCCTCGATGACGTGGCACTCGCTTGGCCGGATGTGAGCCAATACTTCGACTTCTGTGTCCAGGTCAATGGGTTGGCCGGGGAGGAGAAGCAGCCATATCATTTATCCCCCTTTCATCAAAAGTAGCTATAATACGGCCTAGCTCCGATTCGGTCCTATAATAATAATAATTAAAATAAAGAGTAATGCCACGAATTTAATTGCAGATAATTCATAAAAGTTTTGGTGATTTAAAAACCCTACAAGAAATGTACAAATAAAAACACGCCATATATATATATATATATATATACTGAAATAACCACGAAAGAAACAGAGATTGGAAACAGACAATAATTAAAAACATGATGGGATTAGTTTTACGTTAGAGTAACAAAAAATTATAACCAAAAGTAGATATCCTGACAGTTTTCAAAAGTAAGATTAGCTGGGTGTACTATGCTCCATCTACCTGCAACGGGGCTCGAACCCGGAGCCAAATCTTGATATTTTTTAATATTTCTATTGTAAGTTTTGATATTTCTAAAAATCCTATAAGAAATGTACAAATAAAAACACGCCATATATATATATATATATATATATATATATATATATAATATATACTGAAATAACCCCGAAGGAAACAGAGATTGGAAACAGACAATAATTAAAAACATGATGGGATTAGTTTTACGTTAGAGTAACAAAAAATTGTAACCAAAAGTAGATATCCTGACAGTTTTCAAAAGTAAGATTAGCTGGGTGTGCTATGCTCCATCTGCCTGCAGCGGGCCTCGAACCCGGAGCCAAATCTTAATATTTTTAATATTTCTATTGTAAGTTTTAATATTTCTAAAAATCCTATATTTCTAAAAATCCTAGAAGAAATGTACAAATAAAAACACGCCATATATATTATATATATATATACACATATATATACACACACACATATATATATATATATATATATATATATATACACACACACACACAGGGTGTCCCATAACTCCGGCATCATAGGAAAAATAATTAAAAAGGCAAAACAAAATCTTTTATTTACAGAACGTGCTCAATATGTCCACCATTGTTTTCAATACACAAATTCAGACGTGATACCCAGTCAGCAAGCACACGGTGAATGATGTCAGGAGTAATGGTGTTACATGCCCCAATAATGCGCTGCCGCAAATGTTCAACACTCCTAATTTTCTCTGCGTATACCAGCGCTTTCAAGTGGCCCCAGAGATAAAATTCTAGTGGCGTGAGATCTGGGCTTCTAGCTGGCCATTCCACAGGCCCTCGACGTCCTATCCAATGACCAGGGAATTGTTGGTACAGGTATTCCCTTACTTGGGTGCTGTAATGTGCAGGAGCGCCGTCTTGCTGGAACCATGTTGGAAATTTCCTTCTTCGTTCAAGACACTGGGAAATGCTTCTTCCTTGAGCATACGTAGGTAGGTGCCTCCAGTGATATGTTCATCGAAAAAGAGGGGACCTATGATGCAATCCTTCCAAATGCCACATCATACCATCACCCGAGATGCACCTTGTTCCTTTGAAGAGGTATACCAGTGAGGGTTGTTTTGAGACCAGTAGCGGGTGTTCTGTCGATTTACCTCACCATTTCCATAAAAAACAGCCTCGTCACTGAACAGAATGGTGGACGGGAAATTGGCATCCCGAGCATATTGTCCCGTAGCCCATTCACAAAATTCCATCCGCCGGTCGGGATCATCTTCGCTTAATTTCTGTAGGATCTGAAGTTTATATGGATGCCATTTGTGAGCCTGAAGAATGGGATGGATGCTACATTTCGACACTCCTGTCTCGGCGGACAATCGCCGAAGAGACTTATTGGGACTTCTGTTAAAATGAGCCAGGATAGCAGTAGCTGTATCATCGTCAGTGGACCTCCTTGAAGGTCCACTGCGTGGTTTATCTTCTATGGATGCTGTTTCCTTAAACTTTGCAACAAGTCTGCTAACACAACGCTGTGTTATTGGCTCGCGGTCTGGATGCAGCCTGTTAAATTCAGCAGCGGCCTCTCTTTGACTCCGATTTCCTATGAGTAGAATTATCTGGATTCGTTCTTCCTTGCTCACGGACATTATGGCCTGTAGAAAGAGAAAATATGAATTATGGTTTGTAGAAATAGAAAAATATGAATTTCTCCTATGATGCCGGACTTACGGGACGCCCTATATATATATATATATATATATATATATATATATATATATATATATATATACTGAAATAACCCCGAAGGAAACAGAGAATAAAAATATTTTTGAAAACGCTTTTATTGCCGTCTTTTACGGTTAGGTTATATTGTTAAAACGAGAAAGAGCCCTAGGATTAATTTTTCTTTATAGGAAAACACTGAATAAAGCTAGGTTAGACACTTAGGGGTTACTTACATTTCAACAGCCTCTTCATTGAGCGGTTCTAGCATTTCATCACAATTTTTCGTAACACTCTGGTTAGATAAAAGTTCATCCCGATCTATAGCATTGACGAGATGGAGCACCGTGTGGGCATAAATGTCTTCATCCTCACTCAGATCGAGGGAATTGTACAACGATAACTGACTCATGGTGTATAAAGCACTAACGAAAAATGCACAAATGAGGCTCTGAGTCGAAATTCCCCTTTATAAGGGGGCCTGTGACCAACCCACAAAATACAGTCGTTAGCATCCTATTGGCTAGCGGTGAATTTTGTGCGGAAATTGACGCGTAGGCCTGCATAGCAACCAAACAGAGGTTCTGGTTCCTCCCCACAGGGATGTGGTTGGTTGCCCCTTGAAATCTGGGGCGTGTCAGATGTCCCGATTCGTGGAGAGACGCGAAACGATTTGATTTTCGATCTTGTATTCGAGAGAGAGAGAGAGAGAGATACGTTTTATGGCAGTGGCAGTTTGTCTGTACATTCTCGTTTGTTGGGAAGGGATTTCGTGATATCCTGTACATTTCGCGTACATTTTCGGTTTTTTCATTAAAATGAAAAAACCGAAAATTAATATAAAATTTAATGAACTTTCGAATATTCCTAAATTAATTTGAAATTGTATCAAATTTACAATAAAAAAAATATATATAACCCATTTCACTTTAAAATTATGTATAAAGCTCTGAAGATGTTCAAAGTATATGAACGAAACGCGTCAGCAGAAGAAAAAATGAAGACAGTATTCTTAGCATGCTGCAAATTCTTATCTAGAATTATTATTAAGAAACTCAGTAATGAAAATAAAAAACTATTCAGAATATTGGAAATTAAATGTAAATCCTCTAATATTATTATTACTAGTACAGTTCCCGCCGCTTCGCTGACGGTTAGACAGGCTAAACTACAAAAAAAGAACCCAGCCGTGAAAATTTTGAGCTTCACATTGTGTCAACATTTCTGAATCTGGTATCTCCCAAAACCTCTTCACCCCCATTCATACAACTTGGGGGCTAACCCCTCCCCCATTACCCCCACCCCTCCCCATTACCCCCACCCATCCCCCATTACCCCCACCCCCACCCTTCCCCCATTGCTAAACTACAGAAAAGAACACAGTCATGAAAATCTTGAGCTTCACATTGCCGCCCGTAATACAATTTCTGAATTTTTTTCTCACAATTTTTTCTCACAATTTCTGAAAGTGTGACGGACAAACGGACAGACGGACATACGGACGGCTCTCTTATTATAATATAGACTAGTACAGTTCCCGTCGCTTCGCTGACGGTTAGACAGGCAAAACTACAGAAAAGAACGCAGCCGTGAAAATTTTGAGCTTCACATTGTGTCAACATTTCTGAATCTGGTATCTCCCAAAACCTCCTCACCCCCATTCATGCAACTTGGGGCTAACCCCCTCCCCCATTACCCCCACCCCTCCCCATTACCCCACCCCTCCCCCATTACCCCCACCCCTCCCCATTACCCCACCCATCCCCCATTACCCCCACCCCCACCCTTCCCCCATTACTGCCTGGGATAAATTTCACAAACAGACAAACAGACAGGCTAAACTACAGAAAAGAACACAGTCATGAAAATCTTGAGCTTCACATTTCCGCCCGTAATACAATTTCTGAATTTTTTTCTCACAATTTTTTCTCACAATTTCTGAAAGTGTGACGGACGGGAGGATAGACGGACGGACGGACGGACGGACAGACGGACAACTCTCTTATTAGTATTTATTATAGATTATTATTATTATTATTATCACGGGCGCAAAGTGAAGCTTAAGATTTTTTGACTGCGTTCTTTTCTATAGTTTTATTGACCAAATAACTGAACGGACATTAATTGGGGGTTCAATTATTTGGTCAATAAAACTATAGTCATGAAAATCTTAAGCTTCACAAATCTTGACACAATGTGAAGCTCAAGATTTTCAGGGCTGCGTTCTTTTCTATAGTTTTATCGCGGTGCTGAGGCCTTCGGACTAGTAATTGGTTGTTGTTGTTGTTGTTGTTGTTGTTGTTTAGCCGATCAGCCCACCCTGATCGAGCAAGCCGGCGGCACGCAGGTAACCGATCACCCTCTTCGGAGTGGACCAGAGGTTCAGCGCACTAGTGATGTTGTGTTGTGTTCGTTGTTGTGCTAGAGCGGTACAGTCTGTCATAATGTGTTCAACTGTTTGTGGTGTGTCGTGGCACAGGTGACAGGTGTCGTCTATGGAGTTGTCTAATCTGTTTATATGTTAGTAAGTTGGGGTGATGTCCACATCGGAATCGTGCTAAGTTAACTCGATCCGATCTGCTCAGGCTGATCTCTGACCTGTTAATGGGTGGCGGCTTCGCACCTAGGACCGCATTCGGACCGAGTCGTGTCAGTGCTTTGTGGGTTAGGTGTGTGTGTATGTGTTTTCTGTACTGTGTGATGTCTGTGGGGCGTGGTATGGAATAGAGTATTTGGTTATAATGTCTTTCTGGTGTTACCTTAATGGTGCGAGGTGTCGGTGCGTGATTGTACATGTAGTGGCAAGGGTGTTGTGGGTTAGTTGTCGCTGCTGCCATGAATTGTGTTCCCCTCATGTCTAAATGTTCCCTAACTTTCAGTATTTTTGTTTCTGTGTGCAGGTGTTCTATTGGTGTTGTTTGAGTGCATCCTGTAATGATACGAAGTGCGTTGTTTTGTATTGTCTGTAAGGTGTTTATGTGTGTGTTTGAGATAATGGGTGCCCAGCATGGGCTAGCATAGTCCATAACTGAGCGAATATATTGTTTGTATATGAGTGATGTTGTTTCCTGCTGGTGTCCAAAATTTGTGCCTGTTAGTACCCTAAGCGTGTTAAGTCTTGACGTACATTTGTTTTTAATATTCTGAATGTGGTTTGCAAAAGATAATGATGTGTTGTATGTGACCCCAAGTATTTTGGTCCTGTGAGTGTGTGGAATGTTGATGTTGTTTAGTGTAAGCTGTGAATTACCTGGTGTTCTTTTGTTTGCTTGTAAGCAAGGTGATTGTTGATTTTGTGGGCGCTACTTTGAGTCTATTGTGTGTGAGCCAGTCTTGTATACTGTTTATGTATGTTTGTAGGTTATTTGTAGCGGTGTCGATGTTGTTGTGGGTGGATGTTAGAGTGATGTCATCTGCATATGATGATAATGTAAGCTTGTTATCTATGGGTGTTGGAATGTCATGCATGTATAAGTTGAAGAGTGTTGGTGAGAGAACAGAGCCTTGAGGGACCCCGTTCGGAAAAAGCTTGTTTTTGGATGACTTGCCATTAAATGTGACATGTGAGTATCTTCCTGAAAGATAGTTGCTCAGCCACCTTTTGGTGTTATTGTGCAGGTTTGTGTTGAGTATTTTGTTTATGAGAGGGAAGCGTGGGATAGCATCAAATGCTTTACTAATGTCTATTGTTGCTAATAGTGTACGTTGAGCTGGTCGTCTGGAGTTGATGCCATCCATGATGTGCTGCGTGAGGTTAGTGAGTAATGTCGTGGTTGAGTGGTGAGGTTTGAATCCATGTTAAATAGGCGATAGTGGAATGTGTGGGTTGGTGATTTGTAAGATTAGTCTTTCTGTTACTTTGGAAGATGTGCATAGTAAAGTAATGGGTCTATAGGAAGCTGGTTCTGTTGGATTTTTGTTTGGTTTGAGTAGTGTAATAATTTTACCTTGTTTCCATATGTCAGGAATAATACATGTTGGTATGAATATGTGCTGATATTTGTGAGAGCTAGTATTCCTTGTGGGCCCAAGTGTTTAAGGTGTATGTTAGATATGTTGTCTGGTCCAGTAGCCTTCGAATTCTTAATGGTTTTGATGATCTTGGTGGTCTGGTCTGTATTGAAGGGTGTAATGGTTGTGTCGAGTCTGTAGGTTTTCTTGTGTCTGGCTGTTTGTCTGTCTGCATGTTTCTGGTTGTTGTCTTTGTTTAAGTGACTTATCTTCGCGTAGTGATTAACTAGAATGTTAGCTTGTTGTGTGTATGTTGGGATATTGTTTTGGCTGCGACAGATAGCCGCGTGTGAGGTGTGAATGCCGCTGTTAGAGTGGGTAATGCCGTTTATAGTCTTGTATAGCCTGGATCTATCTGTGGAGTGGTTTAATGTTGTTATGAATTCCCTGAATGTTTCTGTTTGTTTTTCTTTGAGTTTGTTGTTTATTTCTGTGTTGAGCTGTTGTATCTGCTGTTTTATGGCTTCTGTGTGTGGGGTTTGTGTGTTATATTTGAGGTTTACGTTGCCTTATAAGGTGGGCTATTTCTCTAGTGTAATTTGGGTTGTATTTCCTAATGTTGCCCTTCGGTATGTATTTGTTTGCATTATTGATGATCAATAGTAATTGGTTTGTGGGGGTGCCGGTCACACACATATTTTGTTTATTACTGATCACCCCATCTACCATACGAAGTTTGGTCGAAATCGGTTCAGAAACATAAAAGTTTCTTCTGCGGACAGACAGACAGACAGACACATTTTCGGTGGATTATAGTACAGTAGTAATTACATGGATGCCCATACGGGCCTATATGGCTAACATGGCTGAAACATGGCTAATCCGGGCAGATAATTATGAAAATCTGGACAAATATGTTCGTGATCGGAAAGATCTTTAAAACAATACGTATCTAAAATTCTAGTTTACATTCTCACCTATCTGCGCTCCACTATGTGTTAGGAGAGACTTCGAAATCTAGCGCTGGTTTAATGTAATAGAGATGTTGCAAACAAAGTTCCAGTAAGTGATATGGACTGGATTATTGATTCCTTTTATCCGGGGAAATAGAGAAAAACATCTAATTTTCTAAAGCAGATACCAAATGAAGAAGACATTATTTTTCATACTGCCAAAAGCGCATCTTTTTCGTCATAATGTATGTATAGTTACACTCGTGATACGTTGTTTCAAGTTTCATCCTTAAATTTCTTTCATTATTTGCTGAAAATACGTTATATTTATTACTCACGTTTATTATACCTTCAATTTGCATAATGTCAGAAGCTTTACTCGTGGAGGACTCCATGCAAATGACAATTAAAAACCTCTTAAAATCCTGGCAGGCGCATACGGTAGCCACATTTTTAAAACCTTCCCGTACAGCCATGATTATATGTGTTGGAGTTGGACTATATATACACTATGTTGACTATGACATCGTTAACATCGTTAAATTCCTTGTTATACCTTCGTGATTAGAACTTCGTAGCGATAACATTGTATATTCTTTATATCGTCTACATTGTTTTTCTTGTTTGAAAACAATTATTCTATTATTATTTTTATGGTCAGCCTTTGTGTGGTAAACGTTCGTGGTAAAATTAATACAATTTGTCAAATATAGGCTATGCATATTGACTTTAGCCGTGTTTAAGTTCGTGTATAAATCTAATTGTACTAGACTCTATTTAGAGCTTTGAACTCGGAATTGGTTTACACTTTCAATTAAATATATAGCGAGTGTCGTTTCTTTTTTTTTATGCAGGAAAAGCGCCCCTCCCATAGAAGAAGAAGAGAACTAAAATCAAGGTCCGGGGTTTTCGAGATGCCTAGACACTCTAGACAGGAGGAAAGATGGATAAGGAAGATTGTTCCAGAGTTGACCGGTTGAGTAGATGAAAGACTAAAAATACCGATTAACCCTTGCATTAAAGAGTTGGACAGAAAAGAATGGGAAACTGTAGAAAGTCTGATACTGCGTGCTCTCCTTAAAGGAGGCATGCATGCATGCATGCAGTTGGAGAGTTCAAAAGAACAATGTCCGTTATGATAGCGATAGTATCATAATTAAGAGTGTGTCTATTTAAAACTTCGTATTCTTTATTTATTTGCTAGTCTAACCTTAAGTTACATGAAGGGTTAATTCCTCAATCCATCTTTCCTCCTGTCTATGACCTCCCATCTTTCAAACGCAGAGTGTCTAGGCATCTCGAAAACCCCGGACCTTGATTTTGGCTCTCTTTTTCTTCTATGGAAGGGGCGCTTTTGCTGGCATTTGCCCTTGGCCCCTCCTCCCTGCATAAAAAAAATCAACTTCACCATAGTACGCTGCTTCAACTATACTGTACTTCTTTCAACACTGCTATTATCTCTAAAAACATCTGAATTATTTCATTGACTTGTTTAGTCATTTTCAGAGCATAAATGAAGCAGTTCATTTGTTTAGAATCATTACACACGTTTGAAAAGCATTTTCCTTCTCTCTTCAGTTTCTAAGAAACTGATTTTAAAATATTAGAATATGTATCACAGGACACGTTTTAGTCAAGTTATTTTGGTGGTTATTGTGATGTGTTTGACAGCTTATTTTTTCATTCTGGACAAGACCGACAAGGAATTTAGGTATCATTCCCTTTTCATTCTAAATTTCAGTAGTTTCCCATTATTATCATTATATCCCACTCAAGCTCCTCTCTTGGACCTGAAGCAGTTTTCGTACACGCTTAACAACGATGTGTGTGAGAAAAGTAAAGTTTTCTCCATAATAATTGTGCATTCTCATCCCAGTCATAGAAAGAATAGGGATGCAATGAGAAGAGAAATTCCTACGAAACATTTGGTGGACCTGAAAGTGAGAACAGTGTTTCTCTTAGCTCGAGCAGTAGGACTACCAAAAATTGTAAATATTTCCCAAACGTTGCCCTACTTTGGGGTCGACGATGTTCGCGCGACAGGTACTCTGGCACAAGCAACAGGAGTCAAAAGCGAAAAATGAAAATATATGAAATTCTCGACGAGCACTTCATAATCACCTTTTAACCAGATCTTACTTACGATAAATATAAATATAAATATAAAATATAAATACGGCATAATATTTTTATTAGCTTTTAAATAATAAGTTATTTGTTAATTATGTTAACACACTCAGTAATAATATGATTGAAAATGGAAAACTTTATTCGCAGACCATTGTCCATGTGACAAATATTAATAATACAAACTGACAATAGAATACAATGACAATTCAAATACCAAGAATAGAAATACAATTAATGAAAAATAATACAGTAATGTCGAAGTTAAGTGGAGCTACAGACAGACGTTTTCATACCATGAATTCCATAGCTTATATATATATATATATATGAAAATTATTTCACGAAGGTAACACGTGAAAAATATTTATGATGAATAAAACCACGAAGGGTTCACTCTAAAAACATCCATGGAATCAATATTTTTCAAACAATCAGTATGAAACTTATACACGTAAATGATACATAAAACTTCTACCGATAAACCAAATTTCAGTTCGAAGCTATCAAAAATAACGATTTATTAAATATTTTCTAATAATACTACAAGTGATGCTCGACAAACTAATCAAGAATCTGTTATTTCCATTTTCACTTTTGTAAATTCTAATATACGATTTTTTCTTTTGCAGGGTTATAAAATATAGTGAATATGCCATTTTCAGAGGAAGATAAGATTATAATTAAGCATTATAAACTAGAAAAGGGATATGGACGAACGAAACTACTCTCCGAATTCCTCAACAAAGGATGGACTCTTGGTGGTTTGGGAAAGCTTCTAAAGAAAATTGACGAGACTGGGGGATATCAAAAGAAAAGAGGGAAATGGGCGACCAAAAACTGTTCGCATACAAGACAATATTGACGAGGTCGAAGAAAGTACATTAAGTCAGGAAAACCAGCCAGCCAGCTCGCATATCAAAAGAGTTACAATTATCAGAAACTAGTGTGAGACGCATAATTAAACAAGATCTTCAACTAAAACCTATCAAAAGAGTACACGGGCAAAAGATTACTCAAACTGATGAACAGAAACGAGTTCAAAGATCAAAACAAATCTTACGGCGAATAACATGTGATAAACTTTCAAAGGCTTTTTTCACTGATGAAAAGAGATTCACTGTGCAGCCACCTCAGAACAGTCAAAATGACAGAGTTTACTCGCACGTCCAATGTAAGAATGAAATACCTGATAGCAGACATTTTGCAATCAGAAGTCATTTCTCAGCTAGTGTCATGGTGCAAGTTGGCATAGCAAAGTTAGGAAAAAACATCCATTCATTTTATTGAGCCCGGTGTTAAAGTCAATACCGAGTACTATCGAAATACTCTGCTGCGAAACATGCTTCCCGAAATGCAAAATCTGGCCAACGGTGGTTATTATCTTTTTGAGCAAGACGGAGCAACGTCCCATACAGCAATAGCAACTGTGGAATACTTAAAAAATAATGTCCCAGAATTACTTGAACCCCAAAATTTGCCACCTAACAGTCCTGACTTGAACCAGGACTATGGAATCTGGGAAAATTTGGCACAGAGAGTTTACAGGAGCAGAGTGAGAAATGTTGATCACTTACTTGCGTTAGCTTCTTGTGGAGAAGTGAGAAGAGATACCACAGGAGTAGATCGATCGAACCATTAATGAATTTCGTCCAAGATTGAGGAAAATTGTTGAAACAGAAGGGAAACACATTGAACAATTATTTTTAATAGAAATTCCAAAAGAGTAAAATGTTAATTTGATTTCTTCTGTAAACTTAGGATTTAAGTTCTGTTTCGAAATTCAAAATCCTTTTTTTATTTTCATGGTTTTTTTAATGGAGGCATTTCCTATATTTTATAAATATTATGATGTATTTTATAACTAAAATGAGAATAAAAATTTTATTACCAAAGTTTTACCGCCTTTGTGGACTCTCAGAATTCAAAACTGGAGCGATGTTCACCAACAAAATTTGTTGACCATGAACAATCCTCATTAAATCATTATTTTTTAATATAATAATCTGAAAATTGGTGTACATACACAGTATACTGTTTACATAGTTTTACTCTACAGGCGAGCGGCCAGACCCCGATTTAAACAATTTTAATTTCCCCCTTGTACAGAAAGTTGTAATATGTTTTTTATTAGTCCTTAGTGTTCAGTGAACACATTTTTAAGTATTGTCCTCAGTTTTTGATGTGCGGTTGCTATGGAAACGCCAATATAAACAAACACCGAGAAAATACCTGACACTTTATCCAGACGATAATTTGTTTTAGTTTTGAACTGAAATACTGTTAACTACTCAATCTATGCTGTTTATTATAAGTGTTTACTATCTAGATACACAATTGAATTATTACATTATAGTAAAACGTAATACAATCATGTATTGTTATAGGTTAGGCCCAGTTTTAAATTTACTTCCTCTTTTTATTATCACAATATTAGAATAAGACAAATGTGTGCTCTGACAAATATTGTGCAATTGTGTGGTATTGGTGAAAACCAGTTTAATTATTGTTATTTTTATTTAAGACGATCATCTATATCAAGCATGGCAGGACCTGACTCAAGTCCATTAAAGTTTGTACAGGCGAAGAAACAGAGGCTGTCAACAAATTGGTAGAAATGCGTTTTATTTCAGCAGAGTTCCAAAGAAAAACTGGTTGTACCCACAAAAGTGGGTACTGAAACATTATTGTCAACATCATTGTTAAAGGATGACCTTTTACAAAGACTTGAATCTGAGTTTGATGACCTTACAAAATTATATAGTATGTCTGTTACATATCATCATAGCTGTTATCAATCACTTACAAGTAAGAAAAATATTTCTCATGTTAGTACAAAATGTAGCACGCATGATTCTACATCACATGGTACTGAAGAACAAAGTGTTCGCACACGAACTCAAACATCCAAGCTTACAGATTTTTCAATGTGTTTAATATGCAACGCGCGAAAGAGGGACAGCGTACATAAGGTACAAACAACTACGTGTCAAAGTAATCTCCATGAAGCAGCACAAGCTCGAAAGAACATTTCTATGCTTGCCAAAATTGAAGAAGACCTCATTGCAGCTGATGCTGTTTACTACAAATCCTGCATGGCAAGCTACTGTATACAAGCAAGCATAACATCTACAGATCTACAGAAGTTAAGGCTAACAAAGACCCTACGATCCACTCTAAGGTTAGCCCGAGAGAAAGGAGAGAGTAGGGGGTTAAAAGAAGAGAATAGGGAGTTAAAAGAGAATAAGGGGTTAAGTAAGTAGCAAAACCTATCATTCCTGGGTTAACATTCATTCAGAAAAAGAGAAAGAAAGACTCGCCATCATCATCCGCCGGCCACTGCCGACAAATCAGAAAAATAGTCGAAGAGAATAGGAAAGGGATGAAAGATGAAAAGAAGTAAAATAAGAACGTTTATAAACCATGCAAACAGTCTTAACTCAAACACTGTCATACCATGCAAACTACAGACATGCAAGTAAAGAGAGGATAAGAAAAGGGGGAAAAAAGTAGGAAGCGAATAACAAAGAGTGAGTTAGTTTACGCTACAAGCTACATCCAAGTTCGTGTTAGCCTTTTTTTTTTTTTGGCATATCATACGCTGGCATGTCACTGGCATTAATCGTCAACAAACTCATCCTCGACCGCTACCCCCAGAGCTCCTGTTGCTAATTGTTTTATTATTTTAAACAACGTTAATATTTTTAAAATGCCTATCTAAACGGTTCTTAAACATATTAACACTGGTAGAATTCACGACGGACGCGGCAAGATTATTCCATGTATCAATTACTTTAAACGTAAAAAAGTTTTTAGCGATATTAGTAATGAAATGTCTACCACGCAACTTAAATCCGTTATTACGAGTTTTGCTATTATCGAAAGTAAACACTGAACAGTTTGTCAAAATTTACGTTATCGATTTTATTAACGATTTTGAAAACTTCAATAAGTTGCCCCCTTAATTTTCTAGTTTCGAGTGAATGCAAGTCTAACTCTTTAATCCTATCTTCGTAAGACTTATTGCGCAATGACGGAATTAGTGTCGTGGCGCGACGCTGAACCCTTTCCAACCCATCAATATCCTCATGCAAATACGGGAGTAGTATAACTGCAAAATAGTCGAGTGCAATGCAATTGCATAATGTTGCATAATGTTGCAAGAGTGCCACCCCACCCCTTTGGTGCCAACCCCCAACCCCCGTTGTTGCAAGTCACCCCACCCCTTTGTTAAGGCACCCACACCCCCATTTGCTGCAAGGCACCTCCACCCCCTTTGTTGCAAGGGGGTAAACCTCTTTGGGGGAGAAGGTAGGTTGATTTTGGAACTGTGATCTTGGACTAGTCTAGATAGAAAGGTATTAATGTATAAAAAACGTTGCACCAACTCATATTTGTGAAAATGATTGTATTTTTTGAGGATTGTTAATTATTTTTAAGTTGTAAAATTGCCGAATTTTACGCGTAAAATCGCGCGCGCGGCATTCGCGCAATGTAAACAAACAAAATATCGGACCTTATTTCATCAAAATAATCAATTAAAATTCGGCTTTTTTAACAAAACGATGCTTGAAACTTATTGTAAATGCATTATAGAGGTTTATTAGTGTATTATTTTGTATTTTTTAATGATATTTACCTATAAAATGTGTATTAAATTAAGTTATTTTATGATGCGTTCATTTAATTGTGTTTATTTTCAGATATTTCATAAAAATGGGTAAAAAACGGAAGTCTGCAGTGTTAACTCGAAGTGATAGTGCCAAAAAATTCACTGGCCAGCCTTCCCCTTTGGATAAAACAGAGCCTCCTACCCTCCGCCAAGTTATTCAGTACAGTTATTTCCTCCAAAACAGCCACCAGGACTTGAAAGACTATGATATTGCTAAAATGATAGCAAAGGATGTGATTGAGATCTGGCAGGCAGTGAACCCGCGGCTGCCCCTGTATGAGGAATATTATGTAGTGAAATTGGTGGATAAAGTGTGCTTCAAGAAAGCAAAAGAGATAAACAGGAAATCTCTTTCTACAGTCCAGGAGCAGAATCTGGAGGAAAAGCTGGATAAACTTTTGGGGATTTCTGCTTGCACCTGTAAACCTACCTGTTCGTCCCTGTGATGACAATGCTGTGAAGTGCAAGAAAGAAAATTGTCAAACACAGCACATAATCTGCACTTGTCCTCCCAGTAAGAAGGTAATGCTATTATTTTTTTAACTTTTAACTGGCCTAACTTAGTGCGATTAGGTGCCTTTTAAATGGAAGGAAATTCAATGCTTGTAATTGAAAAATATCCGCATTTTCCTCCTGTAATCTTCCTTTCCCCCCCACTGGTAATAGAAATTAATAATCAATCTTTTCTCAGGATTTTATCTCTTATTTTAGATCCGCTATTTAATATACTTTAATATTTGAGGTTCCAGTAGAGGAGATGGAATACTTGAGAGATCAGAGGGCCAAAATAGGACCCAAGGGCTCTTTCCATCTGGGATCTGTGGATAAAGCTGCTTTGAAGAGAGACCAGAGGGCTGCAGCTGAAGCAGAAAGATTACAGAGCCAGATTCAACAGCAGCAGGAAGTTGATTTGGCCACTTTTGCCTCCACAGTCAATAGCGACCAGAGGCTTCTTTTGGAGTATGTGCTTGGAATTTCCAGGGGCAAAGTCAACCCAAGATTTGCTGCCTGGAAAATTGGACCATTAAACCATGCAAGATGGTTGACTTTGGCAATTAGATTGATGTGTCTGTTGACCAGAGGTGCTTACCCTCCAGAACTACAGGATAAGCTTTACCAGGCCATCAAGTTAATTGTGGAAGTGTATGCAGTCAGTTGGTTTGAGATCAAAAGAGACAGCAAGTTCCACAATCAGCAGCTGTACATCTTCAACATGATCCAGAGGATCAAGCAGCAGTCTGAAGAAATCCAGGGTGTTGCTTTCAAGAACCTGAAGTACAATGCTCTTGCCTTGCTGCCCGAGAATGTGCTGTACTCCATGATGAAGTCTGATGACTTGGAAGTGAGAGAAGCTGCTCTCAAGAAAATTCTGTCCATCAGGTAAGCATTTATTAATTTAAAAAAATGTGAAAAAAAAAATTTGATTATGGGGATTTATTTAATAAAAAAAAGGCCCGAGTTCTATAAATCCCCATAATCGAATTTTTTTTCACATTTTCTTCTCCCAATTCCCCCCTCCCCTCTGATAATGGAAATAATCTTACCTTCTTTGTGAAAAAAAATTCGATTATGGAGATTTATAGAACTCGGTTTTTTTTTTTTTTTAATTTAAGTTAAATTAAATCAGCAATTCTGAGACTAATAGGGATTAAATCTTAAACTGGAATAAAAATAAATTAATTATTATTCTTTCAGAAGTGGGAAGCCAGCCAAGAAGAGGCTGAAGAAGATCACAGCCATCAACATTGAAGTTACCCACTGGTCAGAACTAATCAACCTTTCTCAAAGTGGCATCTGTGAACCTGCTCTCACAGAAGACTTTTCTGACCAGGAGCTTCAAGACTTCAAGAAGCATTGCTGAATGGCACCAAGCTGGAGCTGCCTGATCTGCCTTCACATCCTCAGAGTGTTGAAAGGGCCGTGAAGCTGACATCTGAAGCTTCCCACACTGTTTATGGACTCGAATCAAGGCACAAACACATTCTGGCCAAAGCCCTAAGCCGCCAGATGAGGCCTTCCTTTGCTTCTAAGGGCTCTTACAGTGAAAATTATGATGATCTTGGGATCTAAATGTGTCTATTTGACTCTGTACGTTTTTTTTTACTTTTTTTCAATAAAATTGTAACTTTTTTCAGGATTTTTTTATGAAAATAGCATGATTTTTTCGGCCGAAAATTGCAAAAATGCGGTATTTTTCGGTACGATTTTTTGACGATTTTTGAAACGGTTTCCTCAAAAAACGGTTAAAGCTAGGGATCTGAAATTTTTTGTCAGTTATTATATTAAGCCCTGACTATCTCGACTAGTCTAAAGTCGATATCTAAAAAAATGCGGAAAATCAACCTACCTTAATATATATATATATATATATATCAGTGGCGACTGGCGTATAGGAGCGATGGAGCGTCGCTCCCCCTTGCTTGAAACGATAAATATTAATTTAACAGATAAAAAATATATTAATTTTAAGATATTAAAATAAATATTCTTGAAATATATTTTAAAAATTCATGTGGCATATCATGATTCATGAGGCATTTTGAGTAAGCCTTCATACAGTACATAATATTCTAAACTTATAGCATAGCTTCAAACAGCGTACCCTGTTTTGAATACAAAATAATATTGCAGCCGAATGGAGCGATAGATTTTTCGCTCAAGTAAATATAAATTATATTTTACTGTTGTAATGAAAATATAAGTACAATCGCAAATTTTTTTTATAATAACAACTTTATTTTTACTAATAGTTACTTCAGTAATAATGATATAAACCATTTATATGTATTTTATTGAAATTATTACTTATTTGTAATTAACTAGAATTGTACGTCTGGCATAGCCGCATATGTTAATACAAGTACTCTTGTGAGCGGCAGTTGGATTCGCGCTAGCCTATTGTGAGTCCGTGTTGTCGTACAATTTTATGAAATCGCACCCCCATACATTTATACCACGAGTCGCCACTGATATATATATATATATATATATATATATATATATATATATATATCGTAAAGAACGACGCTTGTATAGGAGATATTCCGCGCAAGACGAGAGAGAATATCTCCTATACAAGCGTCGTTCTTTACGTTATTTATACTGCGTGTTCTTTGCAGTTGAATGTATATATATATATATATATATATATATATATATATATATAAGCTATGGAATTCATGGTATGAAAACGTCTGTCTGTAGCTCCACTTAACTTCGACATTACTGTATTATTTCTCATTAATTGTATTTCTATTTTTAGTATTTGAATTGTCAGTTTGTATTATTAATATTTGTCACATGGACAATGGTCCGCTAATAAAGTTTTCCATTTTCAATCATATATATTACTGAGTGTGTTAACATAATTAACAAATAACTTATTATTTAAAAGCTAATAAAAATATTATACCGTATTTATATTTTAGATTTATATTTATATTTATAATAAGTAAGATCTGGTTAAAAGGTGATTATGAAGTGCTCGTCAAGAATTTCATATATTTTCATTTTTCCCTTTTGACTCCTGTTGCTTGTGCCAGAGTACCTGTCGCGCGAACATCGTCGACCCCAAAGTAGGGCAACGTTTGGGAAATATTTACAATTTTTGGTCGTCCTATTCTGCTCGAGCTAAGAGAAACACTGTTCTCACTTTCAGGTCTACCAAATGTTTCGTAGGAATTTCTCTTCTCATTGCATCCCTATTCTTTCTATGACTGGGATGAGAATGCACAATTATTATGGAGAAAACTTTACTTTTCTCACACACATCGTTGTTAAGCGTGTACGAAAACTGCTTCAGGTCCAAGAGAGGAGCTTGAGTGGGATATAATGATAATAATGGGAAACTACTGAAATTTAGAATGAAAAGGGAATGATACCTAAATTCCTTGTCGGTCTTGTCCAGAATGAAAAAATAAGCTGTCAAACACATCACAATAACCACCAAAATAACTTGACTAAAACGTGTCCTGTGATACATATTCTAATATTTTAAAATCAGTTTCTTAGAAACTGAAGAGAGAAGGAAAATGCTTTTCAAACGTGTGTAGTGATTCTAAACAAATGAACTGCTTCCTTTATGCTCTGAAAATGACTAAACAAGTCAATGAAATAATTCAGATGTTTTTAGAGATAATAGCAGTGTTGAAAGAAGTACAGTATAGTTGAAGCAGCGTACTATGGTGAAGTTGATTTTTTTATGCAGGGAGGAGGGGCCAAGGGCAAATGCCAGCAAAAGCGCCCCTTCCATAGAAGAAAAAGAGAGCCAAAATCAAGGTCCGGGGTTTTCGAGATGCCTAAACACTCTGCGTTTGAAAGATGGGAGGTCATAGACAGGAGGAAAGATGGATTGAGGAATTAACCCTTCATGTAACTTAAGGTTAGACTAGCAAATAAATAAAGAATACGAAGTTTTAAATAGACACACTCTTAATTATGATACTATCGCTATCATAACGGACATTGTTCTTTTGAACTCTCCAACTGCATGCATGCATGCATGCCTCCTTTAAGGAGAGCACGCAGTATCAGACTTTCTACAGTTTCCCATTCTTTTTCTGTCCAACTCTTTACTGCAAGGGTTAATCGGTATTTTTAGTCTTTCATCTACTCAACCGGTCAACTCTGAAACAATCTTCCTTATCCATCTTTCCTCCTGTCTAGAGTGTCTAGGCATCTCGAAAACCCCGGACCTTGATTTTAGTTCTCTTCTTCTTCTATGGGAGGGGCGCTTTTCCTGCATAAAAAAAAGAAACGACACTCGCTATATATTTAATTGAAAGTGTAAACCAATTTACGAGTTCAAAGCTCTAAATAGAGTCTAGTACAATTAGATTTATACACGAACTTAAACACGGCTAAAGTCAATATGCATAACCCATATTTGACAAATTGTATTAATTTTACCACGAACGTTTACCACACAAAGGCTGACCATAAAAATAATAATAGAATAATTGTTTTCAAACAAGAAAAACAATGTAGACGATATAAAAATATACAATGTTATCGCTTCGAAGTTCTAACCACGAAGGTATAACAAGGAATTTAACGATGTTAACGATGTCATAGTCAACATAGTGTATATATAGTCCAACTCCAACACATATAATCATGGCTGTACGGGAAGGTTTTAAAAATGTGGCTACCGTATGCGCCTGCCAGGATTTTAAGAGGTTTTTAATTGTCATTTGCATGGAGTCCTCCACGAGTAAAGCTTCTGACATTATGCAAATTGAAGGTATAATAAACGTGAGTAATAAACATAACGTATTTTCAGCAAATAATGAAAGAAATTTAAGGATGAAACTTGAAACAACGTATCACGAGTGTAACTATACATACATTATGACGAAAAAGATGCGCTTTTGGCAGTATGAAAAATAATGACTTCTTCATTTGGAATCTGCTTTAGAAAATTAGATGTTGGATAATCTCTAGGAGCGCTCCATTTTTCAATATTAAACATACACTCATAAAACATATACCATTTGAAAGCTCACATTTTTCTGAGTCTAAAAATGTAGTAATCCAAAAGTATCAATAGCAAATATAGGGTTTTATATTTAAACCTAGTTACTTTTTATTTGCTACTGATACTTTTGGATTACTACATCTTTAGACTCAGAAAAATGTGAGCTTTCAAATGGTATATGTTTTATGAGTGTATGTTTAATATTGAAAAATGGAGCGCTCCTAGAGATTTACCAATATAAGCAATTCACTATATTTAAATACCTGAAGGAATAGGCCTATCCTTTTGTGTTATTAGTTTTATGAATTAGGTATTCATTCAGAATTTATAGGAAGATTAATCACATCTTCCTTGTCTAAAGCATCGCTGGTAACTAGGCAGCTCTGGCTGCTAATATAAATTCCTTTGTCTTAAATTTTCGCTTAATTTACAGTCTCCAGCCGTCTATTTTTGTGTTTTCATTATTTCTTTCGAAGTAATTTTCATGCGACAGCGATGGGAAATTTTGATACGAAATAATACGTTTTTCTTGTTATGCAGGCCCAATGCCTACATATTGGGTTCGATGTATGGCAATTATTTCCATTCCCAATAGGCTTTGTCTCCAATCCCGAGGCAATTTTTTAGTTATTTAATTCAATAAATTAATAATTTGTATTTAAGTATGGAATAAAATAAAGGTACCCTATTCGATACCATTTTGTAGGCGTGTATAGTTTTTTCCATACTTCGTATGGTGGATGGGGGTGATCAGTAATGAACGAAAATATATGTGTGATCAATTCCCCCCCCCCCCCCCCCCCGCCCCAATTACTGGGCCCGAAGGCCCCAGCACCGCGATAAAACTATAGAAAAGAACGCAGCCATGAAAATCTTGAGCTTCACATTGTGTCAAGATTTGTGAAGCTTAAGATTTTCATGACGATAATTTTATTGACAAAATAATTGGACCCCCAATTACTGTCTGTTCACTTATTTGGTCAATAAAACTATAGAAAAGAACGCAGTCATGAAAATCTTAAGCTTCACATCCGAGCTCACTGTATCAAGATTTGTGAAGCTTTAGATTTTCATGACTGCTTTCTTTTCTGTAGTTTTATTGACCGAATAATTGGTTCGCCAGTAATTGGAGGGCCGCAGACACCTCAATTGCTGAGGCCTAAGGTGAGAGGAAGAGGAATGATATTTAGATAAAGGACTACTGATGTTCAAAATAAAATAAGCCGTAGGCTCACAATTCGGTTTGGGCCGAGGATTTAGCAAAATCGGCGCGAAGCGCTGATCTTTTGCTTGTCTTGTTATAATTCAGCGAATGTCTGTCCGTCTGACCGTAGAAAAAACTTTTAGGTTTCTGAACCGATTTCGACCAAACTTCGTATGGTGGATGGGGGTGATGAGTAATGAACAAAAGTATATGCATGACCAGCTCCTTCTTCCAATTACTAGGCCGAAGGACTCAGCACCGCAATAAAACTATAGAAAAGAACGCAGCCATGAAATTCTTGGGCTTCACATTGTGTCAAGGTTTTTCAAGCTTAAGATTTTCATGACTGCGTTCTTTTCTATTGTTTTATTGACCAAATAATTGAACCCCCAGTAATTGGGAGGCCGCAGACCCCCCAAATACTGCCGATTCAATTATTTGGTCAATAAAATTACACTGGTCTACAGCCAAAATGCTTCGGAAATAAAAGTAGTCAATCTTTACTAATTTTGGGTCACTGAATACGAAAATGATGCCTAAAATTGCCAATTGGCTCTATTTATAAAGGTATCAGGCAACCCTACACTAGGGCGGAGTGAAAAACTCATTTTTCGAATTTCCAAATTGGCTAGTGTGGAAAATGTGTGGAGTAGTGAGGAAATAAGCTGGTATAAATTTAAAATCATAACATTAATATCTTCAGGTGCCACAATGACCTTCAATATTGAAAAAAATTGAAAAAAGCAGATTTTAACCAATATTACAGAAGAGTCCACGATGCACAATAGACAAGAATTTATTCACACTTGTATAAAAAGCTCAGTCAACCTTTAAAAAAAGTTTGTATTCTCTAAAAACAGTTTTCTATAGTCAGCTCACTCAGCTGTCACGTGAGTACCTCGGTTCAGTGTAGCTGTCGCTCTCGTAGCAGGTGGGTGTTCTGTTGTTGGCGTTACTCAGATAGTCTAAACTATGTTTCTTATATATTTTGCATTTCTGTATTGTGTTGCCCTAAGTTTGCCATGTACTATTAACTGAAATTAACGTATAATTGATATTAGCTCTTTCTTTTTCAGATTTGTATACTTTCAAAATGTCTCGAGTTTGTGCAAAATCAACCAGGGCCTCAACTGAGTGCCCCATGCTTGGTATGGGGGAAGATTTGTGGCACAGGAATCTTCCTACATACGAAGGAGTTTTTAAATATTACTTGTTTGTAAGAAACGATTTGAAACAGAATACTAATAAAGATCCTTCAATATCTCAAATATTAGAACAAGTTGTTGATAAATTGAAAACAATTTGGGAAAGTGCTTCCGTCCCAATTCTGTCAGACAGGCGAATTGAAACAATGTTCAGAAGCTACCACGAAAAGTATTGTGTCATTATGAAGCCATACCAAAGCAGAAAAAATGCTGAAGCTTACAAAGCAAAGATTGATATGTTCAAAAAGAAGCACACACGAAATTTTTGACATTGCAGCGTGCAAGTGCAAAGTACTAACACAATGTTCTTGTCCCAAAGAAAAAACGGTTCCAAAGGAAGAAGTGACGTTCCTCTTAGATCAAAGGAGTGAAAGAAAACTGTTTATTGATAGAGTAGATATTACACTCTCAAAGAAAAAAGCATCTACGTTGCTAAGAAAGCAAAAAGAAGCTGTGAGGCTCACCAAAGAATCTTCACAGGAGAAATTGCAGGATACAAATGTTGAATTATCATCATCGACATCAAACAGTGAAAGTGAATCTGGCGAAATATCAGACGATACATTTCCAGAGACAGTTAGCTCGAAGAGAAAGCTCGAACAACCTGAAGAACAATTATTCAAGAAAAGGAAAACTACAAATCTACCTTCAGTGGCTACTGCTTGTGACAGGACTGCAGTTTCAGATCGAGCTGCAGCATTCATTGTTAGTGCAGTATTGCAAGATATTGGAGAAGTAGACAATATGTAGGATAGGAGTAAAATCAGAAGAGAAAGACAAAAGAAGAGATCAGAAATTATGAAAGATCAAAATCAGGTCCCAATCAGAGGAATCTATTTTGATGGTCGAAAAGATTCTACACTCTCCCAAGAAAAAAAGAGTCCAAAGTATATCAGAAGAAGGTAACAGAAGAACATATCACTTTAGTGAGAGAACCTGGTTCAGATTATTTGGGCCATTATTCTGTGAATTCTGGATCAGCTGAAGAAATATGTAAAGGGATGTTTGAGTATATTGGAAATAATGACATGAACCTGGAAAACCTTGTTGCCATTGGATGCGATGGTGCAGCAGTCAACACTGGAGAAAAGGGAGGCGTTATAAGGCTTATAGAATTGAAGCTGAAGAAGCCAGTTCAACATTTAGTGTGCCAGCTCCATGCCAATGAATTGCCATTACGCCATTTAGTTGCAAAGCTGGATGGAAAAACATCTGGCCCCCGCGGATTCACCGGTCCTATTGGCAGGGAATTAGAGAACTGTGAGAGTCTTCCTATTGTCGAGTTTGAAAGGATTGATGCTGAGGAACCAACTGTAGACTGTGAAGATCTTAGCACCGACCAAAAATATCTAATTGATATTCATCAGGCCATAACAAGGGATATTGCTCTCCAGATCTTGCTCATCGTAGTCCAGGCAAAATGGCACATTCACGATGGCTGACTACAGCAAATCGTTTGCTTCGTCTATACGTTTCAACTGTAAGTCCATCTGAGAACCTCATGAACATTGCTTCTTTTATAATGAAGGTCTACATCCCAATGTGGTTTTCTATTAAGCAAAGTACGTCTTTTGTCAATGGCTCAAAACATGTTTTCAAAACTATTGAACTAACAAGAACACTGAATGACGAAGTAAAGGATATTGTAAACCCTGTCATACAAAGAAATGCATTTTTTTGCAAATCCAGAAAATATTCTAGCATCAATGATTCATGATGACCGCAGCGCCATAAGAGAATTAGCGTGGAGGCGAATAAAGAAAGCAAGGCAAACAAACAAGGAAAAAGTTGTGAGGCGTTTCACAGTACCTGTTATTCAATTTGAAGCTACTGATTATACTGATTTAATTAATTGGCAAAAATGCATTGTCACTGAACCACCTGTGACAAGACACCTGACAGAAAATGAGATTGAAGAATTCTTAGAAAACAAGAGTACCCCTCCATTCGAGAAATTCCCTTGTCATACACAAGTAGTAGAAAGAATGGTAAAATTAGTGACTGAAGCATCATCAAAAGTATTTGGATTGAACGCGCGAGATGGCTTCATAAGATCAACACTTCAGTCACGTAAAAACATGCCATCATTCGAAAGTAAAGCTGAATATAAAGTTTAAATAAAACGTTAATAGAAAAAAACATGCGCAAGGATGGGTGGTTGGGAGGGCATGGGTGGAGCTCGACACGCAGCCACCTCCTCGTGGTGAGTTCTGGATTATTTAGATCATTAATCAAAAGAACATTGATCTAAATAAACTAAGAGCTGCGTAATTCAGTAACTATTTTGGTAATTGGAACACTTAATATATAATAATAACAAGTAAGTTTCAGTTATTGTACTAATGCAGAATATAAGAAAATCATTATATTTCACTTTTTTCGACGGCTTTGTGGCACCTGAAGATATAATTTCGCAGGACTAATATTTCTGCACAGTCATTATCTATAGCACCCACATATTTTCCGCACTAGCCATATTTGAATTTCGAAAAAAGTTTAAAAACCTCATTTTCGATCCGCCCTACCCTACACCCTACTAACTGGACTGCATCTGTCGCGTAATATGAAGACGCCTGTGACACATCGACGCATTGACTCTACTGCGCATGCGCGTAGTTATATTTTTTTATTTAATAAATTAATGTAAATATATATATATATATATATATATTATATATATATATATATATATATATATATATACAATAAAATGTAATTTTAAATTTATCTATTACATTATGTATTTGTAAATTATTTATTAAAAAATAGATTGGATCATTTTAACATATTGCTTTCCATAATGTTTTTGATATTAATATAAATGGAATGCTAACCTAACTTAACCTTACCTAATTTAAAGTTATTAAAATGCAATGTAATTACATTAATTTATTAAAATAAAAAAAATATAACTACGCGCATGCGCAGTAGAGTCAAGGCGTCGATGTGTCACAGGCGTCTACATATTACGCCACAGCATCAGTTCATTCGCGGAAGTCATACAGTGCACCCTTGTCAAACTCTTTTTAGTGTTCGCTTTTGAAACTGAATTTTTTCCAGCCTAATTTGAACAAAGATGCCTCGTAATTGCGTAAACAGTGTAGATAACTTCTGTTATGTTTGTGGAGAATTGACTTTTGCATCACAAAACCGTGCTATAACCGCCGTGATTAAGAAAGCCTATCACCTTTATTTTGGCTGTAAGATTGGAGATCAGGACAAGAGCTGGGCCCCACACATATGCTGCAATACTTGTGCAACAAACCTTCGCCAGTGGTTGAATCGGGAAAGAAATCTATGCCTTTTGCAGTGCAATGGTGTGGAGGGAACCAACAGATCATGTCAGCAATTGTTACTTCTGCATGGTGCCTCCAGTCGAGAAAGGTATTTGCAAGAAGAAACAGTGGATTTTATAATATCCGAATATACCCTCTGCTATACGCCCGGTACCTCACGGCGAAGGACTACCCGTTCCTGAGCCCCGACACTCATTCTCCCTGGAGTCAGAGGACGAGGGGAATGAAGGAACCTACGAAACTTGTGAGCCTTCAACTTCACAAGACCCTGAATTTGTTTATAACTTGACATCTAAACCGCACATGATAACTCAGAATGAATTAAACGACCTTATCAGAGATTTAGAACTGCCAAAGAGTAAGGCAGAGCTGTTGGGCTCCAGATTGCAGCAGTGGAATCTCCTCGCTGAAAATGTTAGTGTGTAAGTTTCGTGACCGTCAAAAAGAATTTGTCCCATTCTTCATCATGGAAGGTGACCTTGTAGCTTGCAACGACATCGATGGTCTGATGGCAGTTCTCAACATTATTCACAATCCTGATGAGTGGAGACTGTTCATTGATTCATCGAAGTTGAGTCTAAAAGCTGTTTTGTTGCATGTTGGCAACGTATTGCCATCAATTCCAGTTGGTCATGCAGTCCACATGAAGGTATGACAAGATGAATAAGCAACTTTTTGAACTGCATAAACTATGACAAACATCAGTGGCAGGTTTGTGGTGACTTGAAAGTTGTTGCTATCGTGCTTGGACTGCAGCCGGGCTACACTAAGTATTGCCGTTTTCTGTGTGAATGGGATAGTCGGGCTATGACTTCTCATTACATCAAGAAGGATTGGCCACTCCGACACTCATTGGAACCTGGAACAAAAAAGGTTCAGTATCCTCCACTTGTAGAATCGATCAAGATTTTGTTACCACCCTTACACATCAAACTGGGCGTCATGAAAAATTTTGTTAAGGCTATGGATAAAACGGGGGCAGCTTTTAAGTACCTCGGTGGTAAATTCTCAAAGCTCAGTGAAGCAAAAATCAAGGAGGGTGTATTTGTTGGTCCACAGATCCGCGAGCTTCTTAGAGATGAGGAGTTCGACCGTCTCCTAGGTGGTGAGGAGAAGACAGCGTGGAATGCTTTCCGGTTAGTAGCAACCAATTTTCTCGGAAATACCAAAGCTGACAATTACAGGGAGCCGGAGCAGTCAGCGATGAACATGGTGAACGTTCCCACCAGGATATCTCAGCGCTGGAGAAACGCTACCAGGGGAAATGGAGTCCATCATTGTTAGCAGACTACTGCTGGACAATAACAAGAGATGCTCCAGAAGTTGAATACAAGAGACAAGCAAAGAAGCGACGGGTTGAATCAATATAAGTGACTGCATTATTCAGGTATGTTACTAATATATGGTATACATATACGCAAAATGTGTAACTTAAATTTTCTTAGAAACTGTAGCCAATCGGCTGTTTTATAGTCATATTCGTTTTCAGCACCCCAAAATCCATAATAGGAAACACATTTTATCTCCGAAGCACAAACTTTTTCAAAATTTGTAGACCAGTGTTATGGAAAAGAATGGAGTGATGAAAATTTTAAGCTTTACATCACCGCCCGTAATAATAAAAAAAAATGAAAAAAAAATCGTTGCTAGAGTCTGTGTTCCAACAATGCCAATTACTGGGCCCGAAGGTCCCAACACCGTAGGTCTAGCTAAGTGGGTGTGTAGAGCCCTGTTTAGCTAGTACATGAAATTCAACGCGCCAAATTTGCCCAAGCGTATTGACCTGTATGCAAGATGGTTAACATGTTATTTATTTATTTTTTTTATTAGAGTACTTTATCAAACAGTCTTAGTACATATTTTTCAGTAATATATTTTTTGTTATTATGTAAAAATTTTCAGTCAGAAAAACCAAAAATAAAATAATTTACACTTTCGATATTGTTATTTGTACAGTTGCGCTCATTATTCGTAAGACACACTTGAGAACAGATAGCGACACCTGGCATATATTTGTTGTGTGTAATACAAACGGTTGTAACAGTTCATGAATGAATCTGGGGTTTAGCGCTGATTGGTTGGTTAACTCATTGCCAAATGTCTTTAGAACATATAATTAGTTCCATTCATCACTCTGGTTTACATATTATTAAGGAAACATATATGAATAATTAAATATAAATTCAAGAAGGGGATATATATTAACAAGGGGGATGTCAATGAAGTGAATAAAAAATGGTCTTGTCAAAACTAAAAAAAAAAACCCTTCAGACGTGATAACAGTGTTCATGGTATTGCAAGCCTGAACAAACTGAAATTTCAATGTATAAAAACAGAGCCGTCGGTAGGCATTATTGCGCCCTGAGCAAATCTCGCGACTTGCACCACCCATCCCCCCTGTATTTATTCATTCATTTATTTATGTATTTACATTTAATATTGAACATAGATTTTTATATTATTTTGTGTTATAACAAAGACAAAGCAAAAACCTGATGTATATAAATACATATATAGGTGGTTTATGAATGAAAAAAAAACGATGTTTTGATGCATATTAAATTTTAATAACATTATAACATTACCAGATTGATGGGTATCTGTAGGTTTCATACGTCACTACTTAGAATATCTTCCAATTGGCAAATGAACGACAGCTGAATGGATACTACTGGTGTGGTATTGTCATATCCGGAGCAAATTCTATTTCTAGATCAGCAACACTGATATAGTAATAAACAGTCAGTGATAGAAATATTATTTAGAAACAAAGAATATTTTTTTATTGAGGCAGCATCATAAATGCATATAATTGTTTTGTATTAATAAGTTCCATGTTACAACTTAAGTGTTGAACCACTGCAGCTGTGACTCTTGGCGGTCTCTCACCTCAAAGAAGAGAATTGCAGAAAATAAAAGTATTACAGTGATTCATATCAATAAACATAGAGCCATTTAAACGATAATATTTGACAATTTTGCAAACGTGTTACATATTCATAATTACCATTGTATTTGAAAGATATTTTGTACATGAACACAACGAATTTAATATCTTTTCCAGCCACCGTTGTTGTCTATGACTTCCTGCAGTCGATGTGGTACAGAAGCAACATGATTATATGTATTTATGATGCTGCCTCAATAAAAACATTTTTTGTTTCTAAATAATATTTCTCTCACTGACTGTTTATTACTATATCAGTGTTGCTGCTCTAGAAATAGCATTTGCTTCGAATATAACAATGCCATACCAGTAGTATCCATTCAGCTGTCGTTCATTTGCCAATTGGAAGATATTCTAAGCAGTGACGTATGAAACCTACAAATATCCATCAATCTGGTAATGTTATAATGTTATTAAAATTTAATATGCATCAAAGCATTGTTTTATTCATTCATAAACCACCTATATATGTATTTATATATATCAGGTTTTTGCTTTGTCTTTGTTATAACACAAAATATCAAAATCAATGTTCAATATTAATTGTAAATAAGTAAGTAAATAAATGAATGAATAAATAAATACAGGGGGGATAGGTGGTACAAGTCTCGGAATTTGCTCAGGCCGCAATAATGCCTACCAACGGCTCTGTTTTTATACATTGAAACTTCAGTTTGTTCAGGCTTGCCAATACCATGAACACTGTCATTACGTCTGAAGGTTTTTTTTTAGTTTTGACAAGATTATTTTTTATTCACTTCATTGACATCCCCCTTGTTAATATATATCCCCTTCTTGAATTTATAGTTAATTATTCACTTATGTTTCCTTAGTAATATGTAAACCAGAGTGATGAATGGAAATAATTATATGCTTTAAAGACACTTGGCAATGAGTCAACCAACCAATCAGCGCTACACCTCAGATTCATTCATAACATGTTACAACCGTTTGTATTACACACAACAAATATATGCCAGGTGTCGCTATCTGTTCTCAAGAGTGTCCTACGAATAATGAGCGCAACTGTACATTCATATGGCAATACCTGAGAAATGACCAATGAAAACGATTGATAGTTTGTTTACAAGCCACTGAAGCCAGGTGTCACGCCTTGACATATGTTGAATTGAAAGCCCTAATTGTTTAATTACGCCGGTCAACAAAATCGAACGTTTTTCCCTCATGAAAGATGTATACACACTTTACTACCAGTTTTGTACGCTGATTCCAAATCTGTTTTCAGTTTTCCTCGAGCACATCTAGTTATCGAAATATGACTCGTGTTATTTTCAGCACAATTTATCGTAAAAGTACAATTTTATTCATAAAAAGAAATGTACACCAACCTAAAAACGTTGCGAGTACGATTTTCTTTTGTAAACCTTGTCCGGATCGTCGCGGTACAACATCCAGCAGTAGTCTGCCAGCATACTTTCGTTCCAGAATGTCTTGATGGATGTCTTGATGGAAGCGTTCGCCCTGTTCGTCACTCACCGTGCCAAGGTTTTCGGGAAAGAAATCTAGATACGAATGTAAAAAATGTATTTTCAAGGGCATGCGACAGCCCATTTCTTGATATGCATCGAGCAGTTTCTGAACTCCATCTTTGTATGCGGGAGACTTGTGGTTACCCAAGAAGTTTCCACAAATCCATTTGAAAGCCTGCCATGCTTTTAGTTCTAAGGCATTGAGGTTTTCTTCAAAGCCTTCATCCTGCAGAACCTCCCTGATTTGGAGCCACACAAAGATTCCCTCCTTCAATTTCGCGTCACTGATGTTTGCAAATTTCTCAACAAGGTATCGAAACCCTCTCGAATTCGCCTTACCCATCACTTTCACAAAATTTTTCATTAAGCCGAGCTTAATGTGGAGAGGTGCAGGAAAATCTTCTTTGGCTCAACTAAAAGAACACACTGACATTGCCCGTTCCTGGCTCGTATGTGCGTCTTTGATGCTAGTCACGTCTGATGTAATGATCCGCGTTAGCACGGCTGTCCCATAGGCATAGGAAACAACAGTATTTCGTGAACCCTCCTTGCATGCCCATTAACATACCATTGACTTTGAGATCACCACAGATATTCCAGTGATGAGTGCTGTATTGGATTGCTTCGAGTAGTACAGTATATTCATGTTATCGTACGTCTCCTTTAGATGAACTGAATGGGCGATCGGGATGGACGGCTTTAAGTTCCCGTTATGTAGGAGGACCGCTTTCAAGCTTCGCTGTGAGGAATCACTGAAGAGGCGCCACTCAGATGATGTGTGTACCTGTGACAAGTTCTCGAAAAGTCCATTGATATCATAGCAATAGCAGAGCGGACCGTCTACTGTAAAGAATGTCGCCAAATCATGGTTTCTTTTTCGATAGTGACACACTCGGACGTTCTTCTCTCGTTTTGGGTAAGCCTCTCCGGCTGCGATTGCTATTCGTCAGGTGTGTAATCAAGATCGGCCGAAGGTCCCGCATCTCCGCCAATCGCACCTTTGTCGGATTCCCTTTCGTCTTCTAAAGAATCGAGTCCATGTTGTGGAGGTACTGGAATCGGCATCGTATCATCGTGAGGGATCGGTCTGATCGTGGAGTCTACGTTCGGATAAACGCTGTTATGCTTGTTCTTCACGGAGAATCCAGTTATGTTAATATTGCAAAAGCAACAATCGCCATGATGATCTCTCGGCTCCCTCCATATCATGGATATAGCGAACGGCATCGACTTTTCCCTTTGGTTCAACCACTCAAGTAATCCATTCGAACAAACGGTACAGATAACATGTGGCGCCCACGCCTTATCTTGGTCGCCTAGTGGAAAGCTGAAGTATAACCGGTAAATTTTCCGAAGATCCATCGTGATTGTACGCCGTTGTGATTTAGTCGCGAACGAGCCGCATACGTAACAGAAATTGTCGGGGTGATTTTTACACTTTCGAGGCATGATGATCGATGAGTGGGTTGATGCAAATCACCTAAAAAAATAAAATGTGTAAGTGGGCGACACAAAACAAAACACAACACACAACTATACATGTGACTGTTACACCAAAGAATAAAAGGGTGTACATGTGCAACGTTTGCAAATTTGTGGCCAGCAACTGCTCTCACCTAAAATACCACAAGACAACCTGCGGAAAGTCTAAGTTGAAACGACAAAATGCTATACATGAGGGTACAGAAACGGTAAAGCAAAAACGTACACCTAAGCTGCAACGACAAAATACTCCACCACAATATATAAAGGACGCATATTATATATTATATATATATAGTATTATATATTAGTATACACAACATGACTGCATTGGAGCTTCTCTCCTTCATTCATCAGAAGCAACTGGAGGAACTATACTCCAATCTCTGGGTTGCACTAAGAATTGCCTGCACTCTACCTGTGACAGTAGCGTCAGCCGAGAGGAGCTTCTCTAAGATGAAGCTAATCAAGAACTACCTCAGATCATCAATGGGGCAGGATCGCTTCAGTGGCCTTGGCATCATAAGCATCAACCAGGACGTTGGCAGGGAGATTTCATATGATGATGTTATTGATGATTTCGGCCAGAAAAAATCTAGGAGGCAAAAATGTTGAAGATTGTATCGTAGAGTTAGTAATTGTTTGGTAGTTGATAATTGCATTATTTTTTTATACATAGTTCTGTGTCATTTATTCTAAATAATGTATAAGCTAATTTTCAGGAATTTCATGAAGAGTATTTTTTCTGTTTGTCTCCTGAAAGTACATATTTGTTGTTTTGGACATAAATGTTTCATTAAAATTGCTTCATAATTGTTTTTATTAACACAGCCATTTTTTATGTGTGTGCTGAGGTGATGTAGTAAGGCGTGAATTGGTGGATGGAGGGGTGGGGCCTCAAATGGGTATACTGCTTAGGGCCCCCTAATGGCTAGAAACGGCCCTGTATTTAAGGGATCGTTGGGGACAAAAAAATAAGTTTGGCAAAATTTTTCTTCTACTTTACTTGAATTAGAGTGCTAGTACAGTTGAATTAAATTCATCGAATGTCAAGTCGTTATTGGATCGACTTTAAATCAAAGTTACTTTACTACTCAGTTATGATTTATCCCAAGACTTCTTAACGCGACTCGAGCCCTCTCTCAAATCCGGAGGCTAGTCTGGCTTGCTCAATCTAATGTTGTCTATTCGCTTCTCCTCTACGGAGTTCCGAAATTAATCGCGCAGTGCCGGAATCTGAATTAATCTCTCTATACGGATTGGGCCTTCGCTGCCCCTTATCCGGAGATCCGCGAGTAACCGCCGTGTGCAGGAATCTGATTTAAGGGCGTGGAGCGCCTTCTTACACTACCAGTCAAAAGTTTAAGTACACCCTGAAATATTCATACATTTCAAATTTTGTTTAAAGTTTTTTATTTATTAACTAAGTTATCATTGTTAGAAGATCTAGAAGAGGAAGAGCCATTGTTGTCCCAAGGCGATCTACAGATCTACAGAAGCTAAGGCTAACAAAGACCCGAAGATCCACTCTAAGGTTAGGCCGAGATTGATGCAGCATTGCTTGTATATATTAAGTTAAGGTGTATATATATCCATCTCATAATAGGTTAGTGAAAAATTCACTTAATTTAGAGCTAGCATTTTTGGGCTCTTGTGGCATCATTTTTTTGTGGGGCACTGCGCGTCCTTCCTACTCGTTTGTTGAATGCGGCACTTACAGGGCGTGGTCTTATAGAGAGCTCTCTTGCAATTCAGTTTGGTTGTTTAGATACAAGATTGTTGCATCGTGCAATGGTGCAGGTTGTGTTGTTGTTGCAAGGTTTAGAAAGAAGACCATAAATAGTGCCCCTTTTGTTTTTTATCTTAATTTTATGCAACTGAGGCCTAAGATAGGCCCACAGCGAGTCAGCAACCCTGAGGTGGGACCTAATAGGACCTCCAAGTCCGTAAGTTTTTAGTCTAGCTTAACTTGGGCTGTAGGTTAAACTGGCCTTTCAGAGCTTGGCCGTTTAGGGCTCAGCTGGGATTCTGAACCCAATAAAAATAAAAAAAATAACATGGTCCTTCGAACCGGATTCTAGCCCAAGACTGAGTCAGTGACTATTTTCCGGCAAAGTTCTGATTGTGCAAATTGTAGCCCAAGTTAGGCCTGGACGGGTTGAGCATAATTGAGTTAAGGTCCCAGGGTAGAAAGTTTCGTCGCCCAATTGCGAAACTTGGCCACTCGTCTGTCGTTGTTTTGGGCCTACATTTTTACCGGTTTGGTTAATTTTGGTTTATTATTCGGAGGCGAAGGTTGCAGACTTCAGTGCGCCAGTTACTTGGGTGGAAAATTTGGTATTCCATACTGGTGGTTGGTCAGTACCCCAACCAAGCCATTCAGTTTATTTGAAAAAAGCAAATTTGAGTTTGATCAGTTTGGTTAAGTATTTTTTGCCAATTCAGCTTATTTGGTATTGAGCCCAATTGTTGTTTGCATGAAGATGAGTGCAGCTGAATTGAACAAGTTTAGAAAAAAGAAAAGCGCCTACAAAGGTCTAATTACAAAGTTCATTGCCACTATAGATCTACCATAGAGCAAGAGGATTTAAGCTTAGTGACTGCGCAGCTTTCCATATTAGAAACTAAAAAGGTTGCTCTAAGCGAAGTAAATGTTAAAATTGAGGCTCTTATAGAAGAGGATGAAATAGAAAATAACATAATTTACTTTGAAGAGATTATTGATGATATAATTAAAGTATAGGCTCCGAGCAAAAGAGTTTAGCAGCTCAGTACAGTTAGAGACAAGGTCTAATAATGAAACACAACACTCAACAAATGATGTTTGTGAAGTTAAGGTTAACAGATCTGTAGTTCAATTACCGAGGCTTGTACTCAAAACATTTTCTGGGAGTATTCAGGAATGGCAAGGATGGGCAGACAGTTTTCAATCAGCAGTTCATTCTAGTCAAGTGTTAAGTGCCGTGGAGAAGTTTAATTATTTGCAGTCCCTCTTGGAAGGGGAGGCAGCAAAGACTATAGCAGGATTAGCATTAACAGAGGCTAATTATAATGTGGCTTGGGATATATTAAAGAAACGGTTTGGTAAGCCAGAATCTTAATTAAAAGCCACCTCCGTGCACTTTTAGCTATACCTCCTGTTAATAATCCTAATAGTGTCAAGGAGTTACGGCAGTTATATGATGAATTTGAAATTAGAACTAGGTCCCTGATAACTTGGGTGTAGGAATGGAAAGGTATGGTATAATGTTGGTTCCTACACTGGAGTCTAAATTGCCTAGCTCAATTTTGCTTGAATTAAGTAGGGACACTCTACAGAACATGTGTACATCCCCCTTCAGCAGATGTTAAGTCTTTTAGGCACAGAATTAGCAAGACGAGAGGGAATTGAGTTTGCACAGTGGGATGGTAAACAAGGGGACAAAGGCAGGCACAGCACCAAAGTTTCCACAAAAAGGAATAACCCAGGTACAGTGTCAGCTCTACATGCATCCTCTGAGAATAAATTAAAGGGAATCAAGGAATGCATATTTTGCGAAGGCAACCACAAGTCATATAAATGTGAGGTGGCTGAGGCATTACCCTTTGAGGAGAGAAAGGACAGGGTAACTAAGTCCACAGCATGTTTTAAATGTTTTTTGAAAGGTCACAGAGCAAGGTTTTGTAAGTTTAAAATTTTGTGCAAAAAATGTCATGGTAGGCATCAGCCATTATTGTGTGAACACACTCCTAGTAGGCCTACCCCAGAAGTAGAGACATCAGTGGCACATGCCACTGCTATGCAAGGGAGTAAAAGTAAAGGGGGATTATTGCAAACAACTGCAGCCTTATTAATTGGGAATGAGGGAGAAGCTACTGTAAGAGTGTTGTTTGATAGTGGTAGCCAGTGTAGTTTTATTAAGACCAAATTTCCAGAAAATTGAAGTTTAAAGAACTTAAGAGGGAAAATTTAAGAATTTCTGGGTTTGGGGGTTCCGTTCAAAACCGAACCAAATTTAAGAAGGTAGAAGTTCTGGTTAAAGGGTTGTTACCGCAAAGTCCCACTATCAAGGTCCAAGCTGTAGAGATTGAGGAACTTTGTGCTCCAGTCACTACTTGTTTAGATATGGCATGTGTCCAAGAATTGCAAGTTAAAGGAATTAATTTGGGCAATAATAAGTTTGAAGGAACAGAAGATATTAGTCTTTTGATTGGAGCTGACTATTATTGGGACTTCATCACTGGTAATATTGTCCGCACATCTCGAGGCCCGGTAGCTATTGAAAGTAAGCTAGGCTGGATGCTACATGGTAGTTATTGCAATGAAATGGAAGTTAAGGCTCTTTTTGTTAAGATTGAGGAGAACAGCCATGGTCTGGAAAGGCATTTGAAAGCGTTTTGGGAACTTGAATCTATTGGCAAAGGACAACACAGGCAGTACAGTGAACAATGATGTTTTAGAGCAATTTGAAAAAGGGATTGGGTTTAGAGATGGTTGCTATGAAGTTGGCCTACCTTGGAAGGATTCTTGCAAACCTTCAAACCTTCAGCTAGCTAATCGGAGGTTGGAGACTTCATTACAGGCTAAGAAAAATGAGGAGTTGTTAATTGAATACAATGAGGCCATCCTAAGCTATGTAAGGGAGGGCTATGCTGAAAGGGTGCAAGGTGAGCTGGTGAACCAGGAGGCACATTACACTAGGCAACAAATTTCAACTTTTTTTTTGTTACAGACACGTGAACTACTGATTCCTACTAAAGCACTGATGCTGATTTCAGATCTGATATCAAAATTTCTCTATCACGTCCAGATTTTGTGTAACCGAAAACCCCTATTTTTCATTTTTTTTCTCACCCGCTTCTATTACGAAAGCCGTCTAAGCTACTTTTCCGTGCCACGTTTTATGTTAAGCATACTTAAATAATTAGTGAACAGGGATGTCTTTCCTCCTTTATTCTGGCTTAAGACACAGCGGAATTCCGCTGGCGGAGTTACCACCCCTGCGCCCAACCATCCACCCAAAGCGCGTTAGTATTTTTTGTTACTACTGAAAGGCAAATTCCTGTTCTTAAGTGAAACTTTGGTGTGTCCTCTTCCTTTGTCGCTTGTAGGATGACGAGCTCTCCTTCTGCAGGAACCAACAATAATCTCCCATCATATTTGGGTTGAAATTACCTTGGTATCTGTTTTCCATAACTGAGATCTGTTGGTGGAAGCGCTCACCATGCTCGTCACTTACAGCCCCAAGGTTGGCCGGGAAGAAGTCAAGATGAGAATGTAAAAAATGAATTTTCAAAGACATTCTGCATCCCATTATTTCATAAGATTTAAGCATGTTTTCTACGAGTTTACGGTGGTTTTCAGCTTTGTGGTTTCCAAGAAAATTTTTGACAACTTCAACGAAAGATGTCCATGCTCCTAGTTCATTCTCATTTAGGTTAGATGGAAACGATGAGTCGTGGATGACACTGCGGATCTGTGGTCCAGTGAAAACTCCAGCTTCTAGCTTAGCATCTGTAATATTCCTTTGAATTTATCCTTTAAATATTGGAAACCACTACCTTGAATGATCCATACCCTTCACGAAATTTTTCATAAGGCCAAGTTTAATGTGAAGTGGTGGAAGATGTACTTTCTGAGGGTCAATAAGTGCTGGGTGTTTCACATTGTATTTACCAACAACATGTTCAGTTCTAGATGGCCAATCATGTTTTTTGTAGTGGTTCTTGTCATCTCTGCTGTTCCATAGACACAAAAAGCACATATGCTTTGTGTAGCCCAACTGTAACCCAAGAAGTAATGATACAACTTTAAGGTCGCCACAAATATTCCATGTGTGGTCCTTATATTTGATGAGTCTTAGCAGCAGTTTCATCGATTCATAAGTCTCATTAAGGCCAGTGGCATGTGCTACAGGTATTGAAGGTTTTTCATTGCCGTTGTGCAGTAATACAGCTTTAAGGCTAGCTTTACTAGAGTCAATGAACAGTCTCCATTCTTTTGGATCATAGCGACAGCCAATCCCTTGCATCAGACCACTGATATCGTGGCAGAAACAAACGTTTTCTTCCTGTAAGTAAAATGATGAAAACTGCAAATGGCAATGGCGGAAATGGGAAACTTTGGTGTTTGGTTGGAGAAGATTAAATTCTTGAAGTCTTGAACCAAGCAACTCTGCCTTTTCTTTTGGTAATTCCAAATCGCGCACTAAGTCATTTAACTCCGCTTGACTTAACAAATGTGGGGAAATATTTGCATCTGGAATATATGCCATCTTTCCCTGTTTCTATATCACTAGCAGAATCTTCAGATGAACTGCTGTGTTATCGTTGCTGGTGGAACTGGTGGTGGATTTGTTTCATCATGTGGTACTGGTTTCATTGCTGATTCGCAGTTTGGGTACGTGATCTTTGATTTGTTTTTCTTTGTGAAACCAGCAATCTTTGTCAAACAAAAATAACAATCATTGAAGTGATTTTTCGGCTCACGCCAAACCATGGGGACTGAGAACGGCATAGCTTTTCTTTTACCATTCATCCAAGCTATTAACATTGCATTGCACTGTGCACAGCAAATATGTGGTGCCCAGTCCCTCTGTTGGTCTCCTAACTTACAGTCAAAATAACACTTGTAGGCAAGTTTAATCTTTGTTGTTATGTTTCTACGTTGTGGCTTAGGTGTATATTGTCCACAGACAAAGCAGAAGTTGTCTGGGTGATTTACACAAGCATGTCTATTTGATGCCATTTTGAATTACCATATAATATCTGAAAAAACGTAGAAAGTAATTATTACGATGTGCAAAATAAAAAGAAATACACACCGTAGTACAAAACAAATGCTATAAAAACACACAAGTCACCACAACCTGTCACTTGCTCATCAGCAGAGAGCTTCAACAACCGTTCTGCTTGACTGTCACGTAGCGACTGACCGTTGGGCCGTTGCCCGTTACTATGCTCTTGACTCAGTGTTGCCAACTCGGATAAATTTTATTTATCAAAATTGTTCGAATTTGTATATAGTTGGCAAAAAAAATTGCTTTAACTTGAAAAGCAAGTTTCATATTACTGGCATTAAGCCGATTAAAACCAAAATCTGGACGTGGTAGAAAATTTTACTAAAAGTGATTTGCATTTTACACAAAATCTAGACGTGATAGAAAAAATCTAATTATAGATTTGAAATCAGCATACCGAAATTAGCTAGGAGCACCTATTTGGTCTTCTGTAACAAAATCTTTGTTGCCTAGTGTTATCTGCCACACCATGCAGTGGTACGGCGAGACAAAACTACCACCAAACTGAGGGTAGTTTTTGATGGCTCAGCCAAGGACAAAGGTGGTGTGTCCTTGAATGACTGTTTGGATGCTGGGCCAAATTTAAATGCAGATTTATTTTCCTTGTTACTGAGATTCAGGTTTGGTAGAGTAGCATTGACTGCAGATGTGAAGCAAGCCTTTTTTCGGATAAAGTTAAAACCAGAGGACAGAGATGCAGTAAGGTATCTGTGGGTGGATACGAAAGACTTGTTGGAAAATGAACCTAAGGTTCAAGCATATAGAATGAAGTCAGTGTTGTTTGGCCTCAGCTCTAGTCCATTTCTGTTGGCAGCTACTATGCAGTACCATTTTAAGAAATATTCTGAAGTCTATCCTAACACTATGAACACATAAGGAAAATTTTATATTGATGATTTGCTGTGTTCCGTGGATAATACAGAAATGGCTAAACAGATATTCATGGAGGCTAGAGCTATAATGAGGGAGGCTGGCATGGAGCTTAGAAAATGGCAGACCAATCATTCTCAATTACAAGAGTTTATGAGTCAGTCCTGTGTAGTACCTGATGCAGCAGAAAGTATTGAGGATTCTGGTATTAAGGAGTTGTGGGCAATAGACGACAAAGGCTAGGCATTGTTTGGCAGCAAGGAGATGATTTGTTTACCTTCAATGGAAATCTTTAGTAGAGCTGGCTGAGAATGAGACAAGGTGGACAAAACGTACAGCTCTTAGTTTGGCTTCAAAGGTCTTTGATCCTCTTGGATTCCTGGCTCCATTGTGATAAAGTAAAAAATTTGGTTTCAGAGCCTCTGGGAAATTGGACTTGGTTGGGACCAAGAGTTACCTCTGATCATATGGTGGTAAGGTGGAAATATTGGTTCAAAGAATTGGCACATCTTGGAGACATTGAAATCCCAAGATGGTACTTTGGAGAGTTGAACAATAGTCCAGACAATTTGGAGCTGCACATCTTTTGTGATGCAAGTGAGGAAGCCTATGCAACTTGTATTTATATAAGAGGCACATTGCAAGAGGAAGTAAGTTGCAGGTTGGTTGCTGCAAAGAGCAGAGTAGCACCTTTGAAAAGGCTTTCTGTTCCAAGGTTGGAATTGATGGGTGCCGTTATTGCTAGTCGGCTTGCAGTTACAGTGCAAAGTCTTTGCCCTCTATGAAATTCCAAGCTATTATTGGACAGACTCCACTATAGTTTGGCACTGGTTAAGAAGTCAGGCAAGGAAATGGAAACCATTTGTTGCCAATAGGGTGGAGGAAATTCAAGCACACACAGATCCAAAGCAATGGAAGCTTTAATCAAACGTTATTTTATAACAGTTAGTAGGTTTATCTAATTTAAATCATTCATTTATACAACAATTGGAATAAGCAAAACCTTAACGTATACCATCATGAAAATTTAATTTGTTTATACCTTTATTTATTCCCTAAGCCATATTACGCTATTCAATCTTTTTAAAACAAAATACAACAGTATTTACGATTTATCAACTTACAGAAAACGGGATTTTAAGGGATACTATCATAAACAATACATTGTGTAAAATAATAAAGCGGATAAAGAAAAGAGAGAATACAGAAACACAACGATGAAGAGGATGAGTTGGAAGGTCCTATACCTAACCTAATAATAATTAATCGGTATATAGTTTATAAATGAATTTTATTTCTGAATACTTCAGATGTTTTCTCTTGACTTGCAGTGCAAAGAGGCTCTTAGTCATTTTCTAGATTATGTACTTATTCAAATTGACGTCATTAAATCGTTAAAAGTATAATGTTCCCTTAGGAACTATTATTAAAGGCAATTATAATGTATATATGAGATAAGAGCACTTAAGTAAATACAAGGATGAAATGTTTTAATCGTATATTCATGCATAATTACACAGAGGAAAGGTTTTAAGAAGAAAACATAAACGCATAGTTAAAGAATGACGGAAAACAACACTTAGATTATTACTACGAGAATTCATTAGAGCGTACTCAATTACTAATCTAAATCTTTCAAGATTCGGAAATGGTAATAAAGCATTTAAATCGGGAGTTTATCATAGTACATTTTCCCTACAATTTTCAACGTTTGTTTCCTGAAAACCAATTATATTTATGTATGCAAATTATTATTCTCACGTTACACACCTTTAACACTAATTTTTACTTAATTACTCAATTTTCTAAGCAAGCATTAAGTTGGCAATTACTTAATGAACAAATGTTAAGGAGAGCTAAAGAGTCTTATCGTTCCGCGGAATTCTTCGGCTCGGTGGCTTGAGGGTTGGTCCTCCTGGGTGTCCAGGGGGCTGTTTGGAATTCATCTAGAGATGTCTTGGATTGATGCCTTCTCGTGGGCGTCGATAGGATCTTACGACGGGTGTTAATCTCCATCTTGTTCCTAGTTTAGTGGAGAACAATGAATCCGTTGTCTTGGACGTTCGGGCAGGGGGTTTGGCCTGACATGTGGATTTGGGGTCCATCGGAGGAGCATCTGCTTCAAGTCATGTCGCAGGTCATGTTGTAGGACTTCGTTGATGTGGTCGAAGTTGATACACACCCACAGTATCTGACAACTTTGACTGTGGAAAAACGTATAGTGCAATTCTTTTTATTTAACTGTTACTTAAATTCCAAACAAGTTTAATTTATATATATATATATACCCCTCTAAAAATTTTAACACAACTCTCTCCTGCATCAATCTCTTTTAAAGAATTACGAACTGATTAAATTAATTTTTTGCAAACGAACTAACGGCGAAACTCGTTTTATTGTCCCTCTATAAAATATATTAATTAATTCATGTAAATATTTCCACATTCTGTTTCCGGTGAGAACTGGAAACAGAATGTGTCTTTGATTGTCCTTTTTAGTGATTTAGAATCTTTTTGCAAATAACTAACATATACATTTTTTATTATTATTTAATTCATTCATTTTACAACTGAAATCAAATCCTAATTTATGTAAAAAGATTTTTACATTTAAAATATCTGTTGTTCTCTTGGTAACGGAGGATCTGCAGTATATATGTTTATATTAAAATAAGAAGAATGTTGTCTACATTCTTAATTCAGGGTTTGATCTTTATCGATCTGTCTATTTATGAAGAAATAGAATAATAATTCTAAAGAATAGAATAATTCCTGAATAATGGCCTGCGATACGGGCATGCTACGCTACGTTTGGAAGCAGGCAGAATTGTGAATTATTTTTTCCCTTATCTGGCATTGCGAATAACGGAGCTGGGTTTGCGAACAGCGGAATTTGGTGTCAAAAAATATATTACGTATAAGCGAAGCTACGAATATCGAAGCTATGAATAACGGGGTATACCTGTACCTCCATTTCACTCATCACAATATTATCTAAACTTCTAAAGTATTACCATTATCGAAAGGTATTATGTCTATGACCGTAGGGATATTCGTTAGATCTTCTATTGTAAAAACTGACGTAAAAAATTCGTTTAGCAGACTAGCCATTTGCTTGTTATCGGAAACCAGCTCACCGTCAGAATTTCTCAATGGTCCCAACACGCTCTTTACCGGATTCGTGTTGTTAACGTATTGAAAAAATCGTTTGGGGTTTTCTTTGCTGTCACACGCTATGGACATTTCAAATCACGCTTGGACTTTTTTATTACGCTTTTCGCTTCACGCCTTAACGATATATAGTTGTTTCGCAACCACAAATTGTCCTTATCGCACTTATGTAGCCTATGAGCCTTATCTCTACTTTTTATAATATCCCCTACTCTAGAAGTAAACCACAAGAGCTTGTTATTTACTTTCGCACGGTTAATCTTGTACAGTACACATTCCTCATTTATAGTCCTAAACACTGTTTCAAACGATTCCCACATTATTTTTGCGTTGGTGGTCCCCATTACGTTTTCCCATTCGACTCGTGACAATTCATTTCTAAATTTACAAAAGTCTGCACGCTGGAAGTCAGGAATTTTAATGGAGTTAGCTGGTTTCGAGTGACTTACCGAGAAGACAAACTCTAGCATATTGTGATCGCTATTGCTTAACGGCTTTATTACTTGAAGATCAGTGATAATGTGTGGGTTTTCCTGTTTATTCTTATATATATATATATATATATATACACAAACTCAGAATGGTTCCCTGAGAACATTATATGTTAAACCCAGACCGTGCATGGAACAAGGAACTCTTCTGGGAAAATTAAATCCACTATAGTCCGAATAAGTAATGGTAAATGACAAATACCATAGTTTTTTTCCTTTTTTCATGATTTTAGCCCGACGTGGGCAACGGGTCTCTCGCAAAGAGATCCCATAAATATAGCTACCCTCACCAGCTATCTGCAAACCAGACAGGATCCAGCTTTGGGACGTGGATCTAGGGTTTAAAGCAAACCTAGATCCCTACACTCAGAACCTCTATATAAGTAAAAGACTCGTTGCATTCACGTCGTGTTGAATAAATCAAAGAAAAGGGGGTAACTATTGTATTTTTAGCCAAAAAAACCAAAACTTAAACCTCAACCGGGACATTGAGCGTCCACTTTTCAAGGCACGAAACACGTCCGTTTAGTATACACAAACTCAGAATGGTTCCCTGAGAACATTATATGTTAAACCCAGACCGTGCATGGAACAAGGAACTCTTCTGGGAAAATTAAATCCACTATAGTCCGAATAAGTAATGGTAAATGACAAATACCAGTTTTTTTCCTTTTTCATGATTTTAGCCCGACGTGGGCAACGGGTCTCTCGCAAAGAGATCCCATAAATATAGCTTCCCTCACCAGCTATCTGCAAAGCAGACAGGATCCAGCTTTGGGACGTGGATCTAGGGTTTAAAGCAAACCTAGATCCCTACACTCAGAACCTCTATATAAGTAAAAGACTCGTTGCATTCACGTCGTGTTGAATAAATCAACACGACGTGAATGCAACGAGTCTTTTACTTATATAGAGGTTCTGAGTGTAGGGATCTAGGTTTGCTTTAAACCCTAGATCCACGTCCCAAAGCTGGATCCTGTCTGCTTTGCAGATAGCTGGTGAGGGAAGCTATATTTATGGGATCTCTTTGCGAGAGACCCGTTGCCCACGTCGGGCTAAAATCATGAAAAGGAAAAACTATGGTATTTGTCATTACCATTACTTATTCGGACTATAGTGGATTTAATTTTCCCAGAAGAGTTCCTTGTTCCATGCACGGTCTGGTTTAACATATAATGTTCTCATGGAACCATTCTGAGTTTGTGTATACTAAACGGACGTGTTCGTGCCTTGAAAAGTGGACGCTCATGTCCCGGTTTGAGGTTTAAGTTTTGGTTTTTTTGGCTAAAAATCATAGTTACCCCCTTTTTCTTTGATTTATTCAACACGACGTGAATGCAACGAGTCTTTTACTTATATAGAGGTTCTGAGTGTAGGGATCTAGGTTTGCTTTAAACCCTAGATCCACGTCCCAAAGCTGGATCCTGTCTGGTTTGCAGATAGCTGTGAGGGTAGCTATATTTATGGGATCTCTTTTGCGAGAGACCCGTTGCCCACGTCGGGCTAAAATCATGAAAAAGGAAAAAAACTATGGTATTTGTCATTTACCATTACTTATTCCGACTATAGTGGATTTAATTTTCCCAGAAGAGTTCCTTGTTCCATGCACGGTCTGGGTTTAACATATATATATAATATATATATATATTAAGGTGGCTGTATAAACTAATCTTCAAAAGTTAAGTTCGGAATCCATAATACTGTTCTTATTCCCTAAAAAACTCAGAATACCAATTTGTATACAAATCGGAAATGTTTTAGAGGTGCCGCAAGAATCCAGAAGATTTTAACTTAGTCTTTTTTGAGTTCAGCTCCAGGTCCCCCTCACCCATAAGGGTGAATATTATCCTCTCAATAGAGGGGGTTTCATTGTGCTAACAACTCATTGTCGCCTGGTTGAACTTTGGAGACCTTCACTAATGTTTTCTTTCTTGCATCTGGGAATGTTTTACGATGTTCCTCAACGACCTAAAGCAAAATTTGTCTGTTCCTCATTTCTCGTTACAGAGGCATTAAAGTCCTTTATCAATGCTACTCCCCTTTCTGCTATATCACTGACAACCTTCATGCTTTTAAAAATCTTGGAAGCGTTTTTGATAATCTGGAATCTGTTCCCATTGAGCTGGGTCTACAGAAGTTAGAAAGTCATCTTCCAACCCTAAAATTGAGAACAGTTGTCGAGAGTTTGCTGTGACAAATGATGACAGATCTTTTCCTTCAGCAATCGTTGGACAAATTCTATTTGAAAGGCATTTATCTCCTTCAGTTTTTAGAGCTACGACCATCAATCTCTTCATTTCTAAAGGTACACGATCATCAAAAAAAGAGAGATCAATCAGACGTTCACTTAAATACCACAAATGATTACCGAATGCCTTGCCTGCAGATTTGAGACGACAGTGTCTAGGTAAGTTTTTAATTGCTGAAGGAGCTCAAGGTCATTTGCAGGAGCTAAAGTTGCTTGGGAGCATTGGAACCATGCTTTACATAAATCTTTGTGGTGAATAAATTGAATCTTCTTAAGATGATATTTCTCTTGATGTTAGACGAACCTGTGAACGGAGGAGATAAATCTTTATAGAATAAATTACGTTTGGTAGCGAACGTGCACGATGTACAGCACCTGGTTGAGCAAGTCTTCTTCTTCCTCGTGGGGTACTTCTCCCAGAAACAACAATGTTAATTCTAAGGTTTCTCGGTAATCATCTCTTGGTTGACGTTCTTCTATGTTAGTTTTACAGAATTAAATTATTTCCTTCTATTCAGATATGTCTAAGGTCACTTCTTTATCACCAATCACTGGTTCAAGCTTACTCTTATCAATGTTTCTCCATTCTAGCTGTAATCGCTTAAATAAAGCAATATCAAGTCCTGATGAGGGACCAAAAGGAACGCCAGATACATTTCCAACTATAATTTCTCATGGATAGGATGACGACAGGCTAGGTGCAGAAGATTTTTGTCCAACATTTGTTCAATCAGGATGCAGGCACCTCCTCTCTTTCCTGTATTTCTTGCCGTGGTATCAAACGACATAGCTTTGATCTGGTTGGTTAAATTCCATTCTTTTACAGTTTCAACAACAGCCTTTGCAATTGCTTTTGCACTTTCGGAGGTAAGTTTAGGGACTGCAAGAAGCTTGCCGATATCTTTACAGGCAAACGACCGACAGACTTTTTTCCTGTGATATCAGGTAGCATTTTCCCATCCCAGTTAACTACTAGGGGGGTTTCTGGAGCAAAGTGTTCAATGATATTAGCTGAAGTTTCTTTTCTAATTTTCATCCTTTTTGTGCGAACAGATTTTTTATTGATCGCTAGTGACTCTACATCATATCCTAAACTTTTTGCCTCAGCAGCAATGATATGAGCTGCTGCTTGGTTGATGGTCTTTGTACGGTCTAGAGCTTGCGCTAATTCGGGAGTCATTATGTTTTGAGGTCTTGCTTTCTTCAATTGTGGTTGGGTGTCACCCTGAGGAAAACTTTTTAATTTTTGAGATATATTTTTTTCCGAATGGATCGACTCGTTATCACTACTAGTACTTGAATCTATTGTTGCAACTTTGCTTAGTTGTTGTATTTCTTTTTCATGTTTTCTCTTGCGGCTAATAAAATTTTGTTCTCTAATTATCTTATTTCTTTCCTTGATTGTTGTCACTTTATCAATGCCAGCTATGTGACCTTTCCTTCTATTGCGCTGAGCAATAAGAAATTTCTTATCTTCTTCTATTTTCATCATAGACAGAGCATTTTTGTGTGCAATGTCAAATAGTTCATTGAGTCGTGATGTGAAGTGTGTTTTATTGGAAATTTGCTTTTGAGATCGACGGGACTTACTTTTTTGTAATGCTTTCTATTCAGAATGAAGTTTGAGCAACCGCATAATAAGATCATGTTCATGCGCAGTTGGAATACTGACTTTCTTTCAGAAACCCATAACACTGATCAAAGTGTTCTTAGCACTATCTTTCAAAGGGAGCTTCATCTCTGAATGATGGTAAAAAAAATGTGCCAAAACTTGTTGCTGGGAAGGGAGTTTATCGCCCAATATTTTTTGGTAAAGTTGGACCAACAAGCCATATATCTGTTTCAGAAAGAGTACTATAACTAGTACTAGCCATGATTGCAAGAAAATTTAAAATTTTAGGGCGTGAAACTCCTAACCGTGAAATAAATGGAGCAAGAATTACTACCACATACGCACTTCCTCAGTATGTAGTTAACTGAGGATTTGAGTTGTAGCTTGCCCCTTGCCAGTAGATACATATATTGATATTATATCATAAAGAAGTAGTTACATATATTGATATTATATCATAAAGAAGTAGTTACATATATTGATATTATATCATAAAGAAGTAGTTACATATATTGATATTATATCATAAATACAACTATGTATCTGAAAACATATGAATATTTCATATGAGCATTTCAATAATAATTTCTGCAAATTTTGCGAAGAAATAAATGGGTATTTTACTACTGATTAAAAGTAGATTACTCTACATTTTTATACTGCCGTACGCCACCCCTAAATATGATTTGAGTGCTTTAAAAAAATGACATGCTAAGTTTTCTTATGATAAAGAACAAAATTCGACGTTCCGAACTCTAAAGTTAAAAAAAATTTTTGTCCCTATATGCTGATAGCCACCCTAATATATATATATATATATATATATATATATATATATATATATATATATGATGCATACCCACAAGGAAAAAGAAAAATTATTCCAAGGCCTTTCGTGTATTTAGAAGTACACCTCGTCTTTTTCCTTGTGGATTTGCATCATTCATTCATTTCACGTGTTTAATTGCGAAATTCATCGCATATACCTTATGAACCTTATGAACCTTATGGTGTTTCGTGCGTTGGTCTCTCTTCACACGGAGGTCAAGCTGGTAGCCTCACCTCTAGGCCTGGCTTGGTGGAGGAGCGAGTTGCTTTCTTGCGCTCTCCACCGTATATAGCCAGGCACACCCGGCTCATCTGACACCGTCCTGAGCCAGGCATCTAGTCTTCTCTTGAAGACTTCAACTTTGACCCCCGTTACGTTTCTGAGGTCCTTTGGAAGCTGGTTGAAAAGTTTTGGCCCCCTGACAACCAAGCTATTTTCCTTCAGAGTTAAGGAGGTCCCTTGTCGGGCCTTTAATTTGGGAACACTACACATTCTGCCTTTCCTATTTTCCAGTGTTGTTTGAATGGTAATTGGGTTTAGTTTTAGGTTTGGTACCAGTTTTTCGATCATTTTCCATATGTAGATTATGGTGTACCTCTCTCTTCTTCTTTCCAGGGAGTACAGATTTAGTTTACGTAGTCTTTCCCAGTAGTTGAGTTCTTTGCAGCCATCAATCTTGGCTGTGAAATGCCTTTGCGTTTCTTCTAGTTTAGTAGTTTCTTCCTTTTTATATGGGAACGTCAAAACTGAGCAGTATTCAAGTTTTGGTATAATCAGTGTTTTTAGCAGGGGAATCATTACTGTCCTGTCCCTTCTCTTGAACGTTCTTAGTACCTGTCCGGCGACTCTTTTTGCTTTACTTATCGCTACCTGATTTTGTGTTTCGAATTTCGCATCATCTGTCATTATTATCCCGAGATCGATCGCTTTCGTGCTTCTCTGAATTTCCTGTCTATCTGGAGCATAATATGCAGTCTGTTGAAGTTCTTCTTTTCTACCATATCTCGAGAACTGAAATTTCTCTGTGTTAAATGACATGTTGTTGTCTTCTGACCATTTGTATATTTTGTTCGTGTCCCTCTGCAAGGCCTCCACGTCATGTACTGTACATCGCTGATTTTTCTAGTGATCTTTGTATCGTCTGCAAAGGATGTTACTACACCGTTGCGGTTTACTCCGCTGTCTATGTCTGTTAGCATGATAATGAACAGGAGTGGGACCAGTACTGTCCCTTGCGGTACTGAGCTACGTACTTCCGATTCTGATGATGATATACCTTGAATTTTGACGACCATGGTCACATTTGTCGCGACCTGATTTTGTGTTTCGAATTTCGCATCATCTGGCATGATCTACCTGATCGGAATCCATGCTGATTTTCGTTGAATCTTTCCCGTGTTTCCAGGAAATCATAAATTTTCTCTCTAACTATTCTTTCAAATACTTTAGTGAGGTGGGACGTCAATGACACTGGTCTATAGTTCTTTGCTTGAGATCTGTCCCCTCCTTTATATATAGGGACGATGTTTGCTCTTTTCAAGATGCTCGGTATTTCCCCAGTGTCTAGGGATCTTCTCCATATCCAGTATAAAGGTGTAACTATTTAATTTTTACAGTTTTTAATCAATAATGCGTTCCAATTGTCCGGACCTGCCGCTGAATGTGGTTTCATTTGTCCTATAGCTCTCGCTACATCTTCTGGTGTAAAATCAAAGTCTGTTATGTACGCTCCTTGCAATTCCTCTTCAAAGAATGCATTTATGTCAGGTATCGCTTTGTCACTTTTTGGGGTACTGAAAACTGATTCATATTGAGCTCTCAATGTATCAGATATTTCTTTTGGATCGTCGGTTAGTTCATTATTTCTCGTCCTTAAGGGCCCAATAGCGGCGCGCGTTTTTGTTTTCCTTTTTGCATAGCTATAGAAATATTTTGGATTTTCCTTTATTGCTTCTACCGCCTTTTCCTCTTCCCTCTCTGTATGGTCCTTAATCAGGGCTTGTATTTCCCTATCGATACCCTCCAGTTTTTCTTTTATTGCTTTCCTGTCATTATCTCCGCAGTTGCCTAACTTCGCCTCCACTCTCTTTCTTTTGCGGAATAGTCTTCTCTTTTGCCTCTCTAGCCAACTCCTCTTTCCTTTTGGCTGTGATTTCGGAGCATATTTTTCTAAAATTCTCAGCGTTTTTTCTTCCAAGGTTGTTGGTATTTCTTCAGTTGTTTTATTCTCGAAAATTGTTCTCCATTCTATTTGGTCCATGTGTGATCTGATTACTTCCCAATTTATGGTTTTGGAGTTTAAGTTAAAGGCCCCGAATTTATTTATTTCCTCAATATGTGTATTGTCTTTTAATGGTGTCGTCATATTTGTTGATATCTCGATTAAGTTGTGGTCTGAGATAATGGTTGGGATTATTTTTATATCAGCAATCAAGTTCGTGTTATTCGTGAATACCAGATCCAGGCAGTTATATTTTCTGGTATTTTCTGTTATCTCCTGTGTCAGCATAAACTCATTTGTGAGAGCCATCAACATTTTTGCTTGCTCCTGGTCTTCTCTTGTGCCCCCCTTGTCCTGGTAAATATATATATTCCTATCCACCTTTTTGTATTTTATAAATGGGAAGTTAAAGTCTCCGCAGATCATTATAGTGGGGGATGGGGGGTTTATGGCCTTTATTAGCTTTCTGATGTCATCAATGGCCTCCGAGAATTTTTTGGTTGGGGTGCTTGGAGGTCTATAGATTTCTATTACTATCACGTTTAGTTTTTCTATTTTCACTGCTAGGAGTTCCACATAGCTGTTTGATTTACTTATTATCGTCTCTGTAATATGACCTTCCTGTACATATATAGCACAGCCACCTTTACGTCTCGTCGTTTTATCCGCTCTTAGTAAGTTGAAGTCTTCTATATTTATCCCTTTCTTATCAATACAATGTTCGCAGTTTTCACAATTTCCTTGGCAATCCTTAAGATGAGTTTCTGTGAGGCATGCGATGTCCACCCTTGTTTCGTCCATAAATCCATTCAGGTACGAAACCTTATTGAGTGATTGGTTTGGTCTTATTTCTTGAACATTAGCCAGGACAATTTTTATGTTCTCTGTTTTTCGTTGCCCCTTGCCCATTTCAAGTTCGCTTTCCTTCGATATCGCTTGATTCGTTGCCCTATGATCCTCCGAAAGAGATCCGTTTCCGTCTACTTGTACTGGTAGCTTCTTGCCCTGTAGCGGTTTGGCTAGGGGGTTTCCAGCTGTGTCATGTGGATGACATTTAGCATCCGTAACGTGTCCGCGATGTTGAAAAAATTTTCTTGTTCGCTTATTGTGTTCCTATTGTTGTTCCTATTGTTATTGTTATTCCTATTGTCATTTAAACTTTTTCCTTTGTTCTTTGAGTTCTTTGATATATATATATATATATATATATATATACATTTTAACTGCAAACACGCAGTATAATTAACGTAAAGAACGACGCTTGTATAGGAGAATATTCCGCGCAAGATGAGGAGGGAGAACGAAACAAATGAAAAAATGAGGTAACCACCCGGGAATCGAACCCGGGATCTTCCGATTGCCGGTCAGATATGATAACCATTACACCATGGGCCTCACTCGACCAAATGCCATAATTCTCCTACATACGCGCAGAAACCAATGCCCCCAAGGGGGCACCTCCCGCATGCCGTACATTATATACATTTTAACTGCAAACACGCAGTATAATTAACGTAAAGAACGACGCTTGTATAGGACAATATTCCGCGCAAGATGAGGAGGGAGAACGAAACAAATGAAAAAATGAGGTAACCACCCGGGTTTCTGCGCGTATGTAGGAGAATTACGGCATTTGATCGAGTGAGGCCCATGGTGTAATGGTTATCATATCTGACCGGCAATCGGAAGATCCCGGGTTCGATTCCCGGGTGGTTACCTCATTTTTTCATTTGTTTCGTTCTCCCTCCTCATCTTGCGCGGAATATTCTCCTATACAAGCGTCGTTCTTTACGTTAATTATACTGCGTGTTTGCAGTTAAAATGTATATAATGTACGGCATGCGGGAGGTGCCCCCTTGGGGCATTGGTTTCTGCGCGTATGTAGGAGAATTACGGCATTTGATAGAGTGAGGCCCATGGTGTAATGGTTATCATATCTGACCGGAAATCGGAAGATCCCGGGTTCGATTCCCGGGTGGTTACCTCATTTTTTCACTTGTTTCGTTCTCCCTCCTCATCTTGCGCGGAATATTCTCTATACAAGCGTCGTTCTTTACGTTATATATATATATATATATATATGTGTGTGTGTGTGTGTGTGTGTGTGCATTCATGTTGGCGTAAGACAACAATATGAAGTTCAACGAAAAAAAATTCTAACTCAAAGATATGGTAACAATAAAGAGCTACAAAATAATGTACAAAACATTGCATGACAAACGGATAACACCAAACCCGCAATTTAGGGATCTTGAAATAATAATGTCATCGGATGCAGAATTCAGGGAACATTGTAGATTGTAGACTCAGAGAGGTACGTTAGGCAGGAGACAAGGAGTGCTGGAACTCGCGTTTTTCCTATTACTGTCCCCTTTAGCTGATCTTTTTCCATGTCTCATTTACCCTGTGAGCTCACTCAGGTAGGGTGGCCCACTTTTCAATTTTTTTGAAAAGTATAGGTGATCGTGGTTTTTCCCATTATTTGGCACTATACTAGCACATTGGTACCATTTTTACAAAAATTGATCAATATTTAGGGGTCTCCCATCGACCTTGAAATTACTAGTTTTTTTTTTAAATGCGTACTTTTTAACGTTTTACTGAATCAAGATAAATCATTAAGTAGGGATGTTTTCTGAATCCTCTTAATGAGAGAAGTCGTTTGGTGTGCCTGCCAATGTCATACGACTAACGGTTTAAAGGTTGTGCCTGTATACAGGTAATACCAATGTGCTAGTATAGTGCCAAATAATGGGAAAAACCACGATCACCTATACTTTTCAAAAAAATGAGTCACTATACCCGGGCGGAATGTATAATGTATATAGGTAATTAGAAAATGCACTATGCCTGTGCCAGGTACCTAACCTATTTCTTTTTTTGCAGATCATAACATTTTGAAATTCTGTCTGAGTTTCTCATCCTTTGTCATGGACAAATCGATGGCAACCATAACTGGAAGAACTCTTGAAGCTACAAATAGAGAGTCATCAAAAGGAAAGGTGAAAATAACATCGCTACCTTCTCTAAGATCGGCCTCGGAAATTTTTTTAGTTGGCCAACCGTCGTCCTCCATCAGTGGTAGCAAATTGCCAACAACACGGCAGGTTTTGCAATACTTCTTCAGTGTTATCCAGTACACTGCTAACAGGAAAGACGCATTCAAAGAAACCGTAAACAACGTCTTAAAGTTTTGGAACATGGCCCGCATTAAAACAATCACAAAGCTCAACTGCGAACGGAAGCTAGAGGCATTGTGGAAAGAGTGGCACTTACTCCAAAAGAGCAGAAAACGAGAAACTGACGCCGGAGGAAAACGGCAGAAGTTTTCGGGCAGTGTGGACAAGCTGTGGGATATCGAAGCATCTGACACTGTCGAAGATATAAAGAAGAATCGACTGCTGTCCGACAAGGACAAGAAAGAAGACATTGACTTCTACCTCGATCAACGTGGTCCTCGGGTGGCAACGATGAGCGGGAACGATAAAGTTTTCGCTGTAAAAAGAAAGCTACAGGAAGGAAGAAAACGTCCTCGCCAGGAGCCGCAAACCTCAAAGTGTGCATACGAAACCGGAGATGAGGCCATGGAGAATGATGATACTGGTATGTCAGGAGAGTCGGAGACAGAACTAGCGTTCCCCCTGCCGAAAGAGCCAAGTGTGTCTGTCAATCTTCCTCGCCGCATCCTTAATGCACCTGCTGTCATGGAAGTGGCTGATCGTTTCAGCATGTCCAATAATCAGGTGCGTATTGTGTATAGTATTCTATGCAGCAACAAGGTGGATGGCACTGTGAAGCAACAGATGGCAGAGAAGCTGTCCCACCTCCCTGTACCCAAAGACTTCACATACGAGAACGTCTCAGTCGACGAGATGACGCTACTCCCCGACCTGATCGACGAGTCCTCCTGGTTCTTATTTGCAGGTCTGAAGATGTATGGGTCTTCGTGGCTCACCCTGCCAACTGATAAGTGGGACGAGAACGAGGACTTTTGTCGTCTGAAGGATGTGATCTCTAATCTCCAGGTCACCAATGACGTCGCTGAAAGAGGAGTCCAACTAATACAAGACTATGCGAACACGGTCACAAAGGACGAGGCACAGCTGCAGGATCTTCTGCAAGTGGTGGAAAAGAACCGGAAAGAGCTCGGCGACTTCAAGAAGTCATCACTCGCCACGATGACATAGCACAGAGGGACAACGTTGCAGCCAGTGACGTGTGATAGTGGTCAATACAATGCAAAAGTGATTGTTTAAGTTATTGTTTCTTTATTCCTTATTTGTCTGCTATTTGCTGATTTTTTTGAAAGGTATAGGTGATCGTGGTTTTTCCCATTATTTGGCACTATACTAGCACATTGGTATTACCTGTATACAGGCACAACTTTTAAACCGTTAGTCGTATGACATTGGAAGGCACACCAAACGACTTCTCTCATCAAGAGGATTCAGAAAACATCCCTACTTAATGATTTATCTTGATTCAGTAAAAAGTTAAAAAGTACGCATTTAAAAAAAAAACTCGTAATTTCAAGGTCGATGCGAGACCCCTAAATATTGATCAATTTTTGTAAAAATGGTACCAATGTGCTAGTATAGTGCCAAATAATGGGAAAAACTACGATAACCTATACTTTAAAAAAAAATTAAAAAGTGGGCCACCCTAGACTGAGCAGTCCAACATACTGAAACACACACTTCTCTCTCTATTCTTTACTACACAGACCTTGGAGACCTTGTTTTTGGCTCTCTCCTTCTATGGAGGGGGTCACTTTTGCGGGCGTTCGCCCTTGGCACCCCTCCTTCCTACATTAAAAAAAAACCATAACATTAATTGTTTGAAAGCGTTTGTGAGTTATAGTGAGTTTGCAAGTTTTGTGAAATTTGAAGATATACTGTACTTGGTTTGCAATTTCAACATTTATTTTATACTGATGAAAATGTACTTTGAATGTCCTTTAAAATGGAACACGACACATTTAAAACATGATCTTTCTGATTTTGAAGTGTCATTTTTCTTTTTCTGCAAACGTGACAATCGTCCTTTAAATTTTTGTAACTACTTTGTCCTTTAATTAAACTGAGAGGACATTTCTGTATCTGAAACTCCACCTCTTCATTTTAGGAAAAACCCATAAACTCTTCATGAAATATTACTTATCATTTATACTGTATCAATATAAAAAAGTAGAAATTCCTTTCAAATCTATATAAAATTTGATCGGCTACTTTTCCAAGGTCAAGGTATTTTCTTCATCCTTTTCCCGTACCCGCCTCTGGCAGGGAGGGAGAGAAGAGGTGGGTGAGAGAACCTTTTGCTTTTCTATCCCATATTCTACTGCTGTTAGATTTATAGAAAAAAATGCACTAGTTTAATAACAGAACCTCCCCGATTGGACGGAAAGATCTTTGAGGCTTCTTCTTGTCCTGTAACTTCTTGTATTCCTGAAGTAAAAATGTACTTTCATAAAAGATGAAAGGCAGATCATTATGTGGATTAGAACTACATTAATATGCGCAGATAATAAATAGTTATCATTCTTATTAAGTGTAAGTTAATGGATCACATTTATTGCGTTTTCTTAAAGCTTTATTTAAATACTGTAATTATAATGTATGTTCGGTCAGTGAACCCGTCTTGACGACCTTCTAGCTATTATTAAGAATTTCTGCAACGCAGAAATTCTCATTGCAATCGGTCAAATTACTATTATTTTTCTTCCTTTTTTTTTTTTTTTGTCATGGTTACAGCCTTAACTACTCATCGGATCTTTACGAAACTTGGGAGAGTGTTACCACTAAGTTCTAAGAATTTCCCCTAAAGGGTTTATTCACACAATTTTTTACCAAAGGTCATTGTATCAACGCTAAAAATATTGCGCGCACGAGCAAAAGTGATAGAAGTGGAAATATTTTCCTCTAAACATAAGCTAATATTTTTATCTTTAAAAAATTATATTACTAATAGTATTATCGGTATTAGTGATAATTTCTAAAATCGTGGCTTTTTAACCAATCATGATGAAATTTGGCAGGAGTATTCTTTGGAATGATTGTTATTTCGGACAAATTCCTTAATATACCTACTCAGGGCATCCCGTCTATCAATATTGAATAACAATATTAGTATTAACGTTAAGTTTTAAACTTTTTCCGGCATAAATCGAAATTTGGAAAAAAATTCCCTCGCGGAGTTCAGCTTGTTTAGATCATATATTATATGAGTATATATTCCCAACTTGGTGACAGGTCGATCATGTAGGTACTTAGGAAATAAATTCGAAGAAATTTTTTAAACAAAGAATTTCATCGTAAATATCGTTTGACAACATTAGCTTCAAGATTCGAAACAGAAATTCTTGCCATTTTTTTACTGCAGTAAAAATAATTGAAAAGATTGATTTTTGAGGGATTTCAAATTAGGTATCTTCTTCGCAACTATTAGAACAAGAACATCCCTGACCTTGAAGGGTTCTGCAGCTTTTACGTTTTTCTATAGTAAGTATTGGAAAAGTAAGTGATTGGAACAGAAATATTCACCATTTTCGCTCCCAGGAAAAATATTTTCAAAGGTTTATTTTTGGAGGGAATTCCACATTCGGTATTTATCAACCGGCTGTAACATTAAAGACAGGTCGAGAGGGTTTGGGCGAGCAAAGCGAGTCCCTCTAGTTATTATTATTGTTATTATTATTATTATTAGTATTATTATTATATTTTCCCAAATGGAATGCACCCTATTTTTATTTAATTTCGTACCTTCTGATCTTCTTAATCGCTTTTATGAGCCTTTTCCTATTTCCTCTGCCTTACTTCCGGTTTCCGATGTCTTATACAGTCTTCCTTTCCTCTCGCACCTGATTAGAATAGGTAGAAAGTTTGTGCTTATAATAAATCCATTACCTCATATCCCAACATTATAAATGTTACAGAATAGGCATTCTACGAATATAGACCTAACTATAGGTATAACTATAGACCTAACTATAGGCCAACGAAAACAGAACTAAAAATATTATTTATTCATTCCTACATGCTAACTTCGTTTCCTTTAAACGCGTGACACGTTCAATTCTAACTTAGGATAACAACTTCAATAAATGATGTAGAAACTGACAAAAAGTACCGTAAACGAAAAGCAGTGAAATAAATATTCAACGTAAGAGTAGATCAAGGTTGATTTCAACACTTTCTTTTTTTCATGCACTGTTTGAATGTTAAACGATGATCGCTAACGTCTGACCATACTAGGTTAAATTCTAACGGGTGCTTCACGCTTCTAGTGGGAATACAAACTTCATATATCTACAGCAATTAAATAATTAGGCGTTTCTGGCATTGAATTATTGTAATTTTACCTTTAATTGCATTTCAAATCGATGAATTTTATAGGAATAACTTTCATATTCCCAGGACGCATGCGCAGATTGGCAACTCAAAAGCGATATTTTTGGATCTATATTTAAATGCTTGAGAGGGTGCCAACTCTTGTTTTCTCTCTCTCTCTCTCTCTCCCTCTCTCTCTCTCGCGTATATATATATATATATATATATATATGTACGGCATGAGAAGGTACCCCGTCAGGGCATTCGATTCCGCTCGTATGTAGGGAATTACGACTTCTGATTGATCGAGGACCTTGGTGTAGTGGATAGCATGTCCGACCAGCAATTGGAAAATCCCAGGTTCGATTCCTTGGAGGTGTCTCATTTTTCATTTGTTCGTTCTTTCTCCTCTTCTTGTGCGGACGCTTTTCTACACAAGCGTCGTTCTTTACATTAATTATACTGCATGTTGTTTGCAGTTAAAAAAATATATATATATATATATATTTTTCAACTGCAAAGAACACGCAGTATAATTAACGTAAAGAACGACGCTTGTATAGGAGAACATTCCGCGCAAGATATATATATATATGTATATATATATATGTTTTTCACTAATTACTATAAGATTAATAATAGTTATACATATGTTTCATCCTTGTAAGATACTCTATAATATACACACACACACAACACCCACACACACACACATTTAATCCTAAACTATTTTATTCTTGAAATATTCATCTTTACAGTATGAACAAATTTTTTGTGCTGAGAAATGCTATACAGTGTAAGATAAAGAGATATATCCAAGCAAAACTACAGTAATTACGTACGTATAGAAGTCTAATCTATGTACATTATTAAGTAAATATTAACGTAAGTACGTGAGGTGTGATATATATATATATATATATATATATATATATATATATATATATATCACATATATCTAACATCCCCATATAAAAAAGAAGACATTAGACAGCTGGAGGGGATTCAAAGAAGTTTCACAGCCAAGATCAATGGGTGCAAAGAACTAAATTACTGGGAAAGGTTACGAGAACTAGACCTATATTCACTGGAAAGGAGAAGAGAGAGATACACCATTATTTACACTTGGAAAATAATGGAGAAACTAGTCCCTAATCTTACTCTGAATCCCATAACTCCCCAAACAACGGTGGAAAGTAGAAGCGGTAGACTGTGTCGTATTCCCAAATTGAAGGCGAGACAGGGAACATCCTTAACCCTGAAAGAAAATAGTTTTGTAGTGAGAGGACCAAAACTATTTAATCAGTTGCCCAAAGACCTAAGAAACACGAAGGGAGTTGCAGTGGAAATCTTCAAAAGAAGACTTGACGCCTGGCTCAGAACAATCCCCGATGAGCCGGGCGTACCTGGCTATGTGAGGTGGAGAGCGCAAGAATCCAACTCACTACTTCACCAGGCCAACTCGAGAGGAGGGGCGACACGCTTGACCTTCGCGAAATGAGAAATCATCACGTGGAACCTTTGTAAGGTTGTAAGGTAAGGTTATATATATATATATATATATATATATTTTTTTTTTTTTTAAGTGGAAGTATGAAGAGTTAAAACACATCTTTTCACATAGAGATCATTCCAACCATATAGGGTGTCCATAAATGATTTCCCTGATTAACGCATGCTATAATTTTTAAATAAACACTCGTATTCAAACACAGTTTTAATCATAAGTACAGGGTGTCCCGTAAGTCTGGACCCATAGGGAAAAATAATAAAATTACAAAATAGTCCAAAAATTTATTACATAATCTGTTCAAAGTGTCCGCCGTTGTGTCGCACACATAGTTGAAGACGCAATCTCCACTGCGACAGCACTTTCTGAATCACAGTCGCAGAAATTTCTTGACACGCCTCCACAATGCGTGCTTTAAGGTGGAAAATGTTCTGAGTTTGACCTCGTACACTTTGGCTTTCAGTGGCCCCACAAATAAAAATCATAATAAAAAATAATAAAAAAATATAATAATAAAATAATAATAACACATAATAAAAAAATATATTATAAATCCCTATGGGTCCAGACTTACGGGACACCCTGTAGATAAACATACAAAGTTTTGATACATAGTTAATGAACTTAATAAGCTTCCACATGTGCACCCTTAGTGGCACGTAAATTGTCTAAACGGTATTCACACTCACGCCACACATTTTCCAACATTTGTGGGTTAACTGTTGCAATTGCATCCGTAATGCGTTCTTGCAATGTCCTGATATCTGGAACAACTGTTGCATAAACTAAATCTTTAACATGACCCCAGAGAAAGAAATCCAGCGGGGAATGTCTGGTGATCTTGGGGGCCATGGGATTGGCCCGTCCCTGCCAATCCATCGATTTGGAAATGTCGCGTCGAGAGTTTCACGAACAACATGCGCCCAATGAGGGGGTGCCCCATCTTGTTGGAAGATGACAGTTGGCTGCCTGTCCCGCAGCTGGGGGATGGTGTAATTGGTGAGCATATCCAGGTACACAGTTGCGGAAACAGTGTTCTCAGCGAAGAAGAAAGAACCAATTATCTGGTCATGCATTAGTCCACACCAGACATTGATCTTCGAACTGCCCCGAATATGCTCCCTTACGGCACGTGGGTTTTCCGATCCCCAAATATGCACATTGTTTCTGTTGACTCTACCACTAAGATGAAACGTAGCCTCGTCTGAAAAGCAGACAGTAACAAGAAGTCATTATCCTCGTCAATGCTGAACTGAACTGAACTGAACTGAACAGCTACTACAGTGCTCCTAGCGGCGAATGCGGTAGACGAAACACACCAGCACAGAAACTCTTTGCGTGTACGAAATCACCTGTAAAAAGAAAACGGATGTAAGATTCGTCATTAAAACATGAGAGCATACTGTTTTCAGGGTAAGCATTTATGGACACCCTGTATATATATATATATATATATATATATATTATATATATATAATATATATATATATATATATACAGAGTGCTTCAAACATTTTTACCACCTAGTATGGGATGCTTTAAAAAATATATTTCAGTACTATGTCTTTATTATTATTATTATTATTATTATTATCATTATTATTATTAAAAAACAAGCAAATAAGCACACAAATACTTACATAAACAAAAAAAAACCATGCAAACTATAAGTGGTAAGCAATGACATAGTATTAGCGCCATGCAAGTGGTAACATTTTTTGAAGCACCCTGTATATAACGATTGGTTAATGGGGAAATGCACCTTAATAGTATAAAAGAGGAAAGAGTAGATAAATTTTAAATACTGTCCATTTTTTAATTTGTTTAAACCAACGTTTCGGAATGACTCATTCCATCATCAGAACTAAATCTGCAACCAACAATTAAATCAAATAATTAAAATGAAGATCTGAATGCGCAAAGAAGGACGAATTTTCGTGATAAAATATTCGCAATAAAAATTTAAAAATTTAAATTTAAAATTTAAAAAAAAATTTGTAGTTGAGGTTAGAATTAAGTAAAGCCAAAGGCATTTAAATTTTATCCTTAATTATATTTAAAAATTTAAAAATTTAAAATATAACAATAAATTTAAAGTGAATTAAAGTGTCTGTGATATTAAGAGGACAAATAAAACCGTATTTTCTGAACTTAAATATCTCACGTGAAACGAAACAATTCAATTCATTGCCGGTTATTACAACTACTAGAATCGCAAATCCACAATTTTAAGTCTCAGACTTACAACTGGTCAGTACAGTCAATTCAAAAGGTTCTGACGTGAAAGTCCATGTTTCTGTTAATAAATATTGGTAAGAAACATCGAGTTTCGAGCTCGTACTTTTAGAACCGACTGTCCATTGAAATTTGACCGTTACTGTTTGCCGTCATACATGTTGTTGATTGAGGGGTTGGTATGTTTGCATTGATTTATCCGTTGTAGATGCGATATTTGAGGTATGTTTCAGCCATATATAGACGACCCCATTTAGTCGGAGATGAACACTCATAATGGCAAAACAATAAACAATAGCACACTGATGGAATGGAAGTATCTTTGCATTTAATGAAGTTGTAAACCGATTTGGACGGTCTTAGCATGACTGATGGACAATTTTAAAAGTTTATTATTTGTATAAAGAAACTTTGGGTTTTAATTTGACATTTTTACTATAAATATTTTATTACAGTAATTCTTCCTTCATTTAATAACTTTTAATTCGTATTTTAATTCTCATTTTAATTATTTTATTTTAATTCTTTACCTCATCAGATTCAGTCCTGATGATGGAACGACGAGTTATTCCGAAACGTTACTTCAGATACATTAAACAACGAAATATGTTTGCAATGTATCTGCTCTTTCTCATATATATATATATATATAATATATATATATATATATAAACGTCATTTGATTCTAGGTTAATAGCACGCCAAGCAGAATGACAAGTGAACAAGAACTTTAAAATGATATAAAATATGCGTCAAATTTAATGAAAAATAATATGTAGAAATATTAATAATAATAACAAAATAATAATAATAATAATAATAATAATAATAATAATAATAATAATAATCCTGCGGCGCAGAATTTGCTTCATACGTTTGGTGGTCATAAAAATTTTATGGTTAATGAAACAACTATTAATAAATCGATTTTTTGTCTTTATTTTCATCTTTAATAACTGTAATGAATGTCGAACAAGGAAACCGAACTGTCGAATCGTATTTTAGATTATTTCTAAATGACAAACATTGTTATCCCACTTAAAAGGGACGTTAACACATTAGTCTGGTATATGGGACATTAGCCCACTAGTTTCTCGATATATATATATATATATATATCTTTTTATGCAAGAAGGAGGGGCGAAGGGCGAGCGCCCACAAAAATGCCTCCCCCCCCAAGCTGTTAAGAAGGAGAGAGCCGAAATCAAGGTCTCCGAGGCTTATAATGCCATTTTTTTTCTGTATAAATTTTAAGTGTGTTTAGTGTTTAAAATGCGTGTATGTGTTGTGAAGAAGAGAGGGAGAAGTTTGTGTTTGAGAGCATGCTGGACTTTTTTTTTTTATGCAGAACTGAGGGGTCGAGGTTGAACGCCCGCAGAAACGCCCCACTCCCCATAGAAAGAGAGGAAGAGAGCCAAAATACAAATATTATTTTTAATAATTTTCTTTTTAATTTTGAAGAGATTGTGCAGTGTATAAGATGCATGCATGTATGTGTTGTGAGGACTAGAGGGAGAAGCGTGTGTATGAGAGCATGCTGGACTGCTCACAGGGCAAATGAGATACGAAAAAAGATCACTTAAGGAGGACAGTGACAAGAGAAATGGGAGTTCCAGCACTCCCTGTCTCCTGTCAAATGCCCACCCCACCTCCCTTCGGGAGTACTTCCTTGGTCGATTGGTGTCTACGATCTCCAATATATAACGAACGTTTCGAGATGTCCTCCCATCTTCAATAATAATGTAGGATGATCGTAAAATCACGCAACCCGGAAACATTATAATTACTCAATCATCTTTAGGTTGCGTGACTTTACGATCACCCTGTGTATGAATCACAAAATTATTATACTCCTTAAAGTACAAACTAAGAAATTGTAAAATTTATAAAAGTTTAAAAATATTAAAAAATTGGTCTTTTTCTTCGCGACTTTAATTTCAAAACTGTTTTTTTTCATAAATGGTAAATAATTTTGGTAAAAGTTTGTGTGGAAGAATAATCAGGCATTTATGCACACTTATAACCATAAAATGGTCTGTGTGTGTGTGTATATGTGTGTGTGTGTGTGTGTGTGTGTGTGTGTGGAAGCGAAAAATTAAATGACACAATAGATTTGGGTTATTTGCCAAAATGTAACATTCATGAATGCATTTTCATGAGAACGTTGTCAAAAATATTTGAAAATTCAGTTTTTTATTATTGATATAATAATAATAATGACAATAATAATAATAATAATAATAATAATAATAATAATAATTTGGGTGTTCAATTAAAGATTCAATTTCACTGGCGTAATATATTTATTCAATGTTTACACATATTTTAAGGTGAAAAATAGGTATTATACCAAAGATTTTTCTTTTTTTTACTTTGACGAAAGAATTTTTAAAGAAAGGAACGATTTTCTTTATAGTTGTCAAACTTTTTGAAGCTAATCAATTTCCAAATTTAAAACTTGTTCGTTTTTATCCGCGAAGATAAATAAAGTTTTGTTTAATATAAATGTATGTAATGGACTCTTAATAAAGAATGGTATGCAATGCATTAATTAAGACACGCATTTTTAAAGACAAGACATTCACCATCTTTAGAGAAAAGAAAGAAAAAATAAGGAAACCGAGAAGAGAAGAAAAAGAGCAGGAAGGCATTTCAGGGTATGGCATCCCTCCTATTTGGGCAAATGGTACAAGGCGATGCGGTATGAATTCAGCCAATCAGAACCATTAAAAGAGGTAATCACGTGACGCAGTTCGACCAATCAGAGAAGAGGAAGAGTGCCAGGCCATAGGGAGTTTCGCCGGTCCTCACAGTCAGTCTCCGGGTTTGTTACTGTTGACATCGATCTTGGCACTCCCTGTCTCTCTTTTTGACGGTAAGTAAAAATAAAAGAAAAACTCGCAAATGAGAACGTAAATTTTACTTCATTGAAAAAAAAGTGCTTTTTTAGAAAATCGAAAGGTGTCGCGCTCAATTAATTCCGGTCCTTATAATGTAAACCAAAACTCAAAAACCTTTAAAATTTCATAAAAATTTCATCGCTCAGTGTTCACTTTGATTTCAAAGATGATTAATGCCGCTGAAAAGTGCCAAACTGTGAAAAACCAAAAAAGGAGAGGATAGAAAATGTTCAGAGAACGGAAAATGTGTGATTTAGGCCGTATCAAGTTACTAAATCTATCAAATAATATACAGAGATTTGACAAAAATAAATAGACACCACGATGAATGATTGTCCTCAAAAACAAATAGCAAAGCTCATCAATGGAATGCCAAAACGGGTGTCAGCTTTGTCAGCTTTGTTTGCAAAGAGGAAAGCAACACCATTCTGAACATATTCATTCAATAAATCCGTTATAATTTATTAAATTTTATTGTCAAACCACAAACTATGGAAAACCTGAACGTGTCTCTTTACTTTTGTCACCCCTCGGTATATATATATATATATATATATATATATATATATATATATATATATATATATATATATATATATATATACTGTATATAGTTACGCTTAAATCTGTAAAATAACTTTAGCCTTGATAAAATAAACGAAACCACAAAAGACTAACAAGATAAAATATGGTGGAATTAATATTCAACGGTATAACTTTGTTTAATTTTTTGACGCTGAGTAACTGTACAAATTAAGAGAAATTATTGCTTGAAGGTTTTTTTTTACAGAAGAACAGTCTTGAGAAACTTACATACTATCCAATTACGAAATTTCATTTCTATAAATGTGTTCTGACAAATTGTTAAACCAAATTTACCGTGACCATAATTCGTTAATTCTGTAAAATCATTTGTGAAACGATAAACTACTGTAGAAATAAGGCGTCTGTCTACGATAAGTACCACTTTTCTCTGATTTTATTAATAGCTGAACGAACTTGAAAACATCTCCAAAAACCTAGTTCTCAAATGACAACATCCATTTTAGGAATCCACGTTTTGGCATCGTTCAGGGCAGCGCACCTTTGAAACTGATCCAATTTATACTTAAGGAAATATCGAAGCTATGACTCGACCAGTAATAGGGCCTAAACAATTTTTTTTTTTTAACTTTTAACTTTTTAACTTTAATTTAAATTTTTAATGATTTAAAAACTTTATAAATTACTATATTAAAATTTATTTCTTTATATATTTTTTTTTTAATAAAGTCACATAATTTAAGTGGAATATAGTTACTATTTTTCTATAATATAGAATGAAACAGAATCGAAATAATTAGATTTATGCGTTGAAATATCAAATAAAATTTTTACAAAGTTACTTAAATTTAATTTTAAGAAAGATTATGTTACGTATTTTTCCAGAACATTTTCAGGATCCTTTTCTTAGCCCCCAACTCTAAAACGTGGAACTCAATCTCTTTCTTAGACTATTGAAAAGTAAATCACTACATTGTCTTCAATATTCAAGAAGAATACATTTGCACGGTTAATCACCACTATCTTGTTAATATTTTCTGTGTAGTTCTTATAGCGTTCTCTTTCTTGTGACACACACACACACACAACACACACCACACACACATAGAACCGAAGATTTGTTCTATGCGTTCTTTTCATAACGAAAAAGGTTTATTACCTTTAGTAATAATTTCAGAAAAGAATTGAAAATTGTTCTGGAAATACGAATATATATATATATATATATATATATATATATATATATATATATATATATATATATATATATATATATTCCCCTTCTTGTTCTTTAAATTCAATTTCAGTTAAAATTTTTGTTGACAAATTTGAAACTCTAAAAAAGGTAAATATTAAAAATAAATGTTTAAAATTCGATAAAATTAATAAAAATTTGAGACCATTTCGTAACTTATAATTTATTAACTTGATTTCTCTTTTTTTCATTTTATCAACAAAAATTTTGTTAATAATTTTTTTGGTTTCTAGATTTTGTTAAAGAATATTAGATAGTTTTTAGCGGCCATTTTGGAATGTTTCGTAGAATTATTTACTTTAGAAATATGTAATGCAAAACAATTGTGGCCTTTTTCCAACAGCCTTTTATGTACAATATACTTCTTCCTCAGTTATTTTTATTCTGTAACGTAGTTATATAATATATATATATATATATATATATATATATATATATATATATATATATATATTATTAATTGTTTCGCGGAGACCAGCTTACACTAGATTAGGTGGTTGTTTTAGATTGGTTATTTATTTCCCACGCAACCAATTTCGGCTTATTACGAGCTTTGTAATAAATTTCGACTCTGTCAAAAAAATGGTCTCTGCGAAACTATATACAGTATATATAATATATATATACTATATATTAAGATTCAGGAACACCAGTTTTTTGGACCCTTGATTGACCGAAAGTTGGTGACGAAATAACTAACCAACCTAGAACGACCACCTAGCCTAGTGTAACCTAACCTGGATGTAAGAGTCACGGTGATTGGCTCGAAGTATGAAATAGGCGGATCACCGAAATCTAGTGTCCCTGAAACTTAATATATATATATATATATATAAAATGTTGCATCGTAATATAGTGTGTGTTTTATATATAAAGTACAATATTCTTATTGGCATGTTGATGTCATATCTTTGAGAATGATTTGATAGTAAGCCAGTAGTAGTATACAGCATGAATGATATGGAAGAATGTAGCGGGAATATGTAAATGTATTTCAGTATGAGAATGTAAATAACTGCATTCAAATAGAAAAGAAATGAAGTAGTTTTGGGTTTGATTAAACGTCCTGTCTGTGTGTATATATATATATATACAGTATATATAGAGAAAGATAGATATATTACGTAGGCTGTAGACTCAAGTACTAGCTTAGAAATTATGTTGGACTTTTCATCTGTACACCTCTTGTAAGTCATTATATTACTATTATTTTTTTTCCTTAAATGTTTCATTTGCAAACTAAGTTTCACATTTTGAAACATTTTATTATCTCTTGATTGACTATCAGTGGGTCTCGAGACCTTTTTTTTCTGGTCTCGGTCTCGGCCATGGTGGTTTCGACTACATCACTCTTGACGATACAGTATTTTACTTAAATGCTATAAGAAATATATCGTCATTATATGCGAATTTAACAGTAGTGCAAACGTCGAGCTTCAAAATCTGAAACTTAGATGAAATTCCTTAGATAAAAATGTACATTATAGAACGCTTTTTCCTTATATGTTTGTCTATGTTGCATGTCGATGCACGCTTCTCCACGTTTGAGTTTGCTCTTTTACGCTTTATTCTGTGAACCAAGAAATTTTATACCTTTCAAATGAAGTCTTATGGAATTGTGAAGACAATTCAAGAATCATTAATACGCAGTTATTTCTCAAAGGTTTAGAAATAGGAAGATTTTAGAGTAATGTGAAATCATATTTTTAGATTAAATAAATCTTAAAAATGGCGTTTACGAATAGCGTTTCAGATTACGGAAAACTTTGAATTATGAAATTATTTTTAATGAAGCTATTTTAATTTTTAATAAAGCTATTTTAACAGGATTTCACAATACAATTTTCCTCTTCTTTCAATGTTGCTTTAAGTATAACCCTCAAAAAGGGTAAAAAAAAGGTAAAAAATAAAGGAGTAAAAAATTTCTTGGACAACTTTTAAATTAATTTCTATTTTAATTTATTTTATTTTTAAGTGTAAAATTTGTGATTTCAAAAGTTTCCACAATTATTTTTACTTTTTAATTTTACATTTTTTAAATTTTGCTTTATTTTATTTTAATGTGTTGCCATTTTATTTAAATATTTTTATTTAATTATTATTTATAGGTTAAAATAATTAACTATTTTAAGCAGTGTGCGTTATCATTATCCCAATTTTCAAATTTTAAAGCCAATTTTAATGTTTGGAATTATTGCATATAATACCGTAGTGGTGGCGAACCTACGGCGCGCGTGCCCATTTGGGCACGCGATAAAATTTGCCTGGCACGCCTAAGAATAGAATTGTTATCCAAAAATTGAGTATAAAATAATGGACTTAATGTTTATAATTTGGTGTAATATATATAAACTTTGGTGGGCACACGAATTTTTTTTTTATGGTTTACATGTTTTTTTTTGGCACGTGACTGTAAAAAGGTTCGCCACCCCTGTAATAGCGATTTAAAGATTATGAAGTATGTCACCAGTTTAAAAATTTTAAATAAGCAATTGCTTGATATTTGTATTGTTATTTTTAAATAACTTTTTAATTGGGTCTTTTCAATATAACTTCCATTTTCCAAATTGTCTAATTAATATAATAAATAATTTTAAGTTTCATCAAATGAGATTTTAACAAAAATAAATGAACAAAATTTAAAAAATTGGCTTTAGATTTTTATTATTTATCTTTATTTTAAGTTCCAACTTTTAATTTCGTTCTTCGCTCGTGTCTCTTTGCTTGCAGTCCATCCTTTAAGTTTCCTCCAAACACTGAACAAACATCATGTCGTCCGACGAGGAAGAGTACAGGTAGGATGGAAGTCAGAGTTATCTTTTTGGTAAGGCGAAGGCCGAGTCCTTAATCTCCATTGAAACCCGCTTATTTACACACCGCAAAAGAACGATCAATCATCATCATCATCATCATCACAAAAGAAACGCCATCTTGTTTGTGGCCAAGAAAGAAACAAAATCCAAACCATTAATTTCTCATTTAAATTAGATAACGACTCCTTAAATTGTATTTTTTTTTACTCTTTTATAGACAATTTTTTTCTTCGAATGTAAAATTCAGAATTTGGTCTTGATTCACGACTAAGACCTTAAATGATTTAGTTACACTTATCTTTATAAAATATATTCTAGCGCTCGGGGATGCTTGATGGACGAAAGGGGAATGTGTGAACTCATAATTGTTTATTTCAGAACGGGATAAGATCATGCGCGCCCTCAAGCGGTGGATTCGGAACTTAATTTTAAAGTACTTTATTTCAGATGTCCTCTCCATTTCATTCTTTCGTTTCAAAGATGTCCTTATGAGAGAAATAAGGAATAAGGAGGAAACCATAAGGAGTATTCGAGTGACTTCCTTAAATTAATTTCAGTTTCCCTTTTTTCCTTACAATTTTAATTAAAAATCTTTTCCTCTTCCTTTTATTAAACAGCTCCGAAGAGGAAGAAGGCAACATGGCTGACGAGGTACACTATAGCATAAGTGGTGCTTCCTCTAAACCTAAATTAACAGTTTCAGTCTAGAAAAGTTTAGACTCGGGGACACCTTTCCTGAAAATGGATTCGTAGAATAAGTTATTGCATGACTTAGTGTTGTTTTCTTTGTGATCTCTCTTTCTTTTACAAAAAGTGGAGTACTGAAAGATGGTAAGTCTATTTGGAGCAAAACCGGTTTCATCTTTGGGAAAGTTAATTAAAAAAAAAAGAAACCGTGAAATCGAAGTTTTGCTTTATTCCTTTTATTTTTATTTTTCGAGATTTTTATTTATTATTAGAATTTTGGTTTTCGACACACTTTGAGTGAAATTATTTACTCAGCCACTAATACTATAAAACTTCCTTGATTAAAAAAATTATTAGTGTTTATTTGTGAGGGTGGTAAACACACACACACACACACACACACACACACACACATATACACACCAAGGGGGTTTTAAGCTCGTGCTCTTGAGTGCTCTTTGTGCTCGTTTGTACGTGCTTGTTCCTGGAGGTTTCACGTGCGCCCTCCCGGCCCTAGCACCCAAGGATGATGGGGCTCGACCCTGCAGTCCTTGTTATCCTTGGTCTTTTTCCACTTCGACTGTCCCCTCCACCCTTTCTTTTTCCTCTGTCTTTCCTCTCACTTTTTCTTTGTTTTTCCGCCGAGATATGCCCTTTTAAATAGAGGCGAATCGGTTCTTCCCGAACTTAAAAATATATATATATATATATATATATATATATATACCTTTCTTTTTTTTTTTGCTCCAGAATGTGCTTATAATTTATTTTATTTATTTTTTATTTTTTTTAGATAAACAATGGATTTTATCTTTCGCTTTTTTGTTATTTTTATGGTAATTTATCCAATTCCTTTATTTTGCAGCTTCTTATTTATAATTTATTGCCTTTTCTTTTGCTTTTCATTTGTAAACAATTTTTCTTTACTTCAGGCTCCCTTCTAGTTTTTAAGTTTTACAGAATATGTGATATCTTTGTCAGTGAAAAGCGCTTATCTTTTGTAACAGTATTATCATAATGAGATTGCAAAATTGGACCTTTTCCTGTGGCATCGGTAGCACCACTCGAGTGTGAGTTAAAGGCTCCCTCAAACGCTTCTTATTTACTATTTTTTATCCTATTTTTATAATTTGCTAAATTGGGTAATATATTTTGCTTTGTTATTTTGCTTATGCTCGCACTATATACTACAATGCACAATACGCAGGTAGTGTTTTTTTACATAATTTTTACCCCTTGAAAATGATACATGCCATTCAAATCTACTATATTTATAGTACAGTATTATATAACACAATAATATTTTGTTAGTACTGAAGGCAGAAATAATTTAAAATAATTAGTGACTGCACACATATTTCGCTTACAATCAGCATGTAAAACTTTAGCTTATGTTGAATTTTAAATCTAAAATGCATAAAAAATATAAAGATAAAAACAAATGGATTAAAGCATTATTTATTTAATATGACAGCGTTTACGTTAAAATAAAAATTAAAGTGAAGTTGAAATAGAAAACGAATTAATGATAGCAAACTTTTATAAATTGTTTATTGAATCTCGTTCGTGAAATTATGATTTGAAATTCAACATTAGTTTACCAATAAATAATACAATAAAAAGAAATTTAATATTTTTTTCCTATAAAAATAGTATTATACTTTTTGATTTAATGCAATTTTTAAGTGAATAAAAATTAAAAGTGGAATCATAGGCAATAACTCACAAAATTTGAACTAAATTGAAAATAATGTTTTTTTGTTGTCATAACTTAACAGGAACTTTTAATAGACTTTTATTTCCTATAAAAACAAATTATTTTTCCTTACTTTTAAAGGAGGAGATATCTTTAAATATCATCAGCTAATAAAAACACAAATACATACAAGAGATATCATAATTAATATAAAGTTAGGGTAATAATGAAAAATGATAATTAATAGGGTTCCCCATTAAAAGAAAATGGAGACAAGAATATTTCGGGTAAACTTTTATTATTTATTATTGCTATTTAGAGTTAATTTTGTGTTTTTTTGACGCTTTTGAATAGTGATGGTCTATTGAAGATCTCTCTCTCTCTCTCCATTTTGAATTAATTTAATTAATATTTCTTTCATTTGAATTAATTTTGAGGCTGAAACTAATAATAATATTACTTGGCTTATTTATTAGCTCAGAAGAAGAGTCAGAAGAGTCAGAGGAGGATGAAGAAACCGTGAGTACAGAAGCGAAACTAAACCACTAACGAAAGGAAGAAGAAGAAAAAAAGATTGAATTAATATAATATTTCGATGTCCATTTAAATTCAAATTCATTCTGTGATCTTCAAATCTATTTTTTTTATGCAGGAAAGAGGGGGGGGGGCAAGGGTAAATGCCCCCCAAAAGCGCCCCTCCCATAGAAGAAGAAGAGAGCCAAAATCATCAATTACCAGTAACTTAACTATAACTTAACAATATCTTAAAATAATTATCATTTCCCAAAATGGATGCATTAGAAGAAGATACAGACAGAAGTGTATCAAATGAATTTATATTACGTATGTATCGGATTTAAAAAAGCGTCACTGCATATATTATGCACAGACACGCATCTTTTATTCCATCTCTGCTTCAGCATTGGCTGTTATTTATATTTGCGAGTTTCACAGTATTTTAATTCTCTTTTTTAATAATTTGCAATAATTTTTAATTTGAGAAGTTCGATAATTATTTTACATCAAACTTTCACAAACTGATAATTACGTAAAACCTTTACAAAAAGAAAAAGAAAATTGTATTAGATGAGAAACGGATTCACAACATAAATTCTGATATATACGAGTATATATCTTAGTAGGGCGGTCAAAAGTCAATAAAGTCAAATTGTTTCCTATGGGGCACTTTTCGTTGAAACGACTGAAAATGCAATAAAAACACCTGTAGGGGGTATATTACCAAAGTTAATAGGTCAACCAAAAGTCAACTTTTACCTGTTAGGTCAAAAAATAGCAATGAGGTAAATAAAGTCAATTTTTTGGAATAAATAATTAAAGTAACTAAAAATTGGCATCTTTTTGGTTAACTGGCAACTTCGCTGCTCGTATTTGTCTTATTCAGTTATGTTATGAAGGAAGGAATTGTTTGCTGAAATAGGAACTCCTCCAGAACCGATTGCAACACGTTGGGCAAGCTGGCTGAACGCTGCTTTTTATTATGCAGACAATTTTCCAAATGTGAAGACAATTGTGGAAAATTTTGAAGATGAAGGAATCATTGTTCAGAAGGCTAAAGAGAGTGTTGCTAATGAAAAACTGCCAAAGCAACTAATGTCAATCAAAATGAATTATAGTTTGATTGCTAGCTTAGTGACTAGGATGGAAGCATCTGATTGCACCATTAGAGAGGCATATGAAACCATTTCTTCTATCAACCTTGGCGAAGATATGTGTTCAGTCAAACAATACATTGAAACAAGACTCAAGACAAATGGTATTTGTGAAATAATTAACCTCAGTAGACCTGAAATCTCACCAACAGTTTATGGTCAGCTTTTGCAATGTCAACCAACAACTGCCGCTGTAGAGAGATCTTTCTCCATGCTTAATAAATTATTAAGTAAGGATCGCAATTTTTTGCCAGAAAATGTCGGCAAATACTTCATAATTTACCACAATCGGTCAACTGATGTAGAAGAGCAAGAATAAGTAATTAAAGTATCGTTTTTATTATTGAAAGTAAAGGCAACTTTATAAGTCAATTTTTTCAATTCGTAAGGTCAACTTTCTTAATTTTTTCGGTCAACTTTTGACTGCCCTAAAGTTATTAGTAACCTTAGTTTCGCTTCCGCCGGAATTGTTCATTCTGACGAGGGTCAAGCTTGTTGTCCCAGCTTAGACCTACAGCTTAACGTAAAATTCGAACCACGACCCACCCCAGGTGGTAAAAAAAAAATTACGAAGTCATCGTCCAGACTCGATTTCACGACCACACGATCAACGGCTCATTATCTTAACCACTCGGTTACTCATAGTTCTTATTTACGACCGACTAATTTTTTATGGAAGGATGAACAGCTGGGTGGGCTGAGCACCGCCTGCCATCGCGGTGAATCGAACCCGGGGCCGGCGTATTCGTAGTTAGCGATGTTATCTATCTATTTATCTATCTATACGTATACGTTGCAAGTTGCCACTGCTCAATGGATTTGAATTTGGTTTTGAGTTTAAATGGACCTTAAAATGAGGGTATCCGAGTCCATTATTAGTTATTAAGTAAATAAAGCTAAATGTATCCAAAAAAGCTGCATCATTTTCTAATATTTTACAGTAATAATGAAGGGACGATAGTGTTATCAATACAGACTTGATTGTATTATAATTTTTATGTCATATATATATATAATTATATATATATATAAATAATACATAATGCAGTATTTAAGCACTATTAAATATTATCATATGATTACTATTAATTTTTCATAAATGGCATAAAATTTTTAAGAGCAACATGGCATTTGACTTTTCTATTATAAAAGTTATTCATTTGATATTGTTTAGGTAAGTCTTTATTAGACTTTTAGTAAAGTCCCGTTTTACTTCAATGCCATGAATAAATATTTATTCGGCCAAAGATTCATTTAGCTTTATTCATTTAATAATTAATTAATAATGCAGAAACCTTCGTCTCATTTATTATTCATTATAATTCAAATTATTTTATTCATTCACGAATAAAAGAAGGTTTAATAATAATAAAATTCATCATTAGATTCGTATTTTAATTCGCTTGAATGTCACAATGGCTACTTTACCTTTTTAGGCTAAATTTTATATTAGTAACTTTAGAAGTGAGCGAGATTTAGAAGTGAGCGAGACTCCTATTTTATTACAGTGGTCTTATTTTAAATCAGTAATTTTCTATGTCGAAAACAGTAACTTTCAAGGGAGTTACAGTGAGAAGATTTACCTATTTTAACGTCAGTTTTGTTTTTTTTAATTAGATTTTGAAAGGTGTTAGAATTTGTTAGAAATTGTTAGGACTTCAATGTTCTAAAAGTCATTATTTTAAATTCATTATTTTCTACGAACAATTCATCTAATTACTAATTTTTATTTTATTATTTTTTTTATTTTTTATTTATTTTATTTTTTTTATTTTTTTTATTTTTCGTCTTTGCAAACAAATTACTAAATAAATGACTCAAAATATGGTGTAATCAAGCACTATATTCAGAGATGTTTCACAGTATATATATATATGTATATATATGTGTATGTGTGTATATATACAGTATATATATATATATATATATATTATAAACTATCGCTCCTAACATAAAATTTGCCTATAGCCAACTGTAAAAAAATATATATATATATATATGTAGCCATTAATATGACCTTGTTTCTTGCTCTTCACTTTGCTGTTGACCCTTTATATTTATTTAATGATAAGACTTGTTGTATTACAGAAGTTTTTGCTTTCCAGTAATCGCTGTACATTATTTGGAATGAAAAACAAAGGTTTGCTCGATCGTCGTAGAACTACTAATGATTTCACCCTTAATCACTCTTAATCTAATTTTAAGATACTTTCATGGATATATAAATTTTAATTAATAATTAATAAATAATTATAAATTTTAAAAAATCTGTCTTTTAAGAGATTTTTAAAAACGTTGTTGTCGTTGTTTTTGTTGTTGTTCATAATAGTGAGGTGGTCACTTGGATCCCACAAGGTTGCTGAAGAAGCTGTGAAAGGTAAATAAATGATCTGTGTTTGAGTTTTACTTTTAACTTTGTGTATAAAGGAAAGGTTAACAGTGTGACCATTAGTTTTATTAAGTCAACATCATCTCATTTCATTCATTTACGATTGGTTTAATTACGTCTCTATTTCTTTTTTTTCTTTTTTTTTTAATATTTTTATATAAACGCGAAATCTACAATTTTTTTTTTAATCTTTATTTTATATAATTTTTTATTCGTTTAAAATTACCAACGTTTCAATATTTTGGGACGAGTATTCGATACGGTCAGTAAACAATTTATTTAGTTTTTATACTTAACTTCAGTACTAAATTATATATATTATTGTATTCAGATTATTAATAATTTTAATACATTTAAAAAAATTAATAAAACTCAAAGCGGATTTTGAAGAAACGTCAAATATGAACCTTGAATTTGACTTTAAACCTAACGAGACTCGACTGACAACTTTACAAACTTTAAACCTAATCAAACTCAATAAATAACTTCCAATCAATTAAATAAGGATGAGAATGTTATATAAAAAAAAACTCAGTTTGTTTGAGGGGTGTCTGTATGTATAACATTGAGTATAAGATGTTTGTTATAGTGTGCATTTTAAATTTTGGTTCGGAAGATTCGTGATTCAGCAACAATAAAGGGGGGTTTAAGGCACCACACGCATCCCCTCAACCCTCTGACACAGTTTCCCTCATTCTTTTCCTGACAGAAAGCCAAGCTGGCAGAGGTAGCTAGACAGCGAGCGTTATTGGAAGTAGGTGTTGTGTGAGGTTTTAATAGTAGTGGGGAAAAGGCATTCAATATCTTGTTTTGATAATTGACTTCATATCAATTTCATTTGCAATTATTTCTAAATTAATTCTAAATTTGATTGATATATTTAATGATGATAATTACATTCTTTTGTATTTTTGAATATCGTGAAATCATATTCTTGAAGTGAAGAACATAAAAACGGTTCATTTCTCTTTTAAATTAACATTTTCAATACAGTATAATTTAATTAAAATGACGCAAAGCGTTTAAGGCCAAATTTCATCATCTGAGAGTGAGACTTAAACGAAAGTGCCAAAAAAGTCTCATCCTCGGCATCAGAAAGGGCCAAACTGTGCCAACTCGCCTCCCCAAGCTGAATGGTAAATTATCTCTATGCCCCCAAAAGACCGGAGGTTTAGCACCCACACAATACTATTCACGCCTTTGCTTCCTGACTGCTCGCTCACACCCGAGAGAACTTTATAAACTTTAATTTATTGTCCTTTTTATAACTTTCCTTACGGCCAAAAATGCATCATGGGAGGACAACTCCAAAATATTGACACGTTCTGAATTTCACGTAAACGGTGACAGCTATATTGAAATTCCATTAATTTGTTTCAGATGAGATCTATTCAGTCGCTTTTTCAAAGGGAAAATGGCGCTGTCACAATCTTTTCATTAGAATTTTTAGTTTTGTGGGCGCGGGCAGGCAGGTGCGCGTGGGCGTACACTCACCCACCTCCAACCTGCGGCCACGGGCGGTGGACGGATGAGGGCGTGAATATGGTCCTGCCCATTTTTTTTCTTCTAATGAAATTGGACTGAAAAGCCCACTTCCTTTAAAGCTCATTCGTTATTACTTCAAAGATGGCTGAAGAAAAACTTATTTTAATGAAATGATGAGAAACTCGCCGAGAGAAAAAATTATAAAAAATCTAAATTTAAAAATTTTATTTATAATTTCTAAAATATTTATAACTACCGAAATATTTGAGCCACCTGCATCAGTTGCGTCTTTTTTAATTATCCAATTGAAAAAAAAAAGGGCCCATTACGCTGTTCCCTTTCTTTAATATTAAATTGTGAGCGAATTAATTTTTTTATTTATAATTTATGTATACTGTATATCGTATTATGATAATGAGGTAAAGTTATTGTTGTAAACGATGTTTAAACCACTGGCAAGGTCTCTTGTTTCAGACAGAAACCATTTTATTTATTTTGCACATATATATATATATAATATATATATAGTCTCTTAATCTTTTATAATTCCCATAAATACTATTTATGAAATAAGAAAATAGTTTCGGTCGAAGGAAGATGCTCTCTTCCAACTATTTGAGACAAATGTATAAACTTTGATTTAAGTTGATATGAAAATATATGAGAAAAATTTTGGTAAATAATTTTCAAATTTGGATGTCGATGTGAAATGGCGATTAGGGCTTGAAAGTGGGTTATTTTGCTCGAATTTTAGACAGAGCTGAAAATAGCTTCTTCGTAGTTGGCAGAGATTCTCTGACGCCCTCGTCCCTCCGCTAGCGAGGGGGGCTATGGAGAGTGGGGGAAGAGCTCCCTCCCAAGAGCCCCCCTCGACTCCAGGCAATGGGGGGTCAGGTTTCCACCAGGCGATTAAAAAGTAAAGGGAAAAATGTTACAAAAGCGAATTAATTCGAATTAAAAAGTTAATTATAAACGATCAAAATGATGGATTTAGGCTACGCGTTTTATCACAGTAAAACCACTTGAAAAAAATGACTGAAATTCAACTGACAAAGAATGATTCTTAGTCTTTCTGATAGTGACCACATCATAACACTCGATATAATGACCTAATAAAAGGATGATATTGGCAGATTTTTACTTGGTGGTGACCTGATTAAATGACAGTAGACGTATGAGCAATTAGGTGTGTCTAGTAAAGGCGTAGTTTACTAACAGACAAAAATATATACAAACAGTTATTAATTCCAAAATAGGAGACTTAGTTTTGCTTAAGAGTTTTTTTAATTATTTAATTTTACTATTAATTTTGACTTAACACGTTTTTCATTATTATTTTATTTCATTAATTTACTATTATTTTCATCTCGTTTTGTATATTATGATTTATTTTAAGTTTTTATTCTTATTTGTGTTAATCATCTTATTTTTAGTCTTCACTAGATCGCCAGAATTCAATCTGTTCAGGTATATATATATAAATAAATAAATTTATATATTTGCTAATTTTATTTAGTTTAATTTTCATTGAAGAAAACTTAATAATATTTACAGTTTATAAACTTTTAACTCGGCTGTTTCAATAATAATAATAATAATAATAATAATAATAATAATAATATGTAGGCCCCCTATGTGATTTTGTATATGTAGATGTATTTCTCTGATCTCTTTTTAAACATCATAAATAGTAATAAGTTGTGAGTAGATTTTTTTTTTTTTTGATTTTGGGAGTATTTGAAGATATACATTCTGTTAGGAGACATTTCACTAACAAATTTAGCCGCATTTCAGGAGGCTAGGAGGAAACAGGAAACCCTCGATGCCAAGAAGGCAGAGGTCAGGAAGCGCCTGGAAGAACAGAGCGCCAAGAAACAAAAGAAAGGGTTCATGACCCCAGAGAGGAAGAAGAAACTGAGAGTAAGTTAATTCATAAAATTGACTTATAAATTAGCATTCTCAATAAAATAAGTGGTGTGTATATATATATATATATATTGGCTGAATTAAGTGCGTTGTAGCAATTAAGTTTTCTTCGTAAACGAAGGACACCACGCTATTTAACTCATTGTTTCGCTACGCAGTTGCTCTTACGTAAAAAGGCTGCTGAAGAACTGAAGAAGGAGCAGGAGAGGAAAGCCACTGAAAGAAGGAAGATTATTGACCAAAGATGCGGCCAACCAAAGACTCTGGATGGGGCTAATGAAGGTAGAATTTGGTCATGGGTTTTGGGCTAGGAGGGTGCTGTTACCAAAGAGAACATTTTCAGTGCTAAAATTATACGATAACGACCATTAACAATGATGCCGAATTTCAAAACGATTAATTTACTCCTCATTCAATTCAGAGAAATGCTCATTGTCTCCGTTTTCTATCGACGAAATATATATATATATATATATATATTATTGTTAAAAAATAAGTAACGTCATTCGGAATTTCTTTTTCAATTATTATTTATGATCACATTTTTTTCTTTTTTTTTGCAATTAAGCAAATAATTAAAGTAATTTTCATCCATATTCATTTAACGTAACTGAAAATAATTGAATATTTTTTAAATGAAAGTCAGTTTACGATGAGGAATATTATAGTTTATTAAATATTATAATAATGATGATAACGTGAAACGTGCGCGCGCATTCATTATTCACAAATTAAATTATCCTATTTTTTTAATAGAAAAGTTTAAAGTTAATTCAGTTTAAAATAACGGTGGTGGTAAGTATAACTTATTAAGAAGGACGAAAAAAGGATTTACGCACGAATCCTCTAGAACAACATTCGCCTAATGACTGTGAGTGACTATCAGTAATAATGTCTTTTTAGCATCAGTCATAATAATATATTGTCATTGCGGATGATTCTGTCATTGATAGAGTAACTTCCGTCTTTGCGTGTTTCGATCAATCATCACTGACTTGGACAAAACATAATTAAACATTTTTTGTACAATTCAAATACAGTACATGTTTAAATGTTCCATGAATCAAATTTTTTTTTTTAAATTTTAAAAACTTTAGTAAATTTTAATTCTTAATCGTAATAAATAAATGATAAGAAAGGATAAATTTCGGTTAATCGGAATAGAAATTGAAAATGGGATAAAAAAAAGTTAAATGAAAAAAAGCACTTTAATCCATTACAGTTTCGGCAAATTTAAAATTTTTATGAAAAAAATAATTTTGAAAATTAATTTCTATTTATGAAATGAAAATAAACACAAAAAAAAAGGGGGGGGGATTTCAAGCTTTTTGAAATGTGACCAAATAGTGCAAATATAATTTTTAAGGTATTATTATTTCAATTTATTTCTATATACTTAATTCATTTATCTTTAGACAGAACCACGTTACCTTACGTTTTATGATCTACGGAGATTTTAAGAAAATGTTAAGCTTCAAATGTCTGTTTTCATGTGTAGATGTAGTTCATAATTTTCTGGTGTTTTCTCTATAAACAAACAATACACCAACTAAAATTACATATTTATATGAATCACTATATATACATATGTGTATATATATATATATATTGGTGACTTTAATTTATTTGTAACTTAAATAATGTAATGAAGGCAGCTTTGTGCTATAAAAAAATGGCGTGTGGTTTCCGGAATTTCGAGCGTGTGGATGAAGTCCTAATTTAGCTCTTTACAATAATGTGCACAAAATTAATAGAAAATTTTTATAATTTATTTTTTAAATCTTTTTCATATATTTTGTAAACATTTCGATCAATCCTTTAATTTAATTACATTCCTTGTGCACCTTACGAACAGAGCATTCTCTTTTAATTGATCCCTAATTAAAATGATCAATCGACCCTATAATAAAACCGCCAACTCGCAAAGGATTAATGTGATCTTATATGATCGTTTATTTATTCTCCTTTCCCCTGCTCCGTTCTCACGCCGGCAGCCAAACTGGGTGAAATCCTTAAGGGTTACCACGCTCGCATTGCTAATCTCGAGGATGCAAAGTATGATATTGAACATGACATTTGCCTGAAGGAGCTTGAGGTTTGTTACAGGATAGAGGAAGTCTCTTAATTTACAAAGTAACCAAGCAAGTTGTTCTTACGCTGCTCTTGGTCAATTCATGGATTGATGAGTTGTGGTTCATTTTAATCCATGATTGGTCATCTCAATGGCGCTTATTTTAGTTCTTATTATAACTTTATTTTTAAAGATATTTTTGAATGTGTCGAGTTATTGCGCTATTATTTCTTCACTCACTATATAATTGATATTTATTTTTACGCTTCTCATAGAGTTACTTTTTAGCAACACTCAGCTCAGCGAATATGATATAACATTATAATAAAGATAAGGAGTTTATTTATTTTACTTTAAATAAAAAATATTAATTTAAATTTTATTTCTGAGTACATCAAATTTTTTTTTTTTTGTCGTTCTATTATTTTATTTATTTAAGTTACAGATTTTTCTTTCGTCATCCAAACACGTACATACAAATTTATACAACTTCGCACACAGACAGACAGACAGACACCTCCCATTTATGTATGTGAAACATTCTGTAACATTTATGTTTTATGTGTATATTATTGAATGTTCTTGAATGTTTGTCTAGTCTGCAACGGTGCATAAATGTCCGGGATCACAGCGACAAGAAAGGAGGAAAATCTATTAAGCAAGAAACATATTTCAATTTGCTAAAACTAGTTTAAAACTAGATCCTAATTTTGCTGTTTTTGTTGTAGATGAACTAGTGTCGCTCTGTAGGGCATTCCATGTCCGTATTTCATCTCTTGAGGGTGACAAGTGGGATCTGGAATATAGTATCAAAATGAAGGATTATCAGGTAATCCTAGCGGCCAAGACACTTTTAAGGAGTAAAAGTAGATCAGCTTAGAGTTATACAAATTTCACGAGGCTGCTGATTCTGTAACGAGACTGAGATGGTCGCTAGTAACTTATTCCCTTGCAGGCTGTTTCCTATGGAGGCGTTTCATTTCATATCTCATATTCATTTCAATCCCGGATCATGTTCATAACTATTCGTCGCCTTTTCTTCATTTGACCTTAGACTTATCATTTCCACTCAAGTTAATGTCCATGTATGTTTTACCTGTTGTATTCCACTATGGGCCTCTTGGCTCAAAATATTAATGCCTTAATAAGATATTTTATTGTAGAGAGACTTAAGCAAATCTGCAAGGAATACCACGAGCGTTTGTACCTTTGCGAGTCCCAGAAATGGGACCTAGAATATGAGGTTCGCAGGAGAGATTACGAGGTACTGTCGTGAATCCTGATACTGTGGAAATCCAGGCGTGCCTATTACATACTGCCTATTACTGTGTGACTTCGGCTTGACCAGCCCTGGATCTTTAAGTACTTATTTTGAACTTCTGGATGTTTTCTAGCAAGCATTGTTTCTAGAAAGCTATCAGGATTAGATTTATATTTCAGTCAGGATTTTTGAATACCTAAAACACTTTTCATTTTCCTTTCATGGACCTACCCACCAACACACACCAATCTACTACTGTTTGCCATGAACGCTGGTTCTAGCTATAGTTTGATTTAGTTCGTTGTAGTATTCTATATGATATAGATATGTAGGGAATAAATGTAGAATTTAGAAGTCCTTTACGCTCGTGGCATGTCTTGTATGAAGTGCTCACACTCGGGAGAATGGGTTGACCAGTACAAGGCATAGTGAGGCACTGGATATGTTTTCTTTAGCATTTTTCTGGTTCCTCGCATTGACCATGTCTATTCAAACCCTCCCGGGACCTTTTGCCAGCCAACTGTTTAAACTGGTTCTTAATCATTATAAAATGAATGATGAGTAAGACCAAAATAGTTCCACACGAATGCCCCCTTTGCTAAAGTTTTCGTAATACATATTATGTTTTGCTTTAACAAATTTGTCTTTAATTATTTAATAATAATAATAATAATATAATAATAATAATAATAATAATCAAAAGCTTTAACGGCTTTCAGTACTAACATTTCCTATTTTCCAATCATGATTTAATACGCTTGTTATTTATACGTTAACTTTAAACTGCCTTTGTCGCGTCTAACAATCAGTAAAGAACCGAAAGAATTATAAAAAATTATATAAAATTTCAGACTGACACTAATTTTTCATATTATTAATTACTTTTGCGTATTTCTTTTTTCTTTGTTAATATTTATATATTTTCTTTAGCTTTGAGAAATTTTCACCAGAAGAAATTTTTTGATTACCTAAATTTGTTTTTGGGATGACTCAATAGGAAATAAAAATATATAAATATATACGCATATATATATATATATATATATTATATATATATATATATATATATATATATATATACATATATATATTGGCTGGTTAGTGAGTAAACTTTGTTTTCTTTTTTTTTTCTTTTTAAATGTGTACAGTGTTCCAGACATCCTTATCCTAATTGAAATTGTCTCTACTTAGAGCATAAAACACTTAAATATTCTTCAATAAATATTATTACAAAAACAATAGTTTAGTGTTCTGTTTGATGACGACGGGTATATCAGTATAATAAATAATGATTATATTTAATAAAATTAACAAATATTTCCATTAGGTTTCCCTCTTTTGTCCAGGGCTGGCCAACCGTTTTTTTTTTTGAACTTTAGAAAGTTCATATTTAGTAGTGAAGGGAAATACTAATTTTTATCGTGGGATATTAAAAATTAAATGCCAAACTGAAACATTCGGCAGTGTTGGCTCGATTATCTAAGTTTTCTTATAGTATATTGCTGCTGCTCAATTTGCTGCTTTCTAACCTAACACTTCTTCATAATCTGTGCATGTCTTATCACTGAAACAAAGAGGAGCATGTTCTCTTTTTTTCAGTGGGGTACTTCTTTATATTAGACATTCTTAACCTCTCCCAAATTTGAATAAGATCGGAGTTAATTAATTCCTTTATTTCTTCCCTGGCAATAACACTCGAGACTTTTTCTTCCTGCATCTCCGAATCCTTTCATGCTAAACCTAACTCGAATACAGTCCCCAGGGCAAGAGCAAAACCCATTTCAAAGGTCCCCTTCCTCCCATGTATGGCACTTCATACCAAGCACTCATCATTCGTCTTCTTGTTCTAATTTTATCTGATCATGTAATAGAAGGATTGTCATCTTTTCCTCATAGGCCTATATGGTTCCCTTAATTAATCACCCGCATTTCTTTTAAGTTTGCTAAACACCTTTTAGTAATTTTTTATATTTTTGCGTTTCTCTCTTTGGTCAGGGGCACATTTTCCTTTTTTTTTTTTTAGGCCTGCAGAATATTCCATTATTTTTTCTTTTTTTTTATTATTAAACAACAGGTAAAACATATAGGAAGTGCCATACACACTTATACCTCCATAGAAGCAGGCCTGGTAATACTCATTTGCTATTCCCTCTTTAAGCAAACAAGAGTAGGAATACCGCATCTAGTGTTAGTTGAGTTCCCTGGGGACTGAGGGCCAAAAAACACCAACAAGCGATTTTAGGCTCTTAGATCAACAGGAATTCAAAACCCAACTAGATATTAATGCTGCAGAACCCAGTTATTTTTTGGTTGGCTCTAGTTTGTTTTTAACAACTTTAGTTATTCCCAAGTTAATTAATATTTATAGTGAATTATTAACATAGATAAAGTTTCGTTACCCGCAGAAAAATTGCGTTAATCGAAACTTTATAAAGTAAATAGTAAATTTGTATTTAAAATTTTAAAGTTTGTTTTTACTAATAATAAACTAAAATGTCTTTTAGTAGCTTTGTCAACTTATATTTTATGTTTTATTTTGCATTTTTCAAGAATAAACTTAGTAGTAATAAAAGTCCTAACTTTAGGTCTTTTGAGCCTACTCCCCCCAAGCTTCAAATATAATTTTTTCAGTAATAATTTCATGTGAAGATTTATATAATTTGTTGAGGTGCAAAATATTCTAATAAATTCACTTTCGGAAAGTTTATAAAGTTTCGAACTTTTTCGCAGACCTGTACGGCCTAACGGGAGAAAAAAAAATTCTAAAAGGCTCAGTAAATTGTCGTTGAAAGACTTTCTGTAACAAAACTGTTAGCAGTATTACGTAGGCTTTGATCCAGTAGATAAAAAAAAAAAGTGCCCAGACGAAGGCAGTATGGTAAAAGATACAGAAAGGCGATACAAAATGATTTTTGAGAAGGACATTTTTTTTTTTTTTTTTTTTTATATGTCGTGAATATGAAGAGAAATGAAATCATGGTGTACAGATTTTTGTACTATTTCACCCTCTACATATCACAACATACCCATTTTTGGATTTTTTTATATACATATATATACACTATATATATATATATATATATATATATATATATATATTTGTATTTTACTTATCATATTTTCGGAACTTTTTGTTTTTTATATTTTTTTTCGCTGTATCTTTTAACATACATATATATATATATATATATATATATATGTATATATATATATATTTTCTGATAACTAATGCTATTTAAATTTACGTGTGGCCTACTTACTAAAATTATATATACTGTATATATATATATATATTATATATATATACTGAGTATATATCACATGAATAATTTGTTTAATTGTTTGATTATGTTAATTTATGGTTAACACTTTTATTTTATTTATTATAAAAAAAATAACGTAAAATAAATGAATATTTTTTCGGCTTTTTATTTTATTAATATTAATTCCATTTAATACAATATTTTTTTTTTTTTATTTATTATTATAGGAAAATTTGCAGCTAAAAAAAAATTACGTATAAAAAAAATATTTATAATTTTTAGCCATTTTATTTTAATTTGGTTTTAGTTATATTTATTATTTTAAATTTGTGGGTCAAAGTAATTTTTATTTTATTTTTTTTTTTAATATTTCGAACTATTTCTTTGTGAGAAAAGATCAAAACATTTTTTCAGAAATTTAACATTGATTTTATCTCATTAAAACCAGATCAACGAGTTGAATATTCAAGTCAACGATCTTCGAGGAAAGTTGTGAGTATTTTAATATTGTTATTAAAGTTAATTAAAATTATTATTATTATTTTTATTATTATTAGTGGTTAAACACTTAATTTTGTTATTAGGAAGATATTAACATTCATTTTTAATATTTGTTTCATCAAATGTTAAATTATTTTCTTTTGACGAGTAAGTTCGGATCAATCTATTTATTAATTGATTTATAATTATTTGAAATAATTGATCATTACATTTTTAGGAGATGTTTTAATTTATGCTTTGTAAAGTTTAATAATTTTAATGGTAAAGTAAAGTCCAAATTAAGCTCGGGAGCCAATTTTAATAAAATGAATAGTTAAAAAATCACAATTATTTATTTTATGTTAAAATTATTTTAACAACAAAAGTTGTAAAATTGTAAAATTGTATTTATTTTACCAATAAAAAATTATTCAATTCAATTCAAAATAAATTTTAAAATATTTACATAAACAAAAAAAAAAAAAATCCCCAAACAACTTTATGACTAAAATTTAATATATTTTGTAACACTTAAATAATTAATAATCATTAATTGATAAGTGATTTTGCTTTTAATTAGCATCAAACCCACGTTGAAGAAGGTCTCGAAATACGAAAATAAATTTGCCAAACTTCAGAAGAAAGCAGCAGAGTTCAACTTCCGCAATCAACTTAAAACCGTTAAGAAGAAGGAATTTGAGCTTGAAGATGATAAAGGCACGGTAAGAATTTAACTTTTGTTCATAATTATTTAAAATACTAAATCAATTATAAAGTAAATATGTCGAATTAACTATAACTACACAATTACGCTTAAGATGGTTTCGCCCGTAAACAGATTTATAGACGTCTTCCTTAGTTTCTTTATATATATATATATATATATATATATATATATATATATATATATACTATAAGATATAGGGCCTATATATATATATATATATATATATATAAGATATAGGGCATATATATATATATATATATATGCATATAACTGCAATGACCGCGCAGTATATATATATATATATATATATATATAATGTTGATCTTTATTCGCAGGAGATAAATCCCAATCATATATATATATATATATATATATATATATATACAGGGAATTCCATAAGTCCGGTCTCATAGGAAAATTTATTTTAAATTAAATTTACAAAAGTAATACATTAGAACTAAAACAAATGTTCAAATTGATGTCTTAGCACTGGCTAATATGAAGTGAGTTACACTCGTGAGGAAAAGGCCTGGGAGGCCTTTACCTCACCACTGTAACTCACTTCCATATTAACCATTTCGTGTTATTCTACCTGCAACAAAAGAAAGTACCAAACAAGACATCATTTTGAACATTTATTTTAGTTCTTGTATGTTACTTTTGTAAATTTAATTTAAAATAAATTTTCCTCTGAGACCGGACTTATGGGACACCCTGTATATATATATATATATATATATATATGATGGAAGAACCCAATATAAATAAGTTATTAAGCAATTGTGTGGTTAAGTAGCGCAATGTAATTTTTTTCCTAATTTTACCTTATCAGCAATAGCTGTTATCGATCCAAATAATTTCTTTCTTTAACAAAGAAAAAATTGACAAATTCTTTTTAATAATTTGTTAAGTTTTAAATTTTATGAAAATAGGTGCAAATGACCAAATTTATTCATATCGGATTTTTTATTTTTTTTTTATTATATTTATCCAAAAAATAAACCTTTTTTATTTCAGCAACGACCGGATTGGGCAGCAGTGGGACCCGGAACCAAAAAGGTAGTCTTAATCATTGTAAAAGTTTTATTCCATTTACGTAAAAATCTTCCATTTAATTACAAAATTTTAAATAAAATTATTCCTCAGTCTTAAATAATGGAATTTAAAAAAAAAATTATTTTAGTTATCGTTAAATATTAAAAAAAATTCTGAATTCGTACATTTTTATTAAAAATTACTCTCTATGTTTATTGTTGTTGTTTATTTTAGTTATTTAGTTAGTTAGTTGTTTTCTAGTATTTTTTTTCCTGTACTTTTTGAATTTTGAAGTCCTTTATAATCAATGCAAACCATTTGTTTAATTTAGTTTAGTTGAAATGAAGAAATAAGTCACTATAGTGATAATTAACAAACATTAGAAGCATGATTACGATTTAATTTGTAGTGAAACCAAATTAAAATTAGTAGATTGTATTTTCTTGTTGGTTTGCAAAAGAGAATGAAAGAAATTGATCAGAATAGAAGGAGTGTTTTATTTTATATTTCAATTCCACAATATCTTATTTTGACAACTTTGAAAATAGGTGTAAAAAAAAAAATGAAAGAAATATTTTTAAAAGCCAGTTTTAAATTAGTTAAATTTAGTTTATTAAATTTTTGTATTTTAAGTTGGTATTCGGTTAAAATTTGAGATAAACACGAAAATGGAGAAAAACCGTAATATTGATGAAAACACAATTTTCAAATATTTTCCAGATTCGGTTAATATTTTCTTCTCACATATTCTGATCAGTATTTTTCTTTGTCTTCTATTTACCTTTCATAGCTTTTTAGTACAGATATAGAAAGTAGGATAGTGTGTTCAGATATACAATTACTTCACAGTTACAAAATGATCACAATTTTACAAAATGCGCCCAATATTATTAAGATCTAAGCAAATTGATTAATACATAAGTAATAGTATCATAGTATCACTGTCCACTTTTAATTATCACACTTGGTTGAAATAACCAGGATTAACTATTTAATAATTGATCCAAACGGTTAAAATGAATCGTGCAACCATGATTATTGTTTTTAAATGGTTGAATTAACCGTTTTTTGTTGATCAAATCATTTGATTGTTTACAAACAAGAAATTTTTCTTTGTATTAAAATCTTTTCTCTTTAATTCACTCAATTAAACAATTCAGTAAACAAATTTAAATTTAAATATATAAATTCTTCGTAATTACTCTTTATGTATGGGTGCCATTACATCTCTGTCTCTCGCTGTCTCTGTCTCTCGCTGTCTCTGTCTCTCCCTGTCTCTGTCTCTCCCTGTCTCTGTCTCTGGCTCTCCCTGTCTCTGTCTCAACCTGTCTCTCTGTCTCTCCCTCTCTCTCTCTCTCTCTCTCTCTCTCTCTCTCTCTCTCTCTCTCTCTCTCCACACTACCTTAGCTTTATTTATTGTTAGAAAAAGAATATATTATTATTTATGTCATCTTGTAAACGTTCTAAGAATAGATTTTATATTTTAACATTCTGTCATGTTTACTTTGAAATTTGAAAACCCTTTAGAAATGGGACTTAATTTCAATTCCAAAATGATGTTGTAAGCGTTCGACCTTTGCCTACTCTTTCCTTACAAAATTTGTAAGTGAATAAAGTGTCATATTCCACACTCAGTATTAAATTATAATACATAAGTGTAAGTTCTAAAAATGTAAAATGTATGGTTAGTTTAATCTAACATAATGTTTAATACATTAACTGTGGTTGCTTAAATCACCGGACTGACTTATGATACCTTTTGATGGCTTCCAACGATATATATATATATATATACACACTTACTTATAAGAGTGCAAATTCCTCCTACATTTCCGTCAGTGGTCGTTCAAACCACATTAGCTCCTACATGTTACATCGTTTGGTTTTTTTTTTCAAACTTTTTATCACTCACGCTTGTATTAAGGTAGGTTGAGGCCCCCATTAAAAATTTTAAAGAATGCGCTTTTTTATCGCATACAGCGATTATTTTTTCTAATTTCACTCGCGTTAGGATTTTAATTCAAAAAACTCGAAATCAAATTACTTCTACTTCATGCTACCTCAGGATTTTACGCAACCGGTATTTTGTTTTGTTCTATTTTATTTAATTTTAGGTTAGGTTAGGTTTGGTACCCAACTTAACCTAATCTACCCTAACGTAACCTAAATTGAACCCTCCAAAAGTATTGATAACAAAGTAGTAGCTATTTTGTGTGTAGGAGGAAATTGATACAAAAGATAGTACTAAATAGTAAATAGGACCAGACGTAACTCTTATATATATATATATATATATATATATAAATATAAAATGCAATTTTTAAAAAATCGCACTGTGTGAGGTCAAAGAGTGAACCCTATTTAACTAATAGAAATTAAACTAGGAAAACATAGTGTGATAAAGGTCTTCCCTTCACTCGGTAACATTTTCGTGAACTTGTTTTTGGTCGAATGATGCGTTTGATGTCACTATTTTCTTTTATTGTCGCTGTTTAATATATTAAGCCTTATTGTATAGGGTCAGTTGTCGGGCCAAAAACATACGTACACCGCTCGCCATTAAACTATTTCCTTCCTCATTTCTCAAACTTGACTCAGAGCAAGCCATGGTTGGTTTTATACCTTTGTACGAAATTGAACTTATTTTATACTAACAACATCAAGTTTACGCAAATGTCTTTGAATGTGAATCGGGCTTATACTCAATGTAAAGACGTGAAGAGTGTGTAAAGATGACGGAATGTTATTTTGAGTGTATTTCATGAACTTGAAATAACCCTTTCATTCTTTCTTCTAATGCAGGAATGAGGAGGAGGTACGAAGGTAAGGACTCACGATCAATATTTTCAACTCGTTTTACCGCACCATATTTTCATCTAAACTTCACACAGGGGAATTAGTTTGCCGTTTTTCTATTAATATCGCATTAAGGTCGTTAATATTGATCGTAGGTTCCTCAAGTTCATGGTTTATAAAAGAATGAACTTGATTGGTTGAAACAATATTATGTTGTTCGTCATGTAATGTACAGCATATTGTATATATATATATATATATATTATATATATATATTATATATATATATATATATATATATATAAACTTAATCTGGGCTCTCACTCTGGGCTCCCACTCACTCATCAAATAGCTCTCACAATACTCTGGAGTTTCTTCGAAAAACTTGATCAGTTTTTAATAGTCTCCTTTAACCTTTTATAAATGATTAAAAATAATAAATAAATAAAAAATGTAAATAGATTATTAGCCTTTATTTCACGTAATTAAACAAAGAGAAATATAAACTTAAGACAGATTTATTTAGTATTTCAATTATATAGTGATTAGAAAGAAAAGCTTTTGAATTCCTCATACAAAATCTCATCAGGAGAACTCTGATACAGATTACTAATTACTCTAATGTTCCGTTCATACAGGGGGAGGGAGATCAACCACAGGCGGAGGAAGGTAAGACATCACGTTTTAATCTCATCTTCAACTGTTATACCTTCCAACACCAAACCTTCTTCATCATTCGTTCCCCCTTTCACGCCTTCTGCATTTGGGTATTCCGTTTTCTGTTTCGTTGTTGCTCCACGAAGGAGGTCTTTGCCTCGCGCTAATCATTGTTTTAACGGAGGAATGCAGAAGGCGTATCTTCCTAGGCTGTAAGAACGTCACCCAAGAAGAGTCAAAAGTATTTCGTTCACCGCTCTTGGCTCTTCTTTCCTTCAAGGGATTAATAATTATTTTTTATTGCAGGAATCGATTAACATCTCGCGTTGATTTACATTGATTTACGTTGATTTACGTTGATTTACGTTGATTTGTCTCGTCTCTTTTTGATTTGTTTCGTCCGTCTTGGTTTCCGCGTTGGTCTCTTGTCTCGTCTCTGACTTAATTTAAGGCATCCATTACGCACTTACCGCTCACGCTCTCTCCTTCCACTAACCTCCGCGAACAGGTAGCGCCGAAGCAGCTCCGGCCGAAGGCGCTCCTGCGGAAGGACCTCCTCCGGAGGGGGCTCCTGCCGAACCAGCTCCCACTGACGCGGCCCCGGCTGAAGGGGAACCTCCGAAAGAGGCAGCCCCTCCAGCTGAAGGGGAACCTCCAAAGGAGGAAGCCCCTCCCGCTGAAGGGGGAGAAAACCCCCCGCCAGCCGAGGCCCAACCCGTGGAAGCTGAGGCGGCGCCCCCTACCGAAGGGGCTCCGGCAGAGGGTGAAGCTCCACCCCCACCACCAGAGGGTGAGGCAGCTCCTGCGCAGGAAGGTAAGAATGGACCGCGACGCCCTTTGGAACGAACTTGGAGCAATCGCTGCTGCAGGCGGAGTCACTGAAACAGTCTTCTACGAAACCATATTAAAAAACTTAAATTTTTAACTCAGAATTCAATCCCTTTATTAATTTTTTAACTCAAAATTGAACCCTTTATGGCTTCTTTATTAAAAATCACTTTTAACATTTTTTTTGGCTTCATATTTTATTTTTTATTTTAAAGAAAATTTTTTACAATTATTTTTTGCTTTTTACCCTACCTCATACATATATATATTATAAAGTTTTGCTCGCCCTTATCTGTTCATTAATATATTAATAGCGTATTTTAAACGCAACGAGAACACCATCGAGGATGTTAAGACAACGAAATTAACCTCGCTTTTATTCCTTTTTCAGTTGCAGCATAGACGGGAATCGCTTAATGGCGACGTATCTACGACGCCTTCATTTCGTCCTCGTGTGTCTGTTTCGTCTTCGCGTGTCGTCGTTCTTCCGTGTCTACGCCCTCAAATTTCAGTACATTATTCTTATATAATCAACAACATCCTTTATACCTTAAGAAAAGTTAATTATTTAAGCCTTTTGAATGGTTACTCATCTACGCTTTGTAATAAGAATTATCCAAGCTTTTTGAATGATTACTCATTTACGCTTTGTATTAATAAGAAGAATGTGAAGCAAAAAATGTCTCTAAAACGAATTCTTTTTTATAACTTTCATCATAAATATATCGATAATAATTATAGTTCATTTGATTTTATAACCAATCTATTATTATATTATAATGATAATAATAATAATAATAATAATACTAATAATAATAATAAGCGAGTAATATTTCCTTATTGTGATATAAAATATATTATGAATATTACCATATATTTCGTGAAAGAATTATTAAAAATAATATATTTTCATTTTATTTTAACCACTTCTACATTAATAGTGAAAACATTATTTTACCAACATCAATCATCTTACTTTCTTAAAATATATGAATAGCAATTTGTCACCTCCGAATCATGAGACATGAAATTCTATATCAAGAATGAAGAATATATGTACAAAATTAACATCTCAATATCATTAAAATTATTCTCGAAGATATTTTCCTGGATTTTGTTTTTATTCCTTACAATTTACATTTAATAAGTAAAAATTACAGTAAAAATAAGTAAAATTTACAGTAAAAACAAGTAAAAATTACAGTAAAAACAAATAAAAATTACAGTAAAAATAAGTAAAAATTGAGGTAAACATGGAATTGCTATAGTGCAATACATAACACCATATTAATACAATATCCCAGTATAGAAACAGAAAAGGTAATAAAATGGGAAACTCGGAACCAGTGGGATTCGAGCCCCCATCATGTGGTTTTCATTTTAGTTCAGTGCGGTTATTGCACTCAAAATGTATTCACTAATTCACTATGTAATATGAAATATCGTAAATAGGTTTTAAAAAAAAAACTTTACCGGCATTAAATTTTCACTGAATTAGTTTTATTCTTTGTAATTAAATGGTTTTATTAAAACCTAATTATTAAATCAATTTGCACGACGGTCAACAAACGCAAAATGGAAGTAATTATGATGGAATTGCGCTCGGTAGTAGAAAGGTTTGTTAAATTAGGATAGAATAGTACTCGAGTTACTGTAAGAAAAGTTGGAAACGTGATATGGGTATGTTGGGTCAAAGGATTTGATGAAACTCACAATTCTACGACTGAATAACGAAATGGAAAACAACGTAAAATTACAGGGTATGATGACCCCCGTGACTCTACGAATAAGAGTAGCGCCCATCACTCAAGTAGGACAGATCGGTACCGTCAGTCAAAAGATGAAAAGGATTTACCAATCATTTTTATAATTTTTAAAACTTTCTATTATGAAAAACAACGATTTAGGAATGTATATCATTGCATTCATTTAAATTAATTCACAAAAGAAGAAGGGAACGAAAAGCGAACATATAAGGGGTTCCAAAAAACCTTAGCCCCTCCCCCATTTGCAGCTTACATGTTTACTTATATCGAAATAGTTTTTAGTGATTATAAAAATATATAAAATTCTTTATTTATTGAAGGTATTAAAATTACTCTAGCTGATAAAGTGATAATATAATGGCTTCTCAATTAATTGGTGATTCGGAGAGGCAGTGTGTGATAGATCGCGTACGAGCAATAACATTTCGGGAAGCTCGTGATGCTGGAGCCACCTTTATAACACGTTCATGGGTTGCCAAAAAGTTGCGAAGAAATGAGGACTTCGTCAAAAGAAATTGGAATAAAACTTTGGATGAATGTGAAATGGATACAACCAAATCTGGGCACCCAAATTTGCCACTCTCTCAGGAAACAAAGGACATCATTGAAAGCGATACGCGTAAGCGGAAAAACAGCTTTGCTAAACTTTCTAGAGAGATCGAAGTGTTGAGAGGAAAGATCGTTAGTGGTGAGATCATTCGACTGTACCGTCACAGGCAAGGTTTAAAGCCTTGGCATGAACTTCCAAAGTCAAGAAAAACTCAACTTAACATCGATGACAGAATGTGGTTTGCCCATTATCTTGAAGATTGGGATGTGGATGATTTCATGCATTTAGCTGTCTCCGATGAATTTTTTGTTTACGTAACACGTCGGCCTAACTACCAAAATGATCGAGTGTGGGCCACGACACCAGATGAAATCGATGACAATGAACATTATCGCGAATTATTAAAAAGTCCAGACTATGTTGGTGTGTTTGTTTTGTTCACTGCAAAGAAGCTCATGTGGGTGCTGAAGCCAAATGGTCAGAGTTGGGATGGACAGTATTTTCGTGATATTATTCTATCCCAGCATGTCATTCCTTTTCTAAGAAACCCAAACAATGTTATGGATGTCGATCAGGTCACAATTCTGCACGATAAGGCCCCCTGCTTTAAGGCATTAGCCACTCAACAGTTGTTGCGGAACCGTGAGATCGATTTCTTTGGAAATGAAGAATGGCCAGGAAATTCTCCTGACCTGAACGTCTGTGAACACATTGGATCAGTTATAAAGGACAAGGTTGAATGTCTCTTGTTTCAAGAACCTGCAGCAAATCGATTTTCGAAGGATACAATGACGCAACACATTGAAACTGTTTTAGCAAATTTGTGTAACGATCAAGATCTATTCACGTCACATTTGGCAAGCTACCCAAAGCGAATTCAGGCTGTCTTGGAAGCCAATGGCGAAAACACCAAGTTTTAATTGTTTCTCATTGAATGCAGGATTAAATTCTCTTTTGTAAGGTATGTTTAGTTTTACTGTACCTCTAATGGTTTAGGCCATGGGCGGGGGGGGCTAAGGTTTATTGAAGCCCCGTATAGTCTATATATATATATATTATATATATATATATATATATATATATATATATATATATATACGGGGTGTCAGGAAATGATTGCCCTCCCCCTGTAGAGCAAAAACTAGAAGAGATAGATAAAAACCGGCGAGACCACTTGAAAGAGCGTTAAAATCTGAATAAAAACCATTATATTCTATTCCTGTGATTTTAATTCTTACCACTTTTTTCCCACAGAAACCATGGCATCATCTATTTTGAACGATTCAGAGAAAAAGCGAGTTCTTGACCGCATTCGAGCTGTCACATTTCGTGAAGCAAAGGAAGCTGGTGCAACTTTCATAACTCGACACTGGGTGGCTGAGAGATTAAAAAGATCAGAAGACTTTGTCAAAAGGAATTGGAATAAGAATCCTGAAGATTGTGAAACAGAATTTCGAGGAGGAAGACCGGAGAAATTATCTCAAGAATCGAAAGACATTGTGCTTGCTGCATCACGGCGCCGAAAGAAGAGCTGCTCTGAGGTAGCGAAAGAGATACTTATCCGTCGTGGTAAGATAGTCAATCGGCAACTTGTGCATCAATTTCGAGTTCGCCAAGGCTTGAGTGCTTGGCATGAAATAGCTAAGCCACGGAAGAGTGATCTTAATATTGAAGATCGGCTATGGTTTTGTGACTATCTTGAGGAATGGACGGAAGACGATTTCCTTCACTTGATTGTCAGCGATGAATTCTTCGTTTATGTCTCCAGAAAACCAAATTTTCAGAATGATCGGGTTTGGGCAACAACTCCTGATGAAGTCCCAGACGACCAGAAGTATCGAGAAATAGTAAAAAATCCAGCATGTGTGGGTGTTTTCATTATGTTCTCTATTCGGAAGCTCATCTGGGTTATCAAACCAAGAGGAACCAGTTGGGATGGGCCTTATTTTCGAAATGTAATTTTAGCCCAACATGTAATTCCGTTTTTGAAAGACCCCGAGTGTGTTTTGGATGTTGAACAGGCAACCTTTTTTCACGACAAAGCCCCCTGTATGAAAGCACTTGCGACTCAACAACTGCTTAAGGACAATAACATTGATTTTTCGAAAATAATGAATGGCCTGGCAATTCTCCCGATCTTAATGTCTGTGAACATGTCGGATCCATCATGAAGGATCGGGTGGAGTCCTTAATGCTGGAACAACCCATTCAGAATCGGTATTCAACAGAAATTATGACTGCAAAGATCAACGAAGTCCTTGAAGAAATGAGTCATGATACCGATCTCTTTGAGACACTTCTGGGATCATACCCCCGTCGATTAATGGCCGTCAGAGCTGCAAATGGGGGCAACACCCGATATTAAAACAAGTGTTTTTTATTCAAAATTAAACGCTCTTTCGCGTGGTTTTGTCTGTTTTTTTCTATTCCTTTCAGTTTCTTCTGTACAGGGGGGAGCAATCATTTCCTGACACCCTTTATATATATATAGTGTGTTTTCACTTCCGCCAAAATTGTTCATTCAGAAGAAGGTCATGCTTGTTGCTCCACCTTGGACCTACAACTTAGCGTGGAATCCAAACCAAGACCAGTCAAGGAAGTCTGAAATCAAGAACGCCTGGCCTGGACTCCATATCACGACTCCAGCTTAGTAGCCCAGACCTGTAAGGAATTAAAATTCTGCTACAAACTAACACTCGATTGTCTTCTATCGCTTAGGCGTGTAACCTCCAAGTAATGGTTTGATAGTGTCCCATACTCCTTTTACAAAAGTGTCCAGGTTTTTAGCAATTTCTCTAATAGTATATCTTTCTTCTCGTAAGGTCACGATCTTTATGTTAATAATCTTCTGGTTCCTGCCGTAATGGGGCCATTGCGTGCGACAAAATTGGCTTTGAGATCACATCCTTGCCTCGTGCGATATTGTTGAGTCGATGCCCGGTCAACGGCTTTCTTTCGCCTTTCCAAGATGATTTTTGGCAACTTGAGTGCAACTTCGTCGCTTTTTGCCACTGCTTTCAGTCACAATATTTTTGTTCTCCTGCGAAAGTTTTTCGGGCTTGCCTTCGCCAAATTTTGTAAAGTACAAGTTGTATCCCTTCTTCCAATTGTCAGTGACACATCTTTTACTACGATAAAGTTTTTGGGCGATCCACTTTTTATTGATGAAGGGTGCACCTGCTTCTATTACTTCTCGATAGACATTTTCTCGAATTCAGTCTACCACACTTTGTTCTTCACTATCTTCAACGACATCAGCCATCGTCACCTTCAGTTATTAATCTGAAATCACAATGAAATTATTTATTATAATATGTATAACACATCTACCTTGGCAGTCCAGTAAATTTTGCACCCCTGTAACAAAAGCTTATGTACAATTCCATGTGTGTGTGTGTGTGTGTGTGTATATATATATATATATATCGTGCGGACTCGTTCTGCACCGTTATTTTTAATCAGACAGCACTCTAGACTCGACGAAGGGGTGGTCTTCGAAATTCACTACAACCTTGGTGCGTTACATAACCAAATCGAATTTCATAATGTCGACGTTCAACCTTATGCAAGTACTGTACAGTATATGCACTTCAGATTTCAAACTATATTTTAGATTCTCAATGAAAATGATTAACCTAGCCAGATTAACTTAACCTAACCAGACCTATCCTAACCAATCGTAACCTAACCTAACCAAACTTAACCTAACTTAATTTAAACTAACTTTTTAATATCGACATTATGTATGTCAACATTGTGCAGATCGACTTTGTCCCTACCCCGCTATGGTGTATCTGATAAGATAAAACTGACAATTAAATTATAGCCAAAATTATATGATAGAACCTGAAAGAAATTAATAAATTACTTAATTGGAGTCTTACTGTCTCAGGTCCAAATTTATCAAAAAATGAAGGTAAACAAGAAGAAAATTTACCATGGGCAGATGGTGAAAGAACCTCTTTATGTCGCGAATGGCCAGCCAGGAATGATTCAAATTTGGTTACAAAGAATTAAATAGACAATGATTTACTAGGGATAGATAGGAGGTCTTCTCCATAAGAAGGATGGTACTAAATAGATAGATAGATAGATAGATAATTTTGTTAATCTTGCAATTTCTCAATGGCGTCTCTATGTAGGGAATTTTTTGACTTTACTACATTCTAGTACATTGTACACCTATTAGTTTTAGTACAGAATATAATTAATTACAATTAATCGCAATATTCATCAACATGTTTTGCAATTATATAATTTATTATAATATATATGATTTATTATATTTAATCGACGTTACATAATAATTTAGAATGAATTTAATTGAACAATTTTATACCATAGTTAATTATGACTTTAATTATTACAATGACTTATGAGTTATGACCGACTCAATTAAGGACGTGTAAATTGTGTAATTGTGATTAACTGAAGAATGAATGGTAAAATGCAAAAGATTTTACGGAGGGTTGACAAAATTAAATAGACACATTTTCACCCCCGCTTTTTTTATTTGATTATAAACCTCAGTAAATAACACCAAATTAATTGAATCAATAACAGGGTGTAACAAAAGTCCTTACTTATAGGATAGTAACTTTATTGAATTAAATGTTTGAATTGCATACCAGAAAACTGTTTACACGTGTGAATTTTGGTAAAATCCGAGTTTCATTGCACAGACCGTGCATGGAACAAGGAAATCTTCTGGGAAAATTAAATCCACTATAGTCCGAATAAGTAATGGTAAATGACAAATACTATAGTTTTTCTTTTTCATGATGGAAGCTGAACGTGGCCAATGGGCCAAAGTATAACTAAAATATAGCTTCAAAATATAACTTCTTTCACCAGCTATCTGTTAATTAGATAGAACCCGGCTTTGGGGCAGGTTCTAGGATTTAAAGTTACCGAAACAACTACATTCAGAACTCAATATACGCAAGAAACCCGTTACATTTACGTCGGATCGAATACATCAAAGAAAACTTAACACGTCCGTTTAATGTGATACAACTCAGAATGGTCCCCTCTTTGCTAGTGATCCGTTGCCCACATTGGGCAGAAGAGTTCCTTGTTCTATGCACGGTCTGTGTGTAACATAAAAGTTTCTCAGGGGACCATTTTGAGTTGTAGCATATATATATATATATATATATATATATATATATATATATATATATATATATATATATATATATAACCTTACCTTACAACCTTACAAAGGTTCCACATGATGATTTCTCATTTCGCGAAGGTCAAGCGTGTCGCCCCTCCTCTCGAGTTGGCCTGGTGAAGTAGTGAGTTGGATTCTTGCGCTCTCCACCTCACATAGCCAGGTACGCCCGGCTCATCGGGGATTGTTCTGAGCCAGGCGTCAAGTCTTCTTTTGAAGATTTCCACTGCAACTCCCTTCGTGTTCCTTAGGTCTTTGGGCAACTGATTAAATAGTTTTGGTCCTCTCACTACAAAACTATTTTCTTTCAGGGTTAAGGATGTTCCCTGTCTCGCCTTCAATTTGGGAATACGACACAGTCTACCGCTTCTACTTTCCACCGTTGTTTGGGGAGTTATGGGATTCAGAGTAAGATTAGGGACTAGTTTCTCCATTATTTTCCAAGTGTAAATAATGGTGTATCTCTCTCTTCTCCTTTCCAGTGAATATAGGTCTAGTTCTCGTAACCTTTCCCAGTAATTTAGTTCTTTGCACCCATTGATCTTGGCTGTGAAACTTCTTTGAATCCCCTCCAGCTGTCTAATGTCTTCTTTTTTATATGGGGATGTTAGGACCGAGCAGTATTCCAGTTTGGGTATTACACTGGTATGCATATGAAATTTTTTTGTCTGCTGTGAGGGTTTTTTCAACTCATATTATATAATTCGACCATGCTGAATTCGAAAATGACATTGGGTTTCCTCAATCAGGTCAGGTTTTTTCTCTATTGGCCATTTATTATAAGTCCAATTTTATCCCCAAATTTATTGATTTTTTTAGCTTAAACACTGTAGATACGAGTAATATTATAAGAACACTCGTGAAAAATGAAAACATTGTGTGAATAAATACTTTTATTCATACAATGAATATGGAAAAAAGTTTATTGAGGAAGGAATGAAGTTTTTTTGGCTTTCCGTCTGTGTTTTTCTTCGGGCACGTCTCGCTTCAAACACCAGCAATAGTCCGCCAGCATATTGATATCCCAGTTTCCCTGGTACCTCTCTTCCATTATTTTGATATCTTGGTGAAATCGTTCACCCTGTTCCTCACTATAATCCCCGCAATTTTCAGGAAAATAGTCCAAGTGGGACCACAAAAAGTGCATTTTTATGGACATGCGCGACCCATGAGCTTTGAAAGCTTCCATCAAGTTTTCGACAACGGACTCGTATTCTGGACTTCTACGCTTGCCAAGAAAATCAGTGACAACTGATTTGAATGCCTGCCAGGCATTCTTCTCAGTTGGAGTCATTGCGTTTTCGAACTGAGTATCCTTGATCAAAGTTCGAATTTGAGGACCATCAAAAACTCCAGCATTTAGTTTAGCATCAGATATATAAGGAAATTTACTCTCGAGATATCGGACTGCTGAACCCTCCTTATTCATTGATTTGATGAAATTTTTCATCAAGCCCAGCTTAATATGAAGTGGTGGGAGCAAAATTTTTGTTGGTGGTACAAGGGGCACTGAAACGACATTATGCGACCCAGGTTCAAAATTCTCTCTGGATGCCCATTCACGCTGTGCATAGTGCTTCTCATCCGCTCGGCTATCCCATTTGCAGAGGAAACATGGGTATTTCGTGTATCCCCCTTGCATTCCCAATACAAATGCCACAATCTGAAAAAAAATGAAAATATTTAAAGAATTTAGAGAATTTGTTCTATCAGATAAAAAAATCTATGCATTGGACTGTATCACTTCTGTGGGGAAGTTAAGTGTTCTTATACGCTCTCAAATAACCTTTGGAAAAACAACATAGTCAATAGCAATAGTTTACTTATGATATTAGTATTACCTTCAAATCTCCACAGATCCTCCAGTTATGTTGGTCGGATACGAGAGCATCCAGTAAAATTTTCATGTTATCGTAGCTCTCAGTAAGTTGTACGGAATGTGCTACAGGGACTGATGCAACCCTATTCCCAATGTTGAGAAGTACTGCTTTCAAACTTCGTTTAGACGAGTCTATAAATAGCCTCCATTCTGATGCGTTATATGGCAGGCCCAAGGATTCGATTAGCCCCTCAACATTGCAGCAGTACACTAAGGAAGAGGTATTTTCGTGCACTGCAAAAACTTGCGGAATTCTTCCTCTCGTTTCCTATACCAGGAGAATGTTGTTCCCGGAGCCAGCAAGTTGTCCTCTCGAAGTCGTGAGCCCAAGATCTCGGCAGCTAATTTGGAAAGTCCTAAATCCCTGGTAAGATCATTAAGTTTGGCCTGGTTGAGAGGCCTCGGCTCATTTGAAGCGGTATTTTGAGGTATATACGACTGGGACTGGTCATTGGCATTGGTCATTGATTCATCATCAGAATCATCGAAGTCCAGGGTTTGAGGTGGGTCGGGTAATGGAATTCCAGGACCATGGGGTACAGGCCTCATAGCAGAAGGAATGTCAGGGTATACAACAATGTGTTTATTCTTCTTGTTAACTCCTGAAAATAGAAACACAGAAACATGGATATAAAACTTGCATATGAAATAGAAGAAGCATTCAGACAGTGGCGGCTCGTGAGGGAAGGCTGCGGTCTGTAAGATATGAAATAGGTCGATGGAGTCTGTATATTTCTTTCTTTTTCATTCATATTGTCCCTTCGGGGACAATATGAATGAAAAAGAAAGAAAATATACAATAATTTTATATGTAAATGTAACTTGTATAACAATATGTATGTGTAAATGTATTTTCTATGACAATATGTATATGTAAATGTATGATTACCATTATGGTGAATATTATGCTATATATGGTGAATATTACATTATGGTGAATATTATGTCAAATTTCATACGAGGATTTCAAAATATTTAAGAAAAATAAATTTATAAGCCCACCTTGGAGGTTTGTCATGCAGAAATAGCAATCTGTCACGTGATCCTTTCCTTCTCTCCAAATCATGGGAATTCCAAAAGGCAAAGATTTCGCTCTGCCTTTGCTCCATCTTCTCAAATTTTCAATGCACGTCTTGCAGCACATATGAGGGGCGAAATTTTTGTCCTGGTCCCCTAGCTTAATTCCAAAGTATGCTCTATACATTGTCTTCACAAATTTAGTGATTTGGGACTGGTTATTTGGCATGGTAACCGTCCCACATATGTAGCAGAATCTATTGGGATAATTTTTACACGCTCTATTCATTATGAAATATTTTATCTATATGCCTGAAAAGTAAAAAAAGATATTATACAAGTGAAACAAGTGATGATAGATGTTACTGTTCCAATTCCGCTTTGACAAAATCACGAAAAATTCTATTTTACTTATGAGGCCATAGCCGGATACCCTGAGCTGATTGAGAAAAACGGATTGCAGATTCGAAATCAGCAGGAAAAACTCTATAAGAATCACTTACAAAACCCTTGACAGCAAAATTGATGCATACCAGTGTTATCAGGGTTTTCAGTAGAGGGATCATTACATTCCTATCCCTTCGTTTAAAAGTTCTCAATATCTGACCCGTTATTCTCTTTGCTCTGTTTACTGCTATCTTATTTTGTGTTTCAAATTTCGCATCATCTGTCATTACAACCCCTAAATCTTTTGCTCTGGAATTTCTCTGGACTTCCTGTCCATTTGGGGTATAATATTCCATGGACTTTAGGTCTTCTCTTTTTCCGTACCGTAATAGCTGAAATTTCTCGGTGTTAAACTTCATATTGTTGTCTTCCGTCCACTTGTAAATTTTGTTTATGTCGGTTTGTAGAGATCCTATGTCTTCTGGTTTTCGTATTTTTCTACTGATCTTTGTGTCGTCTGCAAAGGATGTTACTGTGCTGTCTCTGGTAACGTCCTAATCTATGTCAGTTAGCATGATTATGAAGAGTAGTGGAGCTAATACCGTTCCTTGTGGTACTGAGCTGAGGACCTCTGATTCTGATGAAGATACTCCTTGTACTCCATGGTCACACTTGTCGAACGCTTTAGCAAAGTCTGTGTATAGTACATCATAGTTTTCATTACTTTCAAGTGAATCAATAATGTTGTTGTAGTGTTCCATTAGTTGTGACAGGCATGATCTGCCTGACCGAAACCCGTGTTGGTTATCATTGAATTTTTTCTGAGTTTCCAAAAAGTCATAGATTTTCTGTCTAACAATTCTTTCAAATATTTTGGTGAGATGAGATGTAAGCGACACTGGCCTATAGTTTTTGGCCTCGGATCGATCTCCTCCTTTATATATTGGGACTATGTTCGCGCTCTTCAGGATGCCCGATATTTTTCCCATGTTTAATGATCGTCTCCATATCCAGTATAGGGGCTCAGCGATTGCATTCTTGCAGTTTTTGATCAGTGTGGCATTCCATTTATCCGGTCCTGCCGCTGAGTGTGTTTTTAGTTTCCCTATGACTTGTGCAATATCCTTCGTCGTAAAGTCGAAATCCGTTATACTTTCCCCTTGTGGTTCTTCTTCAAAGAACGCGTTTCTATCGCATATCAGTTTGTCAGTTTTTGGGATACTGAAAGATGATTCATACTGAGCTTTTAATATTTCAGCTACTTCTGTTAGATCATCAGATAAATCACTGTTCTCATTTTTTAAAGGCCCGATAGTCGCATAGTTTTTCGACTTTCTTTTTGCGAAATTATAGAAGTACTTTGAGTTAGCCTTTATCGCTTCTATAGCGTCATCTTCTCTTTCTGTATGCTTCTCGATTAGTTCCTGTATGACGACATCGATACTTTGCAGTTTATCATTTAATATTTTTCTGATGTTATCTTTACAATTATTTAATTTTGCAGTCACTCTTTTTCTCTTTCGGAACAATGCCCTCTTTTGTCTTTCGAACCTGCTTCTCTTTCCTCTTTGTTGTATCTTTGGGACATGTTTTTCCACAATTTCTAACGTCTTCTCCTCTAACGTCATTAGCATCTCTTCCGTTGTCTTGGCCTCGAAAATGGTTTTCCAATCTATTACTTCCATGCTGGATGTCACATCTTCCCAGTTTATAGCTTTGGAGTGAAAATTAAAAATGTCGAATTTGCTTCTTTCTGTTGTGCGTGTTCTTTCCTTTCCTGTTGCCTTTATATTAGTTGTTATTTCAATGATGTTGTGGTCTGATATCCTAGTTGGGGATATTTCCACATTATCAATTAGATTACTGTTGTTTGTGAATACCAAATCTAGGCAGTTGTTTTTTCTTGTGTTTTCTGTTATTTCTTGCGTTAACATAAATTCATCAGCTAAAGCTAGTAGCATTTTTACCTGCTCCTGGTCTTCTCGTGTGCCCCCCTTGTCCTGGTGTATACATATATTTTTCCTATCCTTTTATATTTCATGAATGGGAAATTAAAATCACCACAGAGAAAAATATTTGGGGTTGGAGAATGTAGATCTTTTACCAAGTTTCTTACCTCTGTAATGGAATCTGAAAATTTTGAGGTTGGCGTGTTTGGGGGTCTGTACATTACAATTACTACCATATTTAATTTTTCAATTTTTGCTGCCACACATTCTACGTAGTTGTTTGAGGTACTTATAGCCATTTCTGCTATGTGCCTTTCGTGTGTGTAAATAGCACATCCTCCTTTACGTCTCACTGTTCTGTCGGCTCGGAGGATGTTATATTTGTCAATTTGTATTTCTTTTTTGTTTTTTTGTCAATACAGGACTCACAATTTTCACAGTTCGCCTGGCAGTCCTTTAGATGAGTTTCCGTGAGGCATGTAAAGTCTGCTCCGGCTTCTTGCATGAGTCCTTTCAGGTATAAAACTTTGTTTGTGGAGTGGTTTGATTTGAGGCCCTGTATGTTGGCTAGGATTATTTTTATTTTTTCTCTTTCTTTTTCGCATACAGGTGGTTCCGATTCGTTTTCCAATGGGGGTGCCGGTTTCGTTGCCTTGTGGTCCTCCGAGAATTTACCTCTTTTTATCTTTGTCGGTACCTGTTGTCCCGATGACGCATGAAGTGCCTTTGGTCGTACCTTCTGTCCGGCTCTCGGATTTCTATATTTATATTAGTCAGCTGGTTTTGTAATTGCTTGAGAGTATTTAACAGCTGAAATGTGTTGGCTGCGTCTAAAAAATTTCCACTCTTCTTTGATGTTCGTTTTTTCTGTTCCCTCGTTGCGTTCCTTTGAGGGTGGTGGTATCGGCATTTTTTTCATATTTGCAACTCCCATACCTTTCATAAGTGTTGCAGATCGTAAGATGGTGGAACATGCATTTCTTATCAAACTTGCAGTAGCACTACAAATAAACTGCGTTGAGATTCTACTCGAAAATACAAAACACTAAAAGTAAAGTTAGGAATAGCTAAAATATAAGCAGACAACGTTTCAAACCCAATTAAACGTGAGCTCCTTATTAGGCTAAAAAAATAAATAAAAAAAATATATATATATATATATAACAATATAACAATGAACCCTATGTATGAAATATAACTGACTAATTATACAGTACGTAATAACTGCAGTCTTTCTTCATGGAGATGCTTTATGATCCTCTCGTAAAATTGAAACACGCAAACAGCAGCGGCTGAGGGGCGAATAATAATAATAATAATAATAATAATAATAAGTTACTGAAGTTACAGGCTAACAAAACCTTAGCCTGAAGGGTTCCCAAGAAGGGAGTTACAAAAAAGTTACAAAAAAGTTACAAAAAAACTCGGATCGAATTAATTTAGCATGATTCCAATGTGGACATCACCCCAACTTACAGTCATATAAACACAGACTAGACAACTCCACAAACGACACCTGCCACCTGTGCCAGCACACACCACAAACAATTGAACATAATAATTATTATTATGACAGACTGTACCGCTCTAGCACAACATAGAACACAACACAGCATCACTAGTGCGCTGAACCTCTGGTCCACTCCGGAGAGGGCGATCGGTTACCTGCGTGGCGCGCGCCGGCTTGCGCGATCAGGGTGGGCTGATCGGCTAAACAACAACAACAACAACAACAACAAAACACTCTAAAATATGTACAGGGTGATTCAAAAGTCAGGTTACATAGGGCTTTTCTGTTTCTTTGCAGGTAAATGAGTTATGAGATGTTATCGAAGGAGGAGCGCATGGATGTGATATTCCTAGCTGGCTGCACAAGTGCATTGCCGTTAACGGTGGCCATATCGAACATGTGATGTGACTATTCCCTGTATCATTACATAATACAGTATTTCCCTATGTAACCTGACTTTTGAATCACCCTGTAGATTAATTTATAAAACGCATCGCTGAAGAGAATGTGGTTCAGTAAGTTTTCGGTCCACGTGATGCTGTACGAGTTGACACTCTAGGATTTGTTTCAAAGGCATCTCTTACCAATTCGACATTTTCTTGAGAAGTACTGGACGTCCAAATCTTGCCTCATCATGAACAGATCCTGTTCTTTTAAATTTATTGATCAGCTCGCGAATTGTTTTGTCTGTAGGTCCTGGTTTGGAATTTTTTTTCGAATTTTCTCTAATTTCTTAGCACTTCTTCCCTTGGGTATGGAGTGTTACTACCATCACACGTTCTTGTACATCAATCATCATCTATGGCCTGTAGAAAATAAAATAGAAATATAATTATTTCAGCAAAAGAGATAGGGACTTTTGGACCACTCTGTATACTGTATAGCCCCTCCACGCTTCTGAAAAATTTCTTACGTTTATGTGAAGTCCAGAAAAACTTTTCAGTCATAAAATATGCAAAAGAACGGAGCCATCAAAATTTATGAAGCTGCATTTAAAAATAAAAGTGCTTGCGACTTCAGGTAAATGTTAAAATCTGACTGTTTTAATATTTTATATTCAAAAACCTTTCAAATGAAGTTATGCGAGAATGGACTAACTAGATATGTAGTTAGTCCTTGGTTAGTCAGTGTATATTCCCATGACATTGTTTTAACTTTTAATTAAGCTGAGAGCCCAGTAAAGCCTAACGCTTGAGGCCCATATTAATTATTAAATATAATAAATACTAGTAACGTAGTCTAATTAATATTTGTTTGTTCTTTATTATAGTTGCTATAATATTGTAATATTTTTTATTACAGTTCATTCATTCATCCAGAATACAAGAAAGAAGAAAGATAAGCGAATGTAAATAAAGAAGAGTACGTAAAAATTCTTATACCATGCCTACACTCGCAAACGTGTAAAACTTTCACGTGTAAGGTTGCTCTTCTTTTGCCCCCCACAGTAATGAAGACAAAAGGATGATCAAATAATACTTATAGAGCAGAAGGAAAAGCTATAACCAAAAAAAAATATATCCTTAGTGTTCATCCACACTATGCGTCCAGTTATCTCGTGTACCCACTTACGCATTAGAAGATAGTGAAAAATAAAATATTGCCTGAAACGATAGACTACTTGCCCTAATCTACACCATTTCGGTTTTTTTAAGTTATCATTTCATCGTCGCATCATTTCATCGCTGAATACTAAAGACCACAGTTCTGCTAGATTGAATACTTAAAATGAACTGTGTAATATTCTATTCCTTCGCACTACAGGACTGACTGAATAAGAGGGACACTGAACCTACTGACGACCAACCAATTTAGAGTTAGAGATTCATCTACTTTCCCACCAACCACTTTCTACACATTAACACATTCCCTAAAACGCCCACACGCCCATAGTGACAACCATCCAATCAAACAATCCATTTTTGATATTCTGACAGGCAGCACTTACGACCTAGAACTTAGTATCATGGAACCTATATATACAGTATATATATATGTCGCGCGTGCACAGGCCACTTCCTGCACGAGACTTTTATAAGGAATACATTGTTGGACGAGCTGACGTGATGTGGTCCTCGAAGTTAATTTCGGCCTTGGCCAGGGGGGGAACATCCGAGCGAAGTAATTATTATAACTATAATTTTATAACCAAATCAATGAAAGAGCGAACGGAAACACGCAAGTTACTTAAATGAAATCTTCTTTCACTCGTACTGTTTTATTCACGAAATTTTCACAGAAGGCAAAAATACTGCCGAGGCTCACTAAGTTCGGGTTGTCTTGGACAAACATCTGAGAGCCTCTAACTCTGCTGAGGGTCAGAGTTAAAGAGGAGAAGGTTCGACCTCCTCACTCAAGGCAGGAATTTACAAGGAAGGAGATTCGACCTCCTTCGTCTAAGGCTCAGGCAGGAATGATTTAGTTTTGAAAATGAAAATGAAAAGGTTTATTGGCAGACTATAGTCCATATGACAAATATTATTAATACAATGACAGTTCATATACGAAGGATAGAAATATATACAGGGTGGGCCGTAAGTTTCCATACATAGGAAAATTTAAATACGTGCGTCGGTATTTGGATCAGCAGTTTCCGGATGCTTGGATTGGTCGGCGTGGTCCTGTGGAGTGGCCTCCCAGATCCCCAGATCTCACCCCCCTTGATTTCTATCTTTGGGGGCACTTGAAGGCCATGGTGTATCAGGAAAAGATACGAGACATAAATCATCTAAAGGAACGTATCACCAACGCCATTACAAGCATAACGTCAACTGTGCTAATGCGTGTTCATCAACAGTGGGGAACACGTATTGAAATGTGTTTTCAAAACAATGGCAACCATGTAGAGCATATTATATAAATAAAAATGGTTGTCCATAAAAAAATGTTTATTTTTCCTATGTATGGAAACTTACGGCCCACCCTGTACAATTGATTAGAAATAATACTGCACTGTCGAAGTTAAGTGGAGCTACAGACAGCCGTTTTCGTACCAAGAAGTCCATAGCTTAGAGGATAAATGGCAGGACTCATGGATAGCTTGGATGATCGGGTTGGTTGAGTTTTTAATTCTTTGCATTAGACTGTGTTGAGCACGTCTTGTTACCTCCGGGAAGCTGGGGATATTGCGGGTAGCAAACATTTGCGAAGCTGAGCATCTCGGGGGCAATTTATGTAAGTCTAAAAGACCTGTTGTACAGCAAATTTAGGGTTCTGCCAGTTTTACAATAAAAAAAATAATTGCTTAAAGTTTTGGGGATTGCAATCTGAAGACTAAAAATAAAACGAAAAAAATAACAATTTTGCCGAGTATTCATTCCTAGGTGAGGATATAATGTCGCAGTATTACAACGAGTACAATTTAAGTACATTATTAAGTACAGTGAAATTTTGGTAACCGGTAGACCTAATTCCGTTTATAGTTACCATCTAATTTGAATTAAGTTATTACAATTAATTACAGTCCTAGTAAATTACAGTTAATTAGTTAGTCTGATACTTAAGTATAGCAGATAGCTTTGCTAGGTAGCTTCCCTCACCAGCTATCTGCTTTGCAGATAGCAGTCTGATAGCTGGTGAGGGAAACTATATTTTTGGGGTCTCTTTGCGAGTGATCCGTTGCCCACGTCGGGGAAACATCATGAAAAAGAAAGAACTATAGTGTTTGTCATTTACCATTACTTATTCGAACTATAGTGGATTTAGTTTTCCCAGAAGAGTTCCTTGTTCCATGCACGGTCTGTGTGTATCATAAAAAAACCTCAGGGGACCATTCTGAGTTCAATCCCTATATATATATATATATATATATATATATGTATATGTGTGTGTGTGTGTGTGTGTGTGTGTGTGTGTGTGTGTGTGTGTAGAGAGAGAGAGAGAGAGAGAGAGAGAGAGAGAACGAGAGAGAGTGGCTTTCCAAACAAAACTAAACAAAGCTTTCCGGAGGTTTGGATTTTCGAACAACTTCTATCAATGAAACAAGAGAAAATAAAATAAAAAAAGGTTATCATTTAAGCACTTACAAAGCTCTGATATTGACCCGACCACAGCGCTTCCTACCACATATATTCCGAAAGGAACATCTGGCTAGTCTTTAACCTAAGCTAAATAACTCTCAAATTTACTCTTCCTTTAAAAACATGTATATTAAATATATGCTTTCAAAATACTAACCTACTAACTGAAGTGATTCTGTTGGGTTCGAATCCCACCGCGGCGGCGGTTCGAGTTGATGCCTGTCAGTAAAAATTTCTCAGGAAAAATGGGGGTTTCAGATGTTACTTCGTGCCGCTAGAAGGCTGTTCCACTTTTCAGTTAGTTTACGAGAAAAAATTGTTTCACTATATTGGTTTTATAACATTTTTTTTATTTTCATTTTATAGCCGTTGTTCCTGGTAATGTTCCTATCGTTTAAGGACTCCTTTTAGGCAAACAAATGGTCATATTTACTTTATAAAAAAGATTTAAGATTTGAATCAACTTGCTCCGTAAACGTTCACCTATGACCGTGTACAAGATTAGTTATTTGAGCCTATCTTCAATTCTTCTAATGGTTTATTATACGTAATTTCAGAATGACCTTTGTTGCGGGGTGTTGAACCCCTTTTACCATTTCTATATTCTTATTCACGCATGACGACCAAAACTGAACAGTATAATCCAAGTGAGGCTTAACGAGCCACTTGTATAAAAGCAAACCAATTAATATCTTTACAATTATTCTCAAAACTCAAAACTTTATGCATGAACGTTCCTTCTCGCGAGTGGATAGTGGAGTTCGAATCTTTTAGCTAATTCCGGGGAGCAGCCGTAAAGGTTACGTCTTCCGGAGGAGTTTCCGACAGAAATTCGACTGAAGAGTGTTTCTAAAAAAATAAATAAACTATTAGGAACAATAATAAGAAGGTACAATCTAACAA
>JAJOZX010001114.1:147500-355000 GCA_023014485.1 Bathynomus jamesi
AACAAAATTGAGCCAATGAAGGCTGAAACGGAGGTAAATATCATGCAAGGAATAAAAACATCCTTCATGACGTCATAAATTACATCGAAGTATATTATTATACTCTCTCTCTCTCTCTCTCTCTCTCTCTCTTATATATATATATATATATATGCCGCCTTGGTAGTGCAGTGGTTAGCATCACTGATTACGGATCCACCGGCCCTGGGTTCGAAACCTGATGACGGCAGGCGGCGCGAGGCAAACCCAGCTGTTCATTCTTCCACACAATAAAAATTGGTTGGTAGATAAATGGATACTCCGAGTAGCCTGTGGTTAAGACCCTGGGCTGCTGATCGGGAGGTTGTGAGATCGAGTCCGGCCAAGGATTTTGTAATTTCTGACCGTCCGTGTTGGGGCGTGGTTCGAATTCCATGTTAAACTGTAGGTCTAAGGTGGAATGACAAGCTTGACCTTTGTCAGAATGAACAATTCGGACGGAAGCAAAACCAAGGTAACCAAGGTAACCATATAAGCGTCGTCGATCGATTTCAGACATTGCTTCAGAGAAAGTATTTAATATCAATTCCTAATTGTGGGTGTGTAAAAATACACTTGTATTTGCGTATGAAAGAATTATTATAAGTTTCATTTTTAATATCTTATAAAGTTGTTCACTAATTAAATATAATTTATAAAGTGACAAATCTATTTAATGCAATTATATATATAATATATATATATATAATATATATATATATATATATATCACCAGGATTTGAACTTAGCACCTCTAACTCGCAGTCCCGGGCGCTGACCACTAAGGCATAAGCTACGACTAGATATTTTGATTATACAGAATTACTCGTGCTCATGCGTTTACGAGTATTTCCATATGTATGGTACCTTCGTGTTATTCAAATGGAGTTGCGTGTGAAATTCTGTCCATTAGCTTGAATACAGGGCGGTTAACACGTAAAAACACTTCTGGGCGTGAAAGCCCAAATGATGAAATATGCGCCAGGTTGTGTTAATTTTTAGCCTGTCGTGGCTCCGTGGCCAGCGCCCGCAATTCCGAGTCAGAGGGCCCGAATTCGAATCCTGGTAGGGAATATATATATATGATCGTAATAATAAAAATTAAAATCTTATAACAACGTACTTCATAATTGCGCAATTTTCAGTTTTATGCATTAACTTTACAGGTTCCAACACAGTTTCTGTTTGCGTTATAACGTATGCAGTTTGACGTATTGAAAGTATGCAAATAGTGTATTGAATGGTGAAGTATAATTTTATTTCAATTATGAAAAAATGGTGACTAATTAGCAAAAAAAGTATTGCACTTTCACAGACTTAAAGAGAACATTTTTTCAGAATACTTTCCTTAAGTAATTGTATGATTGTGTTAAAAGTGGGAACAGTAACGAGCAATCTTCTCCAAACTATGAAAAATAATACTTTCAACTTTTCAAATGTTCCGTGAGATGATTCCTCATTTCACAAAGGTCAAGCTTGTCGCCCCTCCTCTCGAGTTGGTCTTGTGAAGTAGTGAGTTGGTTTCTTGTACTCTCCACCTCACATAGCCAGATACGTCGGGCTCATTGGGGATTGTTATGAGCCAGGCGTCTAATCTTCTTTTGAAGATGTCCATCGCAACAACATTCGTGTTCCTTAGGTCTTTGGGGAGTTGATTAAACAGTTTTGGTCCTCTCACAACAAAACTATTTTCTTTCAGGGTTAAGGATGTTCCCTGTCTAGCCTTTACTTTGGGAACACGACACGGTCTTCCTTTTCTACTTTCCACTGTTGCTTGGGGAGTTACAGGGTTCAGAGTAAGATTAGGGACTAGTTTCTTCATTATTTTCCAAGTGTAAATAATGGTGTATCTCTCTCTTCTCCTTTCCAGTGAATACAGGTTTAATTCGCGTAACCTTTCCCAGTAATTTAGTTCTTTGCACCCATTGATCTTGGCTGTGAAGCTTCTCTGAATCCCTTCTAGCTGTCTAATGTCTTTTTTTTATATGGGGATGTTAGGGCCAAGCAGTATTCCAATTTGGGTATGATCAGTGTTTTCAGTAGAGGAATCATTATATTCCTATCCCTATTTCAAATTTCGCATCATCAGTCATTACAACCCCTAAATCTTTTGCTTTAGAATTTCTCTGAATTTCCTGTCCATTTGAAGTATAATATTCCATGGATTTTAGGTCCTCCCCTTTTCCGTACCGTAACAGTTGAAATTTCTCAGTGCTAAACTTCATATTGTTGTCTTCCGTCCACTTGTAGATTCTGTTCATGTCTGTTTGTAGAGATCCTATATCTTCTGGGTTTCTTATTTTTCTACTGATCTTTGTGTCATCGGCAAAGGATGTTACTGTGCTGTCTCTGGTAACGTCCTCATCTATGTCAGTTAGCATGACTATGAAGAGTAGTGGAGCTAATACTGCTCCTTGTGGTACTGAACTGAGGACCTTTGATTCTGATTCACTGTAACGACTTGCCGCCGCTCACTAAGGAAATTATATATCCACTTCCCTACTTTTCCTGTTATTCCCATATATTCCAGTTTATGTATTATGATGCCATGGTCACACTTGTCGAACGCTTTGGCAAAGTCTGTGTATATTACATCATAGTTTTCATTACTTTCAAGTGTATCAATAATGTTGTTGTAGTGTTCCATTATATGTGATAGGCATGATCTTCCTGAACGAAATTCATGTTGGTTATCATTGAATTTTTTCTGAATTTCCAAAAAGTCATAGATTTTCTGTCTAACTATTCTTTCAAATATGTTAGTGAGATGAGATGTAAGCGACACTGGCCTATAGTTTTTGGCCTCGGCTCAATCTCCTCTTTTATATATTGGGACTATGTTCGCGCTCTTCAGGATGCCCGGTATTTCTCACGTGTCTAGTGATCGTCTCCATATCCAATAGGGTGTGTCAATTTTGTTAACTTTTTTCAAATCAATTTTGGTAGTGAAAATATAGTGTCTTTTCATGTCAAAACTTGAAATTGGCCAACCAAAATGAAATAAAATAACTCTTACCTACATCAATTTTACCTTAAAGTTTCAGAAATTGACTCTTTTACTAAATAATAGGACATAAATTTATTAACTATTCATCTGTCACAGAATTATCCCACTGATCGCATATGGAGTGTTTTCAAGGTCAATGTACAATGTACAAGTCACAACATGGATAGAACTGTCCCTCACTCTCAGTCCTCAGTTGCCTCTTAGATGTCATAGACGGTGGTTTGCTGTTATTGCTCTTGTACCTGCTTCATAGTTATTCTACTAGACGAATACTACAGTTTAACTGTAAGTATGGATTATTGATTATTACAGTTATTTATTATTATCATATTCTTCTGTCTAATTATGTTGTAATCCCATGAAATATTTTTTTATTGAATTTTAGAACATCGAATGACTAAACTTTGAAACATTGTAATTGATATAAAATACTTAAATGTTTTTCTTTCTTTTCAGATATTCCTAAGATGCCAAAATTGAAGACAAGAGGTCAGTCATCATGCCACTTGAGCCTGTTAGTCGGTACGGGCAAGGAGCTTCCCGTATCAGAACTACCAACAGTGCGAGACATGCTGAGACTAGGGTTACTCCTTCGTGAACAAAATACAAAGGATAGAAGGAACTACATAGAGAAAGAGCTCATAAGGGACATGATTCCCCCTCTTCTGCATCAGTGGAAAAAAGCTAATGTGTTATTCAAACCACCTGTACTCAATCAGTATAGAACTATTGAGCTAAAATTAACAAAGCTGTGGCACAAAGCAGTTGAGACATCACTTGGTAAAGGAAAACTAGCAAAGAAAAATAAATTTCTGCTCACACTTGATACTCTTCTTGACATTTTTAACTGCCAGTGTCCCATAGAGTTGTGTTCTGAAGCCAATTGTTCTTCCTCGTGCAGAAGAGAACCTCACCCTCACATTGATTGTCGCTGTCCTCGTGAGAAGAAGATCCCTGTTTTGGAGCTGGCTTTTATAAAGGCGCAGAGAACAAAGGCAGGAGGCCAAGGAAGTATGCAGATTGGTTCGGCAGATTATTCAGAAACCAAAAAACAGGGAAGAAAGGAAGAAAAGGAAGAGTGAAGAAGCCACCCAAAGAGATGAAGAGCTCTATCAAGAGGTTTCTCACTTCTTTGAAAGCTCTTCAGATGAACAGAAAGAAGCAACATCAGATGATAGCTCCAAAATGCCATCTGAACCTTCGCCGAAGAGAATTAAATACAACACTAAAGACATCTCAAACATTGCCCTTGCCAGTATTCGCCACCATACGGGGCTACGAGAGACTGCAGAGATTGCCACTGCCGCTTGGATAGATGCAGGCCTCATCAGCCGAGAGGATACATCCTTAGTGATAGATCATAATAAGATAAGAAGAGCACAAGAAAAAATAATGAAGGAAATATCTGATCAGCATGAAAAAGATTTGAAGGAGGAAGGTCTCTCTTGCCTTTTGTTTGATGGAAGACGAGATGACACAAAAGTTCTCCTAGAGGTAGAGGGAATGGACAGAAAGTTTCCCGGTCTCATCAAAGAAGAACACTACTCTGTGTGTTCCGAACCTGGTGGCCGCTATTTGTTTCACTTTGTTCCTGAAGCAGAAGTAGAAGGCAAGAAACATGCAGAGGCAATTGCTGATCAAATAATATGTTGGCTTCAAGAAAGAAGACTTGACAGTTCACTGCAGGCCATTGGTGGAGACTCAACTGCGGTGAACACTGGATGGCAGGGCGGTGTTATGACGCATTTAGAGAAAAAACTTGGAAGAAGGCTTGTTTGGATTGTATGTGATTTGCACACAGGGGAACTACCTCTTCGTCGTCTCATCCAGGAACTTGATGGTCCTACAAAGAGCAACAACAAGTGGTCAGGCCCCCTTGGCAACATGCTAGATGAAGCAATGGAATTAGAAATAAATACAAAATTTCCAAAGGTCGAAGTAGGCCCTCCCCTTCCAGTGTTGTCTGAAGAAGTTATCAAAGACCTCAGCACGGATCAATCTTACGCTTATCGTATTGTTCAAGCAATCAGATCAGGAGAGTTGCCTCAAAATCTGGCTCTCTTGGAGATTGGACCCGGAAGTCACAGTCGTTGGTTAACTACAGCGATTCGTTTCTGCAGGATTTGGGTTTCCAAACATGCACTGAAGGGCAAAATGCTACAGAATTTGATGTTGATTGTTGAATTTATTATTGGGTTTTATCTTCCTCACTGGTTCAATGTAAAACTTAATCCAATGTGGATGGAGGGGCCCAACCACATCTTGTTTCAATTACAGCTACTGAGAACCCAAAGGAAAGTAGTGGTGGACATCGTGTTACCTGTGGTGAGAAGGTCCGCTTGGTATGCTAGGCCAGAGGCAGTTTTGCAAGCAATACTCTGCAGCCAATGTACCAAAGAGCGAACTGAGGCTGTGGAAATCATTCTAAAGCTTAGAGGAATATCACTAGATGATGACCAGCTGGGAGACTGCTCTGTTCAGACAAGGAAGGTACCCCCGATAAACGTCAATGCCACGAAATTGTCAGAATTAGTTAACTTGAGTTCGGAAGTTTTGGAGCCACCACTGACAACATGTATAACAAACAAAGATTTAACAACTTAAAGAGGCCCCAATGCAAGTGCCAAAGTGGCCTTCTCACACTCAGAGTGTGGAGATCTGTGTGAAAATGGTCACAGAAGCAGCTAGTTAAGTTTACAGTCACGAGAGACGAGAAGGCTACATCAAAGCGCAAGTAGCAAGCCGAATGCTGATGTCAAGGAACCGCAGCAAAAAGGACATGACTGCATTGGTTACTTTCAAATAAAGACTCTGAATGATATCTTATTGCCACTTTAAATGTTGATAGGATGTTTGCGCACATTTGTTATTTTGTTACGAATTTATGGAAAAATGGAATTTTTTAATTAAAATTTATGTAGGTAGGAGTTATTTTTTATTGTTCTTGAAGCAAGGATATTATTTTGTATGCCAAATGATTACATTAAATTGCTACCAAATTACATGATTTTCAATTTAGTCATTTCACCAACCAAAATTGACACACCCTAAATTATCCAATATAGGGGCTCAGCGATTGCATTTTTGCAGTTTTTGATCAGTGTGGCATTCCATTTGTCCGGTCCTGCCACTGAATGTGCTTTAAGTTTCCCTATAGCTTGTGTAATATCATCTTTCGTAAAGTCGAAGTCCGTTACACTTTCCCTTCGTAGTTCTTCAAAGAACGCGTTTCTATCGCATATCAGTTTGTCAGTTTTTGGGATGCCGAAAGATGATTCGTACTGAGCTCTCAATATTTCAGATACTTCTGTTAGATCATCAGATAAAGCACTGTCTTCGTTTTTCAAAGGTCCGATAGTCACATAGTTTTTCGGCTTCCTTTTTGCAAAATTAAAAAAGTACTTTGAGTTAAACTATATTGCTTCTATACCGTTGTCGTCTTCTTTTTCTGTATGCTTCTCAATTAGTTCCTGTATGACGCAATCGATACTCTGCAGTTTATCATTTAATATTTTTCTATTGTTGTTATCTTTACAGTTATTTAATTTTGCAGCCACTCTTTTTCTCTTTCGGAACAATGACCTCTTTTTTTCTCTCGAACCTACTTCTTTTTCCCCTTTGTTGTATTTTTGAGACATGTCTTTCCACAATTTCCAGCGTCTTCTCTTCTAAGGTCGTTAGCATTTCTTCCGTTGTCTTGGCCTCGAAGATGGTTTTCCAATCCATTACTTTCATGCTGGATGCAACACCTTCCCAATTTATAGCTTTGGAGTGAAAATTTAACGTAGATAAATGTAAAGTTTTGCATATAGGTTCTCGCAACAATAATTACGCGTACACGATGGATGATAGGGAGTTAGCGAGCGTTAACGAGGAAGTAGATTTAGGCGTACGCGTAACTAAAGATTTAAAGGTTAGGAACCAGTGCCTGGAGTCTTGCGCAAAAGCTAATAGGATGTTAGGCTTCATAGCGCGTAATTTCGAATTTAAATCGAAGGATATTATATTGCCCCTTTACAAGTCCCTAGTCAGGCCTCATTTAGAATATGCCGTTCAGTTTTGGTGCCCGTACTTGCGTGAGGATATTGATAGGTTAGAAAGGGTTCAGCGTCGTGCCACGAAACTTATTCCGTCATTGCGCAATAAGCCTTATGAAGATAGGATTAAAGGGTTAGACTTGTATTCACTCGCAACTAGAAGATTAAGGGGGGAGCTTATTGAAGTTTTCAAAATCGTTAATAACATCGATAACGTAAATTTTGACAAACTGTTCACTTTCGATAATAGTAATACTCGCAATAACGGATTTAAGTTGCGTGGCAGACGTTTCATTACTAATATCGCTAAAAACTTCTTTACGTTTAAAGTAATTGATAAATGGAATAATCTTCCCGCGTCAGTCGTTCATTCTACCAGCGTTAATATGTTTAAGAACCGTCTTGATAGACATTTTAAAAGTATTAACGTTGTTTAAAATTAAAAAAAGAAAGTTAACAACAGGAGCTCTGGTGGTGGTGCTCGAGGATGAGTCTGTTGACGATGAATGCCAGCTTGTGACATGCCAGCGTGTGATGCCAGCAATAAAAAAAAAAAAAAAAAATTAGACTAATACGAACGTAGATGTAGCTCGTAGCGTAAACTAACCCACTTTTTGTTTAACTGTACCTACTTTTTTTTTTTTTTTTTTTTTTTCTTGCATGTCTGTAACTCTCTTTACTTGCATGTTTGTAGTTTGCATGGTATGACAGTGAGTTAAGACTGTGTTTGCATGGTTTGTAAGCGTTCTTATTTTACTTCTTTTCATCTTTCACCCCTCTCCTATTTTCTCCGACTATTTTTCTGACTTGTCGGCAGTGGCCGGCGGATGATGATGGTGAGACTTTTTTCCTCTTTTTCTGAATGAATGTTAACCCACGAATGATAGGTGTTGCTCCTTACTTAACCCCTTATTCTCCTCTCTTCTCTTAACCCCCTACTCTTTCCTTTCTCTCGGGCTAGCCTTAGAGTGGATCTTAGGGTCTTTGTTAGCCTTAGCTTCTGTAGATCTGTAGATAACGTGGGATGTGCATAGATGCATTGCCCATCCCGATATGTGCAGTAACCTTTTGCGTAGTATTTACAGACGGTATTTTCTACGTTTCTACTTCTTGTTATCTGATTATTTTCTGTGTTCTTAATTTTGATATTACCATTATTTTTCTTTGGCTGTTTATTTCCTACGTTTTTAGTTTCTATCTTTTTATCATTTTGCTCGTTGGGCAGTTTTACTACATCGCAACTTTTACTTATCTCTTTTCTTTCATCATGTCTTCATTCCGTATTATATTATTCATTATTTCCTCTTCTCTCTCATCCACCCAAATTTTCATTGGGACATTTCCGGACTCTTGTTTCCCCATTATCCCCTCCTTTTTTGTAACACTCGAATTTGCTTTCTCAATTTCTTTAAATACAACAAAGGATTTTCCAGTCTATGTACACGCGTCACACAGAAATTTGATTCCCACGATTATTTATATATATATAATATATGATACACACAGACAGTGCATGGAACAAGGAACTCTTCTGGGATAATTAAATCCACTATAGTCCGAATAAGTAATAGTAAATGACAAATACCATAGTTTTTCTTTTTCATGATGCTAGCCCGACGCGGGCAACGGGTCACTCGCAAAGAGGTCCCATAAATATAGCTTCCCTCACCAGCTATCTGCAAAGCAGACAGGATCCAGTTTTGGGACATGGATCTAGGGTTTAAAGCACCTAGCCATGCTACATTTAGAACCTCAATATAAGCAAAAGACTCGCTGCCTTCACGTCAGATTGAATGCATCAAAGAAAAAGAAAAAGGGGTAACTATTATATTTTTAGCCAAAAACCAAAACTTAAACCTCAACTGGCAGAATTGAGCGTCCACTTTTCAAGGCACATAACATGTCCGTTTCAAGATGGGAATGAACTCAGAATGGTCCCCTGAGTTTTTTATGATACACACAGACAGTGCATGGAACAAGGAACTCTTCTGGGATAATGAAAAAGAAAAACTATGGTATTTGTCATTTACCATTACTTATTCGGACTATAGTGGATTTAATTATCCCAGAAGAGTTCCTTGTTCCATGCACTGTCTGTGTGTATCATAAAAAACTCAGGGGACCATTCTGAGTTCATTCCCATATAATATATACAAATATAACTTATAACTCCGTGTTTTAATGTCTCTTTTTTTCTCCACACGTATTATATATATATATATATATATATAATATTATATATATATATTCTCTCTCTCTCTCTCTCTCTGTATATATATATATATATATATATATGCGAAAAAATTATTTCACGAAAGTAACATATGAATAATATTTATGATGAAAATAACCACGAAGGAAAAAGGAACCACAGAATGGTGCCCAAGCGCTTTCGTCTAATGAGATCCTCAGGAACACTGAAATAAATAACAAGTCACAATAGGTCACAAAAAAATAAATAAATAAAATAAAATAAAAAATAAAAATTGTAGGAGGAGCATACAAATTTATAAGGAAAAGTTACCAGAGTTTTAGCACTTTGCCCTCTTGTCTAAATCCGTTCTGAACGAATTCAAAACAACAGGATCAAGCGAAAAAAGGCTCTGGCTAATGTTAAAATTATTTGTAAGTTGAATAATGGCAGACTCAAGCATATTTCTATTAACAATGTTGCTTGAGTGAAACAAAACTGAAGCATTATTCCAATCAATACAGTGGGATAACTCTGACAAATGGACGAAAAGGGCACTGGGCGACTGTCCCGTTTTAACCAATTTTATACATAATGCCTGAATTATTGGTGGGGCTATTTTTAACTATGATATTTTTCACAATATTGTCATATGAAAATACTACATTAATATTCAAAAGTTTAAGTACATTAGCAATGCCTAAAAATCCTGGGGAAAATGGAAGTAGTAAAATATTCTTCGACAAAGTTCGAGGGTTATTATTCACACGATAGAAAGTTCGTTTTGCCTTCTTAAGACAAGATTCCAGAAAAGCAGGTGGGTAACACAAATCACTTCCAATATTGTTGATTTTTTCTAATAAGGCATCCATGTATTCCGGACTGGCGATCCTAAGAGCGCGGAGAAACAGTGAAGAAAATATAACTTTCTTGATGGGGTGTCATGTCCAGAGTAAAAGTGTACGTAGGACAAATTGTTTGTTTTTTACTGATAAATACTAAACTTAAAACCTGGGCTTTCCCTATGTACACGTACGTCCAAAAACGGGATTGAATTGTTTTGTTCCATTTCTAAAGTAAACTTAATGGAGGGGACTTTATATATATATATATATATATATATGCTGAAAATCCACAAGGAAAAAGAAAAACGATTCGAAGGCCTTTCGTGTATTCAGAGCTACACTTCGTCAGGGAATGACCTCCCTGACGAGGTGTAGCTCTGAATACACGAAAGGGCTTCGAATCGTTTTTCTTTTTCCTTGTGGGTTTGTAGCATTCATTCATTTCACGTGTTTAATTGTGAAATTCATCCCATATATATATCCATGATGCGCCTCGGTGATGTAGTGGTTAGCGTCGCTGACTACGAATCCATCGGCCCCGGGTTCGAGACCCGGTGACGGCAGGCGGCGCGCAACAAAACCCAGCTGTTCAGCCTTCCACACAATAAAGAAAGTGGTTGGTAGATAAATGGGTACCCTGGGTGGCCCAGTGGTTAAGACGCTGAGCTGCTGGTGGGGCGTGGTTCGGATTCCACGTTAAACTGTAGGTTAAGGTGGAGTGAAAAGCTTGACCTTCGTCAGAATGAACAATTCGGGCGGAAGCTAACCAAAGGTTATATATATATATATATATATATATATATATATATATATACTGTACAGACCCACTCGGCTCGTCTGGAGTTGTTCTGAATGATGTGTCTTTTTGAAGGTGTCCAAACAGACACCAGTAATAGTCGTCATTATTTTTGGTTCAGTCTTGGCTCCCTTATACGACATTCAGTTTCAGGACAGAAGATGTTCCTTGTTTAACCTTCGATTTAGGAATATTGCACATTTTGCCATTCCTGTTTTCTAATTTTTAACAGCTGTTTCTATGGTTATAGAAGACTCAAATTGAGGTTACAAATAGTTCTTCAATTATTTTTCCAGTCTCACGTTTGGGGGTTCAATTTCATTCAAGTCGACATTATTCTCCTAAATGGTCATCAGTGTCCCAAACATTAAATTTTATTTAGGAAAAAATGATGACATTGTTTGTAGGAAAGTAGTTAATTCGGCATGAAATGGTTTGTAGTTCTTAGTAGTATAGCCGCAAAAGGGGAGAGTGCAATTGCAAGTGATTATGTAATGTTGCAAAGGGGTGGGGGTTTGTTGCAAAGGGGGGTGGGGGTGTTGCAACAAAAAAAGAAAAAAAGAACAAAAAAAATCCCCCAAACGGGGGATGCTGCAGGTGCAACAAGGAAAACTTGGAGGCGGCGTTATCCCCCAAGAGAAAGGAGAGAAAGGAGGAGAGAAAGGAGGAGAGGTGTTCACCTGGCAGGAGCCAAGTGCATATTAAGACTTCAGCCGAGTAGGCGTTGTTTTATAGGCTCCTAATCAGCCAGCTGGCTTAGAAGGCGTAAATGGCTTGAGTTGCCAGATAGCGCCATGTATTCATTTAATTCTAATCGAAGACTGAGTTGCCAGATACCACTTTTTAGCGATACCATTGTATACATTATTATAGACTCCTAATCAGCCAGTTGGCTTAGAAGGCGTAAATATCACGCAAAATATATAAATACATTTCAATAATAATAGAAATATGTATATAATCATAACAGTACAGGAGAAATATCACGCAAAATATATAAATACATTTCAATAATAATAGAAATATGCATATAATCATAACAGTACAGGAGAAATATCAAGCAAAATATATAAATACATTTCACTTTTTTTTCAAAATACTAAACTCGGTCTTAATCGAGTTTACAATTACATCATTATTGCTCTGCATTACGCAGTATATGCGGCTTAATAATATTTCACCGCTTAAAGTATAGGGAAATCTGTATTCGATATGAAGGGCTTTCATATCGTTCAGTACTATTTTTGTTCCCACTTTACAACCGGTTGGTAAGTCATCTTTAAATACGTCTAGAATACAATCAAAAGCACGCACAAAGAGTTCATCGTTAGCTACATTATTAAACACAAGTTTATAAGCACGCTTTTCCAATCGAGGGTTTATTTCTACCGACTCGAGCTTTTCAATCGTGAACTCACTCAACATAGCGGCAATTGAAATAATCTTCTAAATCGTTACGACAACTGCGCGTTATATAAAGAAATAGTTCTTCAGGGTGAACGGTGTAGGTGAGCTCAGCCTTGTACCGATCAATTGCTTTGTACCAAAGTTCATGGTATTTCAAAGTCTAAACTTTTTAATAAACATCCAGCACTAGACCATTCTCACCAGCCCTACACTCGGTAAACCCATCGAGCAGAGCGGTGTAGGCGTATTCAAGTACTGTATCAAAATAAAGCATGTCCGTAACACGCGCGTCTAATATAGGTTTCAGCTTGCGGAATCCGACGATTTCAAACATTCTGTCGAGGATGAAACGGTTTCGCGTAGGAACAAGAGCGTTATTATCAGAAGCATTCTTCCACATCAGCCGTATATCAATGCACGGCCGATCGTTATTTATACACAACGTACATACAACGGCGTATGAGGGTGCGTCACTAATCTGCTCTCTTCTTGTACCTACGTTAGCAGGTATTTTATAACGATCTTCACTCCACTTCTCAACTATCACGAAGATTCTATTCATCTCCTCGACACTTAAATAAACCCGTTTGTTTGTTTGTCTACACTCCGTTTCCAGTACATAGCTAATGGTACCGGAATTACGCCTGAACACGCGCAACGATTTCGTCACGGACACATCGTACGAGGCGTTGAGAATGCTGCTCAAAGGAAGTTCATCGTATTCGAGGAGCGCACGTCCACTCGGTTCAAGCTCTGAGATAACTATGAGCCGTGTGAGGCACGCAGGTAGGCAGGAACGGTTCGACGGGCGGCTGACTCGATGATACGTGAATGGGCTTGTTCGTATGATCTGCGAGTCGTACCGAATTGTTGTACATATTTGTTTTTCCGGTACAAGAATTAATTTCATCACTACCAGCCTACGCACCAGACATTTTACCTCAGATAAGAACTAGGAACATTTTATGTTTTACTAAACATCTTCACACTCCGGCGCACTATTTGAGAGGAACATATGCTCATATTTTTCCTTTCTGCCCATCAAACGATACTCGTCTCTAAAGTCTGTTAAAAACTCACGCAGGGCACTAGCCACAACCTCACTACGAACCTCATCATGATATACGTTAATATAGTGATAAAAATACTTAAGATTGTCCATGATCACGAGATTCACATTTTCAGTCGTAGGGTATGAGTAATCGACATGGTGTAGCATGACGTAATACCGCTTGTCACACCACGCATCCGCAAGGCTCATTATCCATACCTGCTGCTTCTCTTCTGCACGCGTTGTTTCTTTTACTTCACGGTGTATGTGAGACTTTATAAAGTTTAGCTCTGCAGTATACTTCAGCACATCGTCTGTGCAACGAAAGCCTTCAATGATCTCACCAGAACATCCGTAGAGTATTTGTACTTCTTGGAACTTCGCACAATCCAATGTGTTTTTAAAAGAGGTATAGGAGGGAGGAATAGGAAGTTTTTCGGTATCCACCACATCCTGACACTTTGCTGAATACCATTTCATAACGTTGTACAAACAATATTAAAGGTAGCCATTTGAATACACGTCTGATCTGAATACACGTCTGATCTCTCGGGCTTACTGCAGTCGACTGACCACGCAGGGATTCCCAGATAGTAGCATGACTCACGGTCTTACAGTGGGCGGAGCTTAGAACTTTCACCTGCACACACACACACACACACACACACACACACACACACAAAGGAGAAAGTGAAACGCTAATTGAAACATGATTTATTTAATAAACGAGATATTCAAGTTATATATTTACAAATACAATTTAATAAACGAGATATTCAAGTTATATATATTTTACAAATACGTGTAATAAATCAATAGATACTTTACAAATACGATTTAATAAACGAGATATTCAAGTTATATATATATTTACAAATACGTGTAATAAACAGATACGATTATATACAAGACAAATACGTGTGAGTTAACAATAGAAGCATCATACGTTATGGTATCCAAAGGGTACGGTATCATAGGTACCAGGTAACTGGTAACGTTTCCTATAGGTGTTACGGCACACCTTCGTACCCCTAAGTTCCTTCACGCCCCCCAGCTTCTGCGCCCGAAAATTGTGGGTGCCTACAATTAGTTGGGAAGGTTGTTCGCCCTCATCATCGTCCAAACATACTAGATCCTTCAACGATTCAAAGTTAACAACCCGCCGATTCGCATGGTTGAGCGTAATACCCTTTGCCTTCACGATATATTTCATTTCCTCCCCCACCCTGACCCGTACCCTATAAGTCTTAGGTCCTGTTGAGACAAAAGAGTCGGCGTAAGCGTTTTCCCCATACTCGTCCTTGATCTCATCAGTGAGCTCGCCGAGGAACTCCCCAATAGCGGGCATGTATTCACCCTCCCTCTCTGTGAATATCACGCTATCTGTATCGGCATAAAATACTCTCCGCCCAAGAGAATGCAATAGACCCCAAAGTTTTATACGGGCGTAGGCTGTTGTGAAGCTGGCCACAGGTATGTTTGTAACCCTTGAGGTATCTGTGGCAAATTCAGTGTTGTTGTACTTTATTATGTAAGTATTACCTACATTCACGATCTCCATGACCTCTTTATCGGGAGCATTGGCATAATCCCAGACATCGCTATAACTTTGTGCCAAATGAATGCTCCCTCTGCCGGTATTCTGCGCAAATTTTCCCCATAGACTGTTTAGACATAACTTTGCACTAAAGCGCTTGCCAGGATTCTTTACAATTTGGACACGATCAAGTTGTATACCTTCGCGGTCGGTAACGTTGAATATAGGCAGACTTTTCATCTTCGGTATCAATTCCTCGCGGATACCCTGATGCCTCAACCTTATCCTTCAAAAAGGCGTTTATATATGGTGTGAAAAGGTTGGGTAGCTTCTGAAACCTCCACACCTCATGTATCTTCAGTATTCTATAACCATGGCGTACGGCTAGGGCCAGCACAGGACTTGTATATACGCCTCTGATCTTACGCTGGTGGGGTATATGGTTACAATCGCCGTTATCCTCTTCCGCGCACTTCACGCACAGGGGAAACATGAGCTTGTCGTCGATAACGACAGGTAAGATCGGCATCCATAAATTGCGTGGGGGGAGTACGTCTACGAAAGAGAGCCCAAAGTAACGATCATTCAAATTTTTTGAAAATTCATTGATGGAGGGTAGGCTAGGTCCCACCAGTTTCTCAGGAGCGCCCACGGGGTACGGATTGCTCTTCATCACGTATGGGTATAAAGAACAGAAATCGTAGTAATGGAGCTTCACGCCCTCCGTAGGTGGAAAGTATAGTCTGAAAGGATTTGTACGTCCTCCAAACAAGCTATCACCACATTTGAGAGGATCCAGCACCATTGATCGCTTGATCGTGTTTATTTCCTCACGGTACACCTCGTCTGTCTCCATCCGTGCATCATATTCATGCTCCCACAAGACTTTGTGAGTGAACTGTGATCCTATAAGTTGATCGCGGGTGCGGGTCGATGCAAGACAGTCGGCAGGAGACCTACCGTGGATATCTCCGGTGATTCCGCACTCAGGACGGGGGCATCCATGCCACCAGCAACCGTTAAAGGAGTACACAGTCTTCACACCAGTGACACGGTTTTCACTTAACCCATCAACCCAAAAAACACGTCCATTAATCTTAATGGGTACTTCACCCGTGTTGCGGGCGTGCTTTATGTATACACCTGTCTGTTGCTGTAGGTGTATGAGCCAGTAAATAGCCTTGTGCCCGTAACTGCGGGGATTGTTTCGGTGAATAATGGCTAAGGTGTCTTTAGGCATGAAGTTATTCTTGAACACCGTAAAACATAATGATGCGATGGTGGTTGCGACTTGCAGTGGATCGCATTTGAAACGGGCTATGTACATCCTTCTAAAGGCCTGGAAACATACGCTAAGCACGCGCACATCATTCACGCAATAACGCTCACATTCATCAGCTATATTATAAGGGTTACTTTCATTAAAACTGTCGTAGTATCGATCAAAGTCTTCACGTTCATCCATACAGTCAAAATAATGTTTGGGGGGTGGTGGGCCTACGTAGTTTAAAGTCTCGCTGGTGAGGAAAGTGTAAGGGAAGTATCCTTTGGAAACTTCAGCTGCTACTCCCATCACCTTGGGTAGCTTTGCTAATTTACAAGGTGTGAATAATAAAGTATCTTTAAATTGTACATTGCCTCTTATCTGCATCTGTATTAATTTGTTGCCTCTTTTCAATGGATCACCTGTAAATATCTCAGAGGATTCGTGTTCAAGCAACTCCTTATAAAGGAACTGCGTGTCAAACTTTGCCCCGTTATGGGCGAGAATATACACAGTCATTTTTTTGAACTTGTCGGCTAACTTGACAATATAGGACACAAATAGTTTCACAGGACTATCGCGGACATTCGTTTTAAAAACGTTTGTCCGTTTACCGCATTTGGGACACTCGTCACATTCGATACCCATACACTCATCACAGATGGTCTGGCTCACAAGTAAATGTGGAATTACCTCTTTGGTTTCAGCGTTCGTATATGTTTCTATATCGTAGTACACAGTTATACAAGGGTTATTTTTAGGCTTAGCATCTTTCATATAACATACATGCTTTACTCCATCCGCCTTATATTCCTCCTGGCATGTAGGACAGTGAATTACGTCACACTTGTGCTTAAATTTTCCCCAATTATCCATTGTGTGAAACATACCACATTCACAGATTCTCATTTTCCTGCACGTACCAATTGATTTATGGAAATCAAAACAGCTATTATTGAAAAATGTGCGTCTACACACATCACAGTCTCTCTTCTCAGCTTCAACTACACGGCTTTCACATTTGGTGCTTTTACACTGCTCACATACCATGTGACATTCTTTACAATGTCTCACTATATCATCCGCAAACTCGAGGCACCCCTTACACAAATCATGATGTCTCCCATATTTTCGACTTTTGTCATAACTCGCGTAAAGCCACCTTATATTACGGATGGGGAGACACGTCGTCCCTGACAATCCTAAAATAAGTAGGGGTCTTGTACGATCTCTCACACAGCTTTTAAAAACATACACAGTCCTACGACGATCATCCAACCCAAATACAACTATGCGGACATTCATTTCCTGTTCTACCCTTCTCAGCTCTTCAGGACCCATATTACAGTCAAATTCAAGTTCACAGTCTACAGCTAGTTTACGAGCACGCTCCACGACCGTAGGCAGCCAAATTTTTTGAGTCCGTGTATTTTGTACAGTAAACATACGTACTAAGAGTACGGCTATAAAGCCGCAACCACGATCGACGTTTATATGCTTTCGGTAAATAGTCGGAGAATTGAAGTTAAGAGTATACGGTATGGCACTATGGCCCGCAACACGGAATACACGGTCAATATTTACCGTGAAGTTGTCCATATTGAAGGCTATACTACTTTGGGCGGCTTGCATTATACGTCCTAATATATATTCTACATCTTCAGTCGCCAAACGTCTAAATGGCACTATCACCCAATAATCGTCTACATCACCGTCATCTGACCCGAATCCAAAGGACAGACTCGTCCTGACTTCACGCTCGTCGCGCGATTCTGAAGAGCAAATTCTATACGAATGATTTAGTATACGAAATCGTAAACAACCCTGCACATACACTAATCCTAAAATCAAAGACTAGCAGACGTATTAAAGACCATAGAAAGTTCCAAATTCTAGCCAATGGCCGATATAGCGCAGCCTTCCAAAGAGACACATTTCACGAGACACAGCATGACTTGTCCAGATTAGTGTATCAATTGAAGATGGAGAAATTGGCTGAAAGGTCCCCAGCCATGTGCTATATTTACAGTAATATAGTGGAGCACCAGTTTGTTGGGGATACCCAGGCACGCCTGCTGCGCATTGCTCACATCCCCAACCATAGAGGAAGGAGTTTGAGTATTACATATGACAGACCCCATTATGTGAATGTCGCAACTAATTTAATAACCAATATCTCAATATATATAAGAACGATTGAGGGTGAAAACTTCCCATTCGGTAACGGGAGCTTAACAGTGAAGCTACACTTTCGACGCACTGAGTTATAATGGATAGAAAGCCTTTCACCGTTTATCGAGGGGTGCGATACCAGCGCGGTAGTGGACTTGGGTCCATTTTTTCATCCATACTACGTACGGCTGTTCCTTTGCTGAAGAGGGGTGCCAGATACCTTGGAAGGAAAGCGCTACAATCAGGTATTAACACTGCAGAAGACATATTGGCCGGGGCTAAACCTAAAGAGGCTCTAGAAAAACATTTAAAGCGTACACGGGACGAAATCATCAAAGATGCAAAGAGAAAAATGCTTGGCGGCGGGAAGAAGCGGGCTGCCCGGAAGAAGAAGGGGTCACGTGGTATTAAACGTAAAAGGATATCAAAAAAGAAGTGCTGTAAGCGAATGAAACCTATGGTTGACCACTTTTTTTACTGATATAAGCTAAGGACATTGATCTCATGAATCATAGTTTGTTTAACACTTGTCGAGAGAGGAGTCACTATTTCGCCATGGCACGCTTCATCCACCCATGTAGTTCACAATGCTGTAAATCGGAGCTGTCCCTTTTTGAGCTACCTCCAACCCAAGTTTCTATTGAGCACAGTGACTTTATTACAATTAACCCTTTAAACACAATTAGTTCCCCGAGTGCACCTATAGAATTCGTGATACCCAGCTCAGGTCCTTACTTTTTTGATCCAAGCTGTGTGCACATGTACGCTAAGCTACGTATAGCCCATTCTGATGGAACGGTCTGCGATGACAAATATGCTGTATACCCTGAAACAAACTTTCTGCACTCCATATTCAACCAGTGTGACGTATATTTAAATCAGACCAGCATATCGGCAGGCACGGGGTACTATCATCTACGAGCCTATCTGGAAAATGTCCTCAACTTTTCCAAAGAAGCGAAGGCTACCTTTTTAAGTGCCGAGGGATATTATCAAACTAAAGATGAAAATAGTATAAAGGACAAATTTAAAAATTCTAAAAAGAAAATATACTAGTGTTTTGGACGGTTGCACACAGATTTCACTTTCCAGGAGAAGTTGCTTGTGAACGGGGTGGATATGAAAATAAAGCTCACCCGCACGAGTCCTGAGATCTGCTTAAATCTGGATGCTGATCAAGAAGAGGGTGCAAAGCCCGTTGTGGTTCACATTATGGACACATACCTCCGCGTACGGCGAGTGAAATTAAGTTCACCAAAACAACTAGAAATTGAGAAAAATTTACTAAACGCTACAGTGAAATATCCTATTAACAGAGTGCAAATCAAACTATATACGGTTCCTGCAGGGTTGGCATCGAAGCAGATAGAAAACATTGCCCTGGGAAATCTTCATAAAAGGATATTAATCGGCATGCAGGACCATGCTTCGGTGAATGGAAAATATAAAAAGAGTGCCTTTAAATTCGAGAATTTCGGACTTAAAAATATAACTCTATACGTTAATGGCACTGCTTTGGGTGGAACAATGGGTACGGACTATTCATCAGACGCTGTGTTACCTCTTTGTGCCAGAGCCTATAGTAATCTGACCCATATTGCAGGTGATTGTGATGAGCTTGGTAATGGGGTAACGCAGGAAGAATTCATTACACCTGACTTATCTGCTAGCGTAAATACCCATTTAACCCCACAGCAGAGCGGAAACATCTCAGTGCGGCTGGAATTCGCCAAGCCTATAGACGCTCCTATTAGTGTACTAGTATATCTCGAATCGCAAGCCCTAATAGAAGTAGATAGATTTAGGAGCGTTATCACTGACTTTTAAAATGGATGCTAATACACTTCAGAAAGTAATGGAACGAGTCACACGTTCCAAATTTATCGGCGTGTTTGCGAAGAATGAAACATTGAGTTTGCCAAGTACGCGAGAATGCGGTAGTCTTATTGTGAACAAGATGTCATCGGTAATGAAGGGATTCACTGGATCGCTGTCTATTTTAAAAATAGACAGCGCCTGTACTATTTTGATTCACTCGGTACTCAACCCTGGAGTGACCCTATTATTGTAAAATTTCTCGCTCAGTTACATTTTCCCAAAATTGTATGGAACCCATTTCGCATACAAGGATATTTTACTAATGTTTGCGGAATGTACTGCGTCTCATTTCTCATGCATATGTCATGTGATAAAGAATTTATAAATTTTTTAAATTTATTTGATTCGTGTCACACTCGCCGAAACGATGAAATGGTATGCAGACAGATAAAAATCCGCTTTCCAATTGTACTTACTCGTTGTATAGTATAATGTTTTTGTTCGTATATTTGTAACGGTATATTCTGTAGTTGGTTATTGTACTGATTTCTTTCATTTAATAAATTTATGAAAATATATTGTGTCTTCTTATCCCAAAAAGATCGAAAAACACACATTATTTCGGTGTGACATTGTTGACTGATCAGTATATCCTCCGTATTCATGACACGAGATTCTTCAAAAGATTGTATAACACGTGTCAAATCCTCATCGGACCTTAAAGGAATAATGTTCATTCTTTTAAAACATATACAGAGTATACAGACAGATCCCCATTATGTGAAGATATCTTTGGTTCATTTAAGAGGAATAACATTGATTACCATAAAAAATTTCGATTTTAGCATAATGGGGATAAGAGGTAAAACCAAATAACATTGATTGACATAAAAATTTTTGGCGAGTATCTATTTGACGAGATACTACAGCCCATCCATATATATATAAATCGAATTATAGACACTTAAATTTCTATGGTAGTCCCTTGCGTCGGATTGTAAGGAGCGTCACTGCAAATATCTTCTACGGTTTGCGTTGGGAATAATTCATCACGGTCAATTGCTTTAAAAAGACTAATTGCCGTTAATGCTGCAGTATCACTTCTTCATACAAATCTGGGGAGACGTACAGGTCCATGGTGGAGGATGTGTGACATTGCTGACTGTTCAGTATATCCTCCGTATTCATGACACGAGATTCTTCAAAAGATTGTATAACACGTGTCAAATCCTCATCGGACCTTAAAGGAATAATGTTCATTCTTTTAAAACATATACAGAGTATCAGACAGATCCCCATTATGTGAAGATATCTTTGGTTCATTTAAGAGGAATAACATTGATTGCCATAAAAAATTTCGATTTTAGCATAATGGGTAAGAGTAAAACCAAATAACATTGATTGCCATAAAAAAATTTTGGCGAGTATCTATTTGACGAGATACTACAACTCTCCATATATATAAATCGAATTATAGACACTTACATTTCTATGGTAGTCCCTTGCGTCGGATTGTAAGGAGCGTCACTGCAAATATCTTACGGTTTGCGTTGGAAATAATTCATCACGGTCAATGCGTTAAAAAGACTAATTGCCGTTAATGCTGCAGTATCACTTTCTTCATACAAATCGGGGAGACGTACAGGTCCATGGTGGAGGGAATGATTATTCACTGACGCGAAAATAGCTACTGTTACTCCCAACTGAAAAATATCCCCTTTTATATGCACAATCGCCAAGCTCCGCCCCAAAAGACCAGATGTTCGTAGTGATTGGCTGCCGGTGTAGCTGGGTGGAGCTATGATGTGTACCAATCCGCTATAACGGGTCCGGACGAGTAACATATATCCCCCCAGCAGCACCTCCCGCTAATATATCCCCTTATTCATCCGCCGCCCCCCGTTCTGTTAAGTCTACAATAATAGATCCTAATATATATATATATATATATATATATATTTACATATACCTATCATAAGATGTTTAAAAGAATGTGTATATATATAATTATAGTAAACTTACGTCAAGATAAACTAGTTACCCATAAAAACCTAATTGTTTTTCTATAATTCTGTTTTCTATGGTTGGTTGAATTATGTGTAGGCTAACTACGTTATTTGTTTCGTCTCCGAAAAGTTTAACTTCAAGTTTAATGAAGTTCAAGTTAATGTTATATTTGTTTCTAATCGTTAAACACTATATACATCTATTGTAAAACACTATATACATCTATACATCTATAGTGAAACACTATATATATCTATTTATCTATCTTAAAAAATTATTAAATATTTATTGTTTAATTTTGCTCATGTTGTTTGCAAAGTAAATACATTCAAACTTGTTTTAAATAAAGAAAAAATTAATATATATATATATATATATATATATATATATATATATATATATATCACAAGATGTTTAGAAGACTGTATATATATAATTATAGTAAACTTATGTCAAGATAAACTAGTTATCCATAAAAACCTAATTGTTTTTCTATAATTCTGTTTTCTATGGTTGGTTGAATTATGTGTAGACTAACTACGTTATTTGTTTCGTCTCCGAAAAGTTTAACTTCAAGTTTAATGAAGTTCAAGTTAATGTTATATTTGTTTCTAATCGTTAAACACTATATACATCTATTGTAAAACACTATATACATCTATACATCTATAGTGAAACACTATATATATCTATTTATCTATCTTAAAAAATTATAAAATATTTATCGTTTAATTTTGCTCATGTTGTTTGCAAAGGAAATACATTCAAACTTGTTTTAAATAAAGAAAAAATTTATATATATATATATAATATATATATATATATATATCACAAGATGTTTAAAAGACTGTATATATATAATTATAGTAAACTTATGTCAAGATAAACTAGTTATCCATAAAAACCTAATTGTTTTTCTATAATTCTGTTTTCTATGGTTGGTTGAATTATGTGTAGGCTAACTACGTTATTTGTTTCGTCTCCGAAAAGTTTAACTTCAAGTTTAATGAAGTTCAAGTTAATGTTATATTTGTTTCTAATCGTTAAACACTATATATATCTATTGTAAAACACTATATACATCTATATATCTATAAAAATTAAGTGTGTAAAAATTATTTATTTAATAAACAGAATTTAAGTGGATTCATCTACCGTCATATATTGTATTTAAATGGATGATTAATATATGGTTTTTGTTATCTGGAATACATGGCGCTATCTGGAATACATGGTGCGATCTGGCAACTCAGCACCCGAATACATGGCATGATCTGGCAACTCAGCAACTGCATACATGGTGCGATCTGGCAACTCAGCAACTGAATACACGGCGTGATCTGGCAACTCAGCAACTGAATACATGGCGCTATCTGGCAACTCAGCCAGAATAGAGGTTTATAAAAGACCGAGAGACGACTGACGGAGTCATTCAAGCTCGGCTCCCAGCCGAGCAAGGACCTCTGGTCCTTCTCTTTCTGGCCCTTTGGGAAAACCCCTTAGAGGCCTCTTAGGTTAGGTAAACGAAAATAACTTGGGGGAGAACTCCGCCTCCAAGTTGCATGCCTTGCAATCAAAGGCAACTACTCTCTCTCTCTCTCTCTCTCTCTCCTTCAGGTGTACCCCTCCCCCCTTGGCTCAGCCAACTGACTGATTCAGCCAACTGGCTTATTAGGAGCCTATAAAACAACTCCTACTCGGCTGAAGTCTTAATATGCACTTGGCTCCTGCCAGGTGAACACCTCTCCTCCTTTCTCTCCTTTCTGGCCCTTTGGGGGGAATAGCTTGGGGGAGAACTCCGCCTCCAAGTTGCATGCCCCTTGCAACCCCGGTTGGCAACAAAGGTCAGTACTCTTTTTTTTTCCCCCCCTTTTTTTCCTTTTTTTTTTTTTTTTGGCAACACCCCCACCCCCTTCGCAACAACCCCCACCCCCTTCGCAACAACCCCACCCCCTTTGCAACATTACATAATAACTTGCAACATTCTTGCACTCTCCCCTTTTGCGGCTATACTACTGTTCTTGATCATTAAAGAAAAAAGTTCGAAAGTCCGTAGTTTTAACAATTTTTTAACTAACAGACCCTAAGGCAGAGCTTTCCAAACTTTTAACGTTGGCGACAAACTATTTAAGCATAACAATTTTCACGACACATTAATTAATTTTTGTTATCAAATATCAAATATCAGATAATTTTTCAGTAGGTGGTTTATCTTGTAGCCGATTTTGTTGATAGAAAAATCAAAATTTTCAAAATACAAAAAACACTAATGTGTCGCGACACACCAGTTTGGAAAGCTCTGCCCTAAGGAATAAGTGTTTCAAGTTTTGTTAAACAAAGGGACTTAATTAGAGTAAGAAAATGAATCTAAGATAAAATGTGTACAGTTAACGTATGCATTTCAGTTGTATTAATTTTACGACATTTACAGTATATTTCGATTTGGGTAATTAGTCGAAAGCAAAACGATTAAAAGACGATTTTCTTCTCTACTTTATAAGACCGACGTTAGTAATATTAAGTCAGTATTAATTAACCTTCTTTTGTGGTATTAATAATAATAATTAAAAGAAATCCTTCCTTTTTTATAGAGTAACATTACCAGATAGTTCAAATTGAAATATTAATATCGCTAGAATCAAAACACGAAGCAAATAGAAAGGAAAGGATTTAAGAACCTCTTCGACCATGGGTTCAGGAAGCCGGTGTGGGTGCAGAGCGTTAAACGAATTGGATCAGGAAAGAGCGAGACACCATACCACTATTGAAGAGAACTTTCGTTATATTAATAAAGTTCAGGTAAATTATTTACTACTCTTTGGAGGAAATATACACACATACTGTAAGTATTTATGTATTTTTCGTGTGAATCAAAATTTAAATGTTTTATTATGCCTTAGTTAAGGGCAACAAAAATGGCTTCACATTAACCCTTTACTGGATAGAGCTATTCTCTCATTTAACACAATCGTCTGGCGTTAGTCAAAATAAAATCAGTAAAGTGGGCGATATGTAACAAAGAGTTAAGACACTTTAGGTATGGTGATTATTTACTTTGCTTTAAGGGTTGGCAGAGGTACTTTTGAATTAAATCATGCTTATTGTTCTACCTTGCTTGAAAAGATGACAAACTCACCTTCAGATTAAGTCACGGCAATTACCTTCCCTTAATTTAAAGGCGGTTTTTATGCCTTAACTAACCCATAAAAATATTTGAAGCGTCACTTATGCGAGTAACCTAACCGTAACTATTTACGGTTCAAAAAATTAACATTTCATAAAGTTTGGAAGGGAAATATTTTGAAGGAAATTTATTAAATTGATATTCTCCATAGTATCACATAATTAAGTAGTATGAATGGATCTGCAACAACTGCAAAGCAATCCCACGTTTATAACGGGACATTATCTTGCAACATTGCAAAGCTACAACGTAGCATTCCCTTGTAATCCTCCTCTCAGATTACCGTTACAGTGTTACATTCCTTTGTAATCCTCCTCCCAGATTACCTCCCTTCTTTTACTGTTTCTGAGGTTGTCATGACAAATATATATATATACACACACCTCGGTGGTGTAGTGGTTAGCGTCGCTGACTACGAATCCATCGGCCCTGGGTTCGAGACCCGACGGCAGCCGGCGCGCAGCAAAACCCAGCTGGTCATCCTTCCACACAATAGAAGAAAGTGGTTGGTAGATAAATGGGTACCCTAGGTGGCCGCGTGGTTAAGACGCTGGGCTGCTGATGGGGCGTGGTTCGGATTCCACGTTAAACTGTAGGTCTAAGGTGGAGTGAAAAGCTTGACCTTCGTCAGAATGAACAATTCGGGCGGAAGCTAACCAAAGGTTATATATATATAAACTTTAATTGCAATAACCGCAACAATATAAAATTACACCAACCCCATCTTCCTTATATACAGGGTGTCCCAGGAGGAAATGTCAAGAATGCACCATTTCACTCTTTGGGTATTTCTAAGTAGAAAGTATTATATCGATATGGGTCTGATTCCCAACTGTTACCGAGATACAGGCCTCTACATTTGGGTAATTAAAACATAATAAAAAGGCGATCTTAGATACTATTTAATGACACTTGTGGTTTACAAAAAGTACAAACATGCAATACACTATTGCACTTATTGCAGAATGGTTTCAAAGTGACCCCCTCCTTCTTCAATGCACGCGGCGAGCCTCCGATCCATCGAGTCTTGCCAAGGAAAACGCGGAAGTTCATTTCTGAGGTTTATGAACGCATCCTGTATACGTGCAATCAACTGCTCCCTAGTTTCGGGCTTACCCCGCTGATAAACGTTACTCTTCAAGAACCCCCAGACAAAAAAATCTAGCGGAGATAAGTCAGGCGAACGAGGGGGCCATGCCACAGGTCCTCCACGTCCAATCCACCTTCCCGGAAACCGTTGATTTAAGTATGTAGTAACCTCCCTGCCGTAGTGAGGTGGTGCTCCATCGTGTTGCATCCACATCCGTTGTCTGAATGCAAGAGGTACATCATCAAATAAAAGGGGAAGGACGTGTTCTAAAAAATTTCTGTATTGTACAGATGTTAGGCGGCCCCCAATGATTCAGTGAGCAGGTGTTAAGACGTACCTAAATAAATAATGTAAATAAATAATGTGAGGATCTGCACAGTTGCCAATGTATCATTAAATGTCATTGAATATTATCTAAGATCGGCTTTTTATTATGTTTTAGTTACCCAAATGTAGAGGCCTGTATCTCGGTAACGGTTGGGAATCAGGCACATGTCGATATAATACTTTCTACTTAGAAATATCCAAAGAGTCAAATGGTGCATTCTTGACATTTCCTCCTGGGACACCCTGTATATGCGCTTCCAAAGGTGCATAAACCCTCAGTACCTTTGCGCCCTATTATTTCTAATGTGGGAAGTTCTACTGAACAGTTGTCTAAATGGCTCTCGAGCCTCCTTTCGCCATTAGAAGGCCAAATCTCTGGAACATATCTTAAAAATTCTGCAGAGTTTGTTGACAAATTTCGAGGTACAGACCTATCGGGAAAGAAATTGGTGAGTTTTGACGTGGTGTCTTCGTTTACCAGAGTCCCTTTGGATCTAACCTTGCAGTTCCTAAAAGAGTGGCTTTATGATCATCCTGAGACCATTCCGTTTGATTATGGAATTATTTTGGAGCTTGTTAGACTTCGCTCGAAACATAACTATTTTTCTTTTAACGGGTCATTTTTTAGACAAAAGACAGGTTTACCTATGCGCTCTTCGCTCTCTCCAGTTTTAGCTAATATTTTTATGGAATTTTTTTAAGTTAATTTTTTGCCGGAATCTTTGGTGCCGGGGGTCAATTAGTTCCGTTACGTTGATGACACTGTGTTATTTTGAAATCTCATGTGGATTTGGATGAGCTGGTGGGAGTTCTTAATAGTTTTGTACCTTCAATACAGTTTACGTATGAAGTTGAAAATAGTGGATCTCTCTCTTTATTATTATTAATAACCTTTATTAATAATAAAATAAATACATTCTTTCAATTTACAATGAAATGAATAATTGTGAAGCTCGATTATTTATTTATTTTATTTGGCCCTTAAGCTTTAGGCTTTACTAGGCTCTTATTAAAAGTAAACAGCTTGTTGTTATTAATTAATAATAATAAATAAATAAATAAGTAAATAAGTATTATTAATGGTTAAAACATGTATTAATCTTAAATTATCACTACTGACATGACAAAATACAAGGTCACCATTGAAGGCACTATACCAATACCATACAAAGAAACCAATATTATACATGAGAGATAAGAACTGAACAATCCCAAGAAATGTGTTTTTAATACTAGATTACACACGGGAAATTAATAATTAGTAAACAATATTAATGGACATTAATCCTAGATGTTTGTTAGTATGCTATTATTAATCGGGATTTCAACTTGGTTTTAAACAAATTTACATTCACAATATTTTTTATATCGGCATGTAAGTCATTCCATAGTTTCAATCCAATGAAAATGAATAGTTTTTGAGATGAAGACAATCTAAATTGAGGTATAACAAGCTTTGATCTATTTCTGGTCTCATACGAGTAGATTTCTTGAGGAGTTACAAAATATCTATTTACCCATTGCAAATTAATGATTTTGTTCTTACACTCGTAAATAAAAATAAAATGTGCCAGTTTGGTTATATCATTGAGCTTTAGTAGGTTTAGCTCTTTAAATAATACACTAGAGTGATCAAGGAAATCAGCATCAGATAATAACCTTATTGCTCGTTTTTGGATGACAAAGATACCATTTAATGCGTTGTTAGCGGAGTTACCCGAAACAAAGGTGCAGTACGTTATAAAGGGTGTTCGGAAAGTCACTGTGCACTTATATTTATTTAATAGCATACAATAGTATAACATTGCATATATGATAGAGGTTATGGATGGGACCATCAGAACTTATAAAAGGTGTTGAAAACTAAAAAAAATAATAATAAAATAATAAAAAAATAATATAAAAAATATAAATATAAAAATATAAAAATATAAAAAAACATTAATTATATAAGTGCACAGTGACTTTCCGAACACCCTGTATAAGGAAGAACAAGAGTATGATAAAGAGTCAATAAAACGTGTTTAGGGACTACATTTCTAAGTTTAAACATTATAGCAATGCTCCTCGAAATCTTTTTCACAATATAATTTACATGATCACTCCATTGCAAATTCTTATCTAGCATTACACCAAGAAATTTTGTTACAGTACACTCCTTTATGGCGATTTCATTAACATTAAGTTCATCAAGATATACTGTACATTTCTTTTATTAGTAAAAATCATGAAATTTGTTTTACTGGTATTTAGGAAGAGTTTATTGGTGGTCAACCATTTCATTAAACTGATAAATTCTGAATTAAATATATTCTTAGCTCTATTAACATCTTTGCAAGAAAAAGAGACAGTTGTATCATTTGCAAACATTATGAAGTTCAGTATATCAGATGAACGTGGAAGGTTATTTATATATAATAAAAATAACAGTGGACCCAGAACTGAGCCCTGTGGCACACCATGTTTGACAAGCGCTTTAGTTGAGCAAAACTTGTTTACTGATACAAAATGATATCTATTGGACAAATAACTTTTAAACCAATCACTGATTGCTCCTCCAAAGCCGTAACAATATAATTTATTAAGTAGAATATTATGGTCTATTACATCAAACGCCTTACTCAAATCCATAAATACTGATATCATTATTTCTTTGTTCTCTTTAGCTATATTTGTAATTTCCACAAGATTTAAAATAGTAATTTCCGTTGTTTTATTATTACGGAAGCCATATTGATTTGGAAATAATAAACTGTAAGAGTCTAAATATCGCTGCATTCTACTTTTTACGATTTTTTCAAAAACTTTGCTGAACACAGATAATGAACACACCGGCCTGTAATTTATTGCTAGTGTCGGATCACCCTCTTTAAAAAGAGGTGTTATACAACCAGTTTTTAGCATTGATGGGAATATTCCTTTGGAAAAACTTTGATTGATAATTTTAGCCAAAGTTACAGATATCTTATTTTTAACAAGTTTCAATATGAGTACAGGAATGTTGTGAATGTTATTTTTTGTATTTTTTAATTTACCAATAATATTCCGGACCTCAGTAGAGGTAGCAGGAACAAAAAAAAAAGAATTTAGCGGGCTGGGTGGCATATATTCTAGAGGTGAGTGGTCATTATTTAGTAATTGTGAGCGGAGCTTATCCGCTATTGAAGTAAAATGTGCATTTAATTAAAGAGTCTGCAATAGCAGTATCATCAGTAATTTCTTTATTATCAACATTTAATTTCTCTATTGAATTTTTCTTAATTTGTTTTCCGAGAAGATTGTTTATGGTTGTCCAAGTGTTTTTCATGTCTCCTTTATGTTTGGAAAATTGATTGTTATAATAGTTATATTTTGCAATTTTGTTTCTGTATTGAGTATATTGTATGATATTTTAGGAATTTTGCTCTGTAATTGCAATTTGAATAATTTATCTCTGTTCTTTATTGAAGTAATAATTCCTGGAGTGATCCATGGATTTGCGACACTTTTGGACGAAACTGTTTTTTCCTTAAAGAAAAGCGAATATTAAAAATATGGAATAAGGTGTCATAGAAAGAACTTAAATATATGATCTGGGTCATTTATAGATTTGTCACAGTCAAATCGAGTATTTTCTACAGCCCCAATAAATTTTCTTTTGTTAACCTCTGAGAATATTGTGTAATCAATAGTTGTTTTGTCCGCAACCTGAACAATGTTATTGAATATAGCGTAAGTAGGAAAATGATCACTGATGTTTGTGGTTATAATTCCAGAGTTTACGAGGACATTGCTATTTACAAATATATTATTAATCGTAGATTCTGTTATTCGATTGCCATAGTTGCAGGGGCGTACCTAAAGTATTTGGCACCCTGGCGGATCCTTCCTTTGGCACCCTCCATAAATAATTTTAAAATTTAAACACACAGAAAACTATATTATGTTTACAAGTAGATTTTTAAACAGTACAGTACTGTCATAAGCAAATTGGAAATAAGAAAAATGCAGGACATTAAAAATTCAGTGAACAGGTAATACTGCATTTTATTTTATACAAAAAACACAGGAAATCCAACCTCAACGCTCAGCGGCTGAGCGTGAATCCTCTCCATTTACCTTTGAAGAATAGGCTGAGCCTCAGCCTATTCTTCAAAGGTAAATAGAGAGGATTCACAGTCTCTGCTTTCGAGCCTTAATTTCTGCAAATTGATCAATGACCTCATCAAAATTCACCTTCTTTGCATATTCATGTTCAATTGAAAGTAAAGCCAGAGTTGTCAATCTTGTCTGACTCATGGTCGAGCGAAAGAAATTTTTTATCAATTTCAATTTGGAAAAATTTCTTTCACATGAAGCAATAGACACACAGACAGTCAAAAAGAATCTCAAACACGGTGACAAGCTTGGCAAAGATTCACAAAAATCCAATTTCACAATAAACTCCAGAAACTGCAATGCTGTCCATTTCTTTGCCTCTTCAACGCTGATTTTGGCAGCTTTCAAATGCCTCCGAAGTCGTCCAATTTCTACACTATCTTCATCAGAGAATTCATCGAAAATCTGAGTCAAATTTGGAATATACATGTACTTCCGAAGTTCTTCTTTTGTTGCAACAACCAAAGTGTTTGGCTGAATAACAGCGAAGATTGACAGAATTTGATCCATTGCCTTAGGACGAATCTCCAATTCTTGATCAAGACATTCAAACATAGCCCTTTTTACTTCCTCTGGCAATGTGAGACCAGCATCCTTTGCCATCTCTCCTGGCATCCTTTTTCGGAGCTTTACTCTCCCTCTTCTCTCCATAGAAGTGTCCATTTCCTCACACTCTGTAGTTGCATAATGAATGGCCCTCTCCACAATTTCATTGCCCTGATCTTCAAGAAACAGTTTTAGAGCTTGGAGCTTCACAATGCACTTTTCAAGGCTGATTCCAACTGTTTGCAAATACTTTTGTGTGAGATTAATTTTTTCCAGGACTTCACACCAGAAAGAAAGGTAACTCAAAAAAGAGAAATCACATACAGCAGACAGCAAAATCTGAGCTGATCCTCTTGTGTCCACATTTTCTTTGGGATCGCACAGTACTTCAAGGGTCGAGGTCAGTTTTTCAAAATTTGCCTTCACTGGTTTCACAGCGTCATAATGAGCACTCCATCTTGTCTGGAAAAGTCTTTTGACTGTCATGCCTACATTCTCCATCAGCACTTCCCATCGATGAGATGAGACTGAAAAGAAGGAATAGACTCTCTCCAAGGTTCCAAAAAAAGTCACACATGAAGAAACGCTTCCAAATGAGTGCACTCCGCAAAGGTTCAGAGAATGATTTGCACTAGGCACAAACAAAGCCTTGGTATAAGTACCATGATATTGTTATAAACACCAGCACTTTATGCTTTATCATAATTATTTAATGAAACATACCTCATGTGTCAAGTGAACAAGACTTGGAATGTCAGTTGCAGCCAGCTGGCTCTGCTCAACAAACTGATGACTAAAACGTCAACAAACGTTCGCCTTTCGATGTAATTTTTATCAAATATTTAATTTTTCGTTTGTAAATTTTGTATTGCAATAAAAATAAAAATTTATTTTATAGTGGAAATTAATATTAAGCTATTGTAATAGTTTGAACATTTTTAAATTTTTTTCTTACTTTGGCGAATTTTTCATTTGGTTTGAAAACTTGTACTGGTATTTCAACTCTCCCGATGGCACCCACCTCCTGGCTGTAACCCTGGGCGGACCGCCCCCTTCGCACCCCCCTTAGTACGCCACTGCATAGTTGCAGACTCGAGTGGGTTTGGTAATAGCATGACTAAGATAGAAAGAATTCATTAAGTTTAAAAATGTATGAGAGATTGCTTCAGATTGCAAATTGATGTTGAAGTCACCCGCAACTATGGCATTCGATTTATGAAAGTTGTATAACATGTTATCTAAGTGAATTAAAAAGCTATTGATATTAGTATTAGGTGGTCTATATATTGCATGGACAGAATATACATTACTTTTGTCTTTTATATTAGTCCAGGCAATCTAGAGCAAAAATAGCTTCAACCTGGGCAAAATTGCTTCAGAAGCTTTCTAAACTGTTTCCAGCTCAGGAACCATTGCAGAATAACATATCCAAAATCCGACAAAATTGGACCCCGGGAACACCCCCAAAAATGAAATTCAAAATGGCGGACTGGCAGTTTCCTACGAAATACAATAAATTTTAATTTCGCTTTGTAGAGAGAGTTATAACGTTTTTCTTGACCAGTAAAATGTTTTAAAACACATTTTCGTTTCTAAATTAACCTATATGACACTAAAAATTGTATTAGGCGGCTAGTATTAAACTATGACGTCACGTAATGTAAAAAAATATACTGTATGGAGTGTATGTGAGAATGGACATTGCTACATCTTTATAAACTTATATTATATACAACTCTTTAATTCCTACTACCCACTATCAAATCTGCGTATTTGTGCTTGTCATTTTCTTTAAAACTGTTATTATGTACTCCTTTTAAATACTGCAACACAGTTTATTAATTTGTGTTTTCTGTTTCAGACTGACTCGGTGTACGGCTGACTCGGTGTGCGTCCGCCTTCAAGAATGCAGACCCCTGAAGAATTGTGCGTGATTTGTAAGGAGAAATTGGACAGCGGACAGGAAGTGGTTCACATCTCGCAAAAAGGAGCAGATGGTATAAATGCATCCAGCCGCAGCCGTGGAAGCGATGTTGTTGCAACAGCTGGAATAAGTGTTCACGTTGTATGTAGGAAAGGTTTACGGATAAAAAGACCATTGAAATAAAGAAGCGACAGACCGCAGCCGAGGAAATACCAAGGAAAAGTGCTCGTTTTCATGAATACGCATTTTCCAGTGCTACTCACTGTTTGTTTTGTGATACCTTTGTGGACTTTTTTCCAAACACAAACCAAAATCAGAGCATGTCAAAATAAGAACTACAGAGTTCTCCGAAACCATAAAAAGGTGTTGTGAAAGCCGCTGCGATGAATGGTCGTTTAATGTAAAAGGCCGTCTGGAGTATTATCTTCGTGATCTTCCTGCTGCAGATTGTGTCTACCATCACACCTGCAGCGTAAATTTTCGAAGTGGAAAAAACATTCCTCGCGCATACTCCTCCGACGATCATGATTCGAAGAAAGGGAGACCAACTAATGAAGAGCAACACCAAGCATTCCTTCAGACCTGTGCTTACCTGGAAGAGAATGATGATGAACAACTGTTGATTGGAGACCTAATTTCCAAAATGGAGGAATATCTTCAAGGAAGTCAGAGCTCTGTCTACGAACGCAGGCACATGAAGAGAAAGCTTTAGAACGTTACGGAGACAAGATCATAATATCAGGTGAAAGTGGGAAGGCAGATGTAGTAACACTACGAGAGACAGCTAATGAAATTCTTATAGATTATCACAAAAAGTCGAAAGAATGTGATATAGATATAGAGCTACAGAAGATTTACCTAGTAGAAGCTGCTGCAAAAATAATCAGAAGTGATATCAAGTCTGTCGACTCGCCTAGAAAAGATGTGTATCCATCTCCAAATGACATCACTGCAGAAAGTGCTCTTGATTACATTCCCAACAGTCTGAAATTGCTATTATCAAAAGCATTTGCGGGACAGGATGCTTCAAGAAAAATAGGTGCAATTGGGCAGAGCATTATGCAAGCAACCCGTCCTAGAGGATTACTATGTCCACTACAGATCGGTTTGTCGGTTCAGCTACACCACAACTTTAGGTCAAGGTACCTTATTGACGTTCTCCATCAGCTGGGTTACTGTTCGTCGTATGCAGAAGTAACAAGATTCGAAAGAAACGCGGCGCTGGCAAGTGGGTCTGGCTCTTTTACTGTTGATGAAAACACTGCAGTCCTTCTAGCAGCAGATAACGTCGATCATGATGTCTGCACTTTGGATGGAAGAATACCTTTCATGGAATGGGTATGATTGCCGCAATAACTCCGAAGATCAAGAACCACCCTTCTATTCACAGGCGTAATGTTGGTGACAATGACATTAAGAAGATTGCAACCGTTGACATTAGGGAATATAGACACGCGAGAAGCATGTTGAGGGACATCTCATTCCGCGAACTTCCAGTACCCACTGCCACCATAAGTCGACTTAGTCTTCTCTGGCAGATATCTTCAGCAGAAAGATCAGGTCCAAGTTGGTCCGGAACAATGCAGGCAATTCACGGTGGATCAAGTGTCTCACATCCAGGTGTGGCGTCGATCACGTTCCTTCCCATCATAGATATGTCGCCAACTGACATGACCTGCATATTTTCGACATTACTATATTTGAACAAGATAGCACGCGATCAAAAAGTCCCATGCATTATTACCTTTGATCAGCCTTTGTTCTGGAAAGCTTCCCAAATCATCAATGAACAGAGAGACCTGCAGGACATTGCTTTAATGCTGGGATCATTTCACACTCTGATGAATCTTTTGGGAGCAGTCGGTACTCTTATGAATGGTTCAGGATTGTCTGAAGTACTTCAAGAAATACAGGGTGAGTCAAAAGTAGCGCCCGATTTCTGTTTTTTCGGCTGTCAGATTCTTTCTGGGAAGTCATGTTGTTAATAATTGTCTTGCAGATTATTAATTTTCTTAGTTTATTTATTTTTGTTTTTGTTTTGCAGGTTATTGCTGAGAGTTTGGAAAGTTACTGAATTTGCACCAAATTGAACCATGAATTACCTTTCAATGAATCAACGCATTGCGGCCGTGAAACATTACTACAAATGTAATGAACAACCAACGATGGCGGCACGCCGTTTGGCACAGGAATTCGATATTAACCCACCCCAGGGAAGAAACATACGATTGATTGTCGAGAAATTTGAAGCAACAGGGTCGGTAGCCACTGCAAAGAAGTCCGGTCGTCCGAAAACGGCAACGAATGTAGCTAAGGCTGAAGAAGCCATCAGGAGACTGGAACAAAGTCCGCAAAAGTCAACTCGCCGTTTATCTGCAGAGTTGGAAGTGAGCCAATCAAGTGTTATCCGTATCCTTCACCACAAAAAATGGAAACCTTACATTCCACGCTTACTGCATGCCCTTCATGATGGAGATGACGACCGCCGTCTTCAATTTTGCGAAGAGTTCTTAGCTAAACTTGACGAAAAGGACACAATGCTAGACAACATCTGGTGGTCAGATGAGGCATGTTTTAAGCTTAACGGCACAATTAACAGACACAATTGTGTCTACTGGGCTGCGGAGAACCCAAGAGTGACAGTTGAGGAGGAGGTAAATTTACCTTGCGTGACAGTTTGGGCAGCCATATCACCATTAGGGATAATTTGACCCTTTTTCTTTGAGGGATCTGTCACTGCAGAAATTTACCTGGATATGCTGCAAACCTTCTTTTGGCCCAGGGTACAAGATCAGGACTGTTATTTCCAGCAAGATGGAGCTCCACCTCATTATGGACGTCATGTTCGTCAGTGGCTTGATGAAAACTTTCCCGGAAAGTGGATCGGCCGCCGAGGTCCGATCGAGTGGCCGGCACGCTCCCCAGACCTTACACCTCCAGATTTCTTTCTTTGGGGGCTCATGAAAGACCTTGTTTATCGTGAAAAGCCTCGTACCATTCAGGAATTGAAGGCTCAAATCACTGCAAAGTTTGAGGAAATTGATATCGAACTCTGCAGGCGTGTGTGCCACTCTGTGCCTGCTCGGCTGCAATTGTGCATCGATCACGAGGAAGGGCACTTTGAAAATTGCAAGTAAAACAGCTTGGTACAGTTCCGTAATAATTTTCTCCCGAATAAATGGTTAGATAAACATGTCATTCATTTATTTCTACCTTCTTGTACACTGTAATACAAATGGCAAACAAACAATCAACTGACAGAAATCGGGCGCTACTTTTGACTCACCCTGTATACGGACCAAATGCCGTGCAACACATGATGTCTGGAAAAGCTGTTTCAAGAGCGATACGTGGTCATATGATAGTAGATGCAGCTCTTAGTACCTTACTAGTCGCAGACGTTTTCCCTCGTAATGAAGATGGAACTCCTCATGACCTCCATAAGGAAGCTTGTGACCTGCTCGACGATGTTATGACCGCCAAACAATCAGTTGAGGATGTGGAATCTTCGAATGCATTGTCTCAGATTGCTACCACTTTGGATGCGAAGAAAACTGACCTACAACCTACTTCGCAAACAAGTCAACTCTGGTTGGAATATCAGCGAATGATCAACATTGCACGTTCCTTGATAACAGCAGACAGAACCGGCTCGTGGGATTTGCACTTGCAAGCTATGCTGGAGACCATCCCCATAATTGCAGCAGCCGGACATCACAATTACCTGAAATCGATATACCTGTACCTGCAGAAAATGTTAAGTTTGCCTTCTGAAAATCCAGCCGTTAACAAAATGTTCCAGGAAGGTAAGTTTGTGGTAAGAAGAAGCGACAGATTATGGGCCGGACTCGGCACAGACCTGGTGATAGAACAAGTACTAATGCGTTCCCTGAAAAGCAGAGGCGGACTGACACGCGGAAGTGGATTTACAGACATCCAAAGGACAACGTGGCTCTTTTCTATGCCTCTGTGTTCCACTTATAGCTTAGCAATGCAGGAATACACCAGAGTTTTGTTGGAAAGTAGTGAACAGCACAAGGAAATGAGGGGAAGTAGACAAATCAGGGACAGTAATGACATGAAGAAAGTACTTGAACGTCTGGAATCCTTATCCCCATTCCATTCTACCTCGGGTCTCTGCAACATTGTAACAGGGCTAACTGCTGATCCTGGAGTTAACGTTCATCAATTGCATTCAATCGGTACGAACATTGTCGTAAAAATGATTGGGAAACAAGCCTTTACATATTCTGCCAAAAGATCTGACAAAGTGAAAACACTAGGATCTGCTTCTGCCGTTGTGACTGATGCTTCAGATATAGAAGTAGATCCTGCACTACTGTTTCAGAGAATGATGACTGTTGCCACTGGCGGAGACATGAATCTTGAAGATGTCATGTGTTACGAACTGTGTGCATATCCTCCTGCATTGTTCGAATCACGAAGTATCTTGAGGAAACCCGATAAGTCTCAGCTAGCTCATGCAATAATCAAATACACTGACACTTTACGCATGGAAGAAGTTCAAGAAATTCAGTGCACAGACCAGTACGTATTGGATGGTGGATCTCTACTACATCGTGTTTCCTGGCGTCAAGATGAAACATATGACAGCATCGCCAACTCATATGCCGATTTCACTCTGAAAACATATGGAAAAGCAATCATTGTTTTTGATGGCTACAGCAGCTCTCCTACGATCAAGGACATGACCCACAGAAGACGCAGCACCAAGACAAGCAGAAATGTGAATCTCAGTCCAAGCATGAAGTTTGTTGGCCAGAAGGAACACTTCTTGGCTAATGAAAACAACAAGCAAGCATTTATTTCCCTCGTAGGTGAGATGTTGAAGAAGCACGGGTGTACTGTTCACAACGCAGATGGGGATGCTGATGTGGACATCGTTCGTGCAGCAGTTTCCTCATCAGAAAATGCAACTACAAAGTAATAGGGAAGACACCGACTTGCTGATTCTCCTTCTGTACCATGCCAAGGACAGTGGTTTCAAGTTGTACTATCGCAGCGATATAAGACGGGGACCATCTCCTAATCCTGTGTATGATATTCTCAGCATTCAATCATTGTTAGGCAATGACATCTGCAAGTATCTCCTGTTTGTGCATGCTTTCACGGGCTGTGATAGCACATCCAGAATTTTTTCGATCGGTAAAGCCAAAGCATTCGACACACTGATGAAGGTGGCTGAACTCCGTTCAGTTGCAAATACATTCTGTTCTGATTGTTGCCAACACTCTGACATTGAAGCCGCTGGAAGAAAGGCAATGCTTCTGTTGTATGGCTGCAAAACACTTGAATCCACTAACGCACTACGTCATCGAATGTTAGTTGAAAAGGTAGCTACAGCTAAATCTTTTGTTACACCCGAACGTTTGCCACCTACCGATGCGTCCACAAAGTACCACAGCTTTCGCACATACTTTCAAATACTAATCTGGAAGTCTACAGAAGAGAAGATCGATGCAGAACAGTGGGGTTGGTATGTAAAGAATAATTCCTACTACCCTACAGCCTGCGACAAGCCACCAGCTCCAAATTATCTACTCAACATGATCCGCTGCTCCTGCAAGACGAAATGTGCTACTTCAAGATGTGGATGCAAGCGTAATGGAATGCCCTGTTCAGCCGCTTGTGGCGAGTGCCAAATCAGTGGTTGCGATAACAACCCAAGTACCGGTAATCTATCCGATGATAGTGATGAAGAGGATTAATTTCTGTATGTTTGTGACCAGGTATCACTTCTTCTGTAATGAACATAACTTGAAACTGGGAAAAAAATAATTGTTGTATTATTGATTATAAAAATCTGTAAAAAGCTATATAACATTATATTTGCGTAATAACTGGTTGTGTTGTATATTGTTGAATTATTTAAAACATTACAACTGAAAGAAAAAGCATCAAATGTATCTCTATAAATAAAAGCGTAAATTATATATATTTTTTTTTTCGTAGGAAACATCCAGTCCGCCATTTTGAATTTCATTTTTCGGGGTGTTCCAGGGGTCCAATTTTGTCGGATTTTGGATATGTTATTCGGCAATGGTTCCTGAGCTGGAAACAGTTTAGAAAGCTTCTGAAGCAATTTTGCCCAGGTCTAACTACAAATTGCCTGGACTATATTAACAATCAAGTTTTTATTGTCACTATTACATAGAGAAAATACTTCGTTAGAGTCGTAAGTATGATAAGCAACTTAATTATCTATATTATACAGGTTTTTAATGCTACTATTTAGCCAGGTTTCCGTGAGAATTATAATACTAAATTTGACCATAGAAGTTTTCAAAAGGGTCACTAAGTAGTTATAGTTCCTAGGTAAGCTTCGAATGTTTAGATTTAGCACGGAAAGATTTTTATAAATATCTTTTTATAATACAAAGGCATTAAACTCATCTATCGATGAGACCATGCAATTGACTACACCAGATTCCTGTTCTAGATTCTCTAAACTGGATACAGAATTTTTTGGTAACGAATTGAAATGATTAATATCGGCACATATACTATGAAAGTCTTTGTCGATGAAAGCCATTTAACAGTTTTGTTTTTGGACATCCTTATTTTAAGTCTCGTTTTTGGATGTCCTTATTTTATGAGATCCCAACCAAAGACCTTCTTTCAAAGTATTTAGAAAGGCTACACATTCAGACAGCTACATTCATGCTTTTTTCCAATCATTCTCCATGTACTAAGAAAGGTGTTATTTCCGGTCTCTTTTTGAGAGCTTTTAGGATTTGTGAACCCATTTATCTTGACGATGAAGTTTTACATATTAAAAGTATATTTATATGTTTAGGTTATTCCAAATTGTTCATCGATAAAGCTTATTTCGCCGCTAGGAGATCTTTCTTTTCTCCCAAAACTGGGAACAGGATAAAGACGTTTCATTCCTGAAAGTGTCCTTTGAGGTTACCAAAGGGCTTTCCTCACTCTTGCCAAAGCAGATTAAGTTGGTCTCCATTGTGCCAAATAAATTGTCTTCGTTCATTCGTCATCCTATTACTAAGGCCTCCAACAATTCTGGCGTAGTTTATGAAATTCCATGTGGAAGCTGCCCTCAAAAATACATCGGGGAGACAATTGATTTTCAGAGAAGGATTAATTCCCACAAACGTGACCTGAGATTGGGTAATACTTATAGTAGCTTAGTTCAGCATAAGGAACAGCATAATCATATTTTTAACTTCCAGGATTCTAAACTTATCATAAAGGTCAAGGACCAAGAACAGAGACAAATATACGAGGCATTTTACATTTTGGCAGAAAACACCATTTCCAATATTAAGTTGTCCTACAGTATGGATAGCTTTATTTTTAACATTTTAAAATATTTTAGGGCAATTTCGGGTCGTAACCGGCTGCCAGAGGTACAGGAGTGATTTTTACTTATAGATTTCTCATCTCGAAGGTTTGAAATCTGGGCAATAGTTTGCCTTTGCCAACTACCAGACGTACGACAGCTACCATCTCTCTGTCCGTGTTTATGCCTTTACACAGTCATTTTAACCTTAGCTCTTCCGCAGGGCGAAGGTTTTATAACTTTTTCAGATACCTTACCTTATGAACCTTATGTTGTTTCGTGCGTTGGTCTCTCTTCACACGGAGGTGAAGCTGGTGGCCCCGCCTCTAGGTCTGGCCTGGTGGAGGAGCGAGTTGCTTTCTTGCGCTCTCCACCGTACATAGCCAGGCACGCCCGGCTCATCTGGTACTGTCCTGAGCCAGGCATCCAGTCTTTTCTTGAAGACTTCAACTTTGATCCCCGTTACGTTTCTGAGGTCCTTAGGAAGCTGGTTGAAAAGTCTTGGCCCCCTGACAACCAAGCTATTTTCCTTCAGGGTTGAGGAGGTCCCTTGTCGGGCCTTTAATTTGGGAACACTACACATTCTGCCTTTCCTATTTTCCAGTGTTGTTTGAATGGTAATTGGGTTTAGTTTTAGGTTTGGTACCAGTTTTTCGATCACTTTCCATATGTAGATTATGATGTACCTCTCTCTTCTTCTTTCCAGTGAGTACAGATTTAGTTTACGTAGTCTTTCCCAGTAGTTGAGTTCTTTGCAGCCATCAATCTTGGCTGTGAAATGCCTTTGCGTTTCTTCTAGTTTATTAGTTTCTTCCTTTTTATATGGGGACGTCAAAGCTGAGCAGTATTCAAGTTTTGGTATAATCAGTGTTTTTAGCAGGGGAATCATTACTGTCCTGTCCCTTCTCTTGAACGTTCTTAGAACCTGTCCGGCGACTCTTTTTGTTTTATTTATCGCTATCTGATTTTGTGTTTCGAATTTCGCATCATCTGTCATTATTATCCCGAGATCAATCGCTTTCATGCTTCTCTGAATTTCCTGTCTATCTGGAGCATAATATGCAGTCTGTTTAAGTTCTTTTTTTCTACCATATCTCAAGAGCTGAAATTTCTCGGCGTTGAATGACATGTTGTTGTCTTCTGACCATTTGTATATTTTGTTCGTGTCCCTCTGCTGATTTTCGTTGAATCTTTCCCGTGTCTCCAGGAAATCATAAATTTTCTCTCTAACTATTCTTTCAAATACTTTGGTGAGGTGTGACGTCAATGACACTGGTCTATAGTTCTTTGCTTGAGATCTGTCCCCTCCTTTATATATAGGGACAATGTTTGCTCTTTTCAAGATGCTCGGTATTTCCCCAGTGTTTAGGGATCTTCTCCATATCCAGTATAAAGGTGTAGCTATTTCATTTTTACAGTTTTTAATCAATAATGCGTTCCAATTGACCGGACCTGCAGCTGAATGTCGTTTCATTTGTCCTATAGCTCTCGCTACATCTTCTGGTGTAAAATCAAAGTCTGTTATATACTCTCCTTGCAATTCCTCTTCAAAGAATGCATTTATGTCAGGTATCGCTTTGTCACTTTTTGGGGTACTGAAAAGTGATTCATATTGAGCTCTCAATGTATCAGATATTTCTTTTGGATCGTCGGTTAGTTCATTATTTCCCGTCATTAAGGCCCAATAGCGGCGCGCGTTTTTGTTTTCCTTTTTGCATAGCTATAGAAGTATTTTGGATTTTCCTTTATTGCTTCTACCGCCTTTTCCTCTTCCCTCTCTGTATGGTTCTTAATCAGGGCTTGTATTTCCCTATCGATACCCTCCAGTTTTTCTTTTATCGCTTTCCTGTCATTATCTCCGCAGTTACCTAACTTCGCCTCCACTCTCTTTCTTTTTCGGAATAGTCTTCTCTTTTGCCTCTCTAGCCAGCTCCTCTTTCCTTTTGGCTGTGATTTCGGAGCATATTTTTCTAAAATTCTCAGCGCTTTTTCCTCCAAGGTTGTTAGCATTTATTCAGTTGTTTTATTCTCGAAAATTGTTCTCCATTCTATTTGGGCCATGTGCGATCTGATTGCTTCCCAATTTATAGTCTTCGAGTTTAAGTTAAAGGCCCCGAATTTACTTCTTTCCACAATATGTGTATTGTCTTCTAATGCTGCCGTCATATTTGTTGATATCTCGATTAAGTTGTGGTCTGAGATAATGGTTGGGGTTATTTTTATATCAGCAATCAAGTTCGTGTTATTCGTGAATACCAGATCCAGGCAGTTATTTTTTCTGGTATTTTCTGTTATCTCCTGTGTCAGCATAAACTCATTTGTGAGAGCCATCAACATTTTTGCTTGTTCCTGGTCTTCTCTTGTGCCCCCCTTGTCCTGGTGAATATATATATTCCTATTCACCTTTTTGTATTTTATAAATGGGAAGTTAAAGTCTCCGCAGATCATTATATTGGGGGATGGAGGGTTTATGGCCTTTATTAGCTTTCTAATGTCATCAATGGCCTCCGAGAATTTTTCGGTTGGGGTGCTTGGAGGTCTATAGATGACTATTACTATCAAGTTTAGTTTTTCTATTTTCACTGCTAGGAGTTCCACATAGCTGTTTGATTTACTTATTATCGTCTCTGTCATATGACCTTTCTGTACATATATAGCACAGCCACCTTTCCGTCTCGTCGTTCTATCCGCTCTTAGTAAGTTGAAGCCCTCTATATTTATCTCTTTCTTATCAATACAATGTTCGCAGTTTTCACAATTTCCTTGGCAATCTTTAAGATGAGTTTCTGTGAGGCATGCGATGTCCGCCCTTGTTTAGTCCATAAATCCTTTCAGGTACGAAACCTTATTGAGTGATTGGTGATATTGAGTGATATTTGAATTGTCATAGTTTATGGCTTTGAAAAGGGCTTGATTGTGACTAGCCGAAATTAATTAGCCTTTTTTAAACACTGTTTTATAATTAATTTTATATTTTTTTCTTTGCGGGTTGGTGTAATTATATATATATATATATATATTAACGATTTATTCTTCGGAAACCGAATTTTTGCAAAGAATAACAAAGGAAAGAACAAACAACAGAAAGAAGCAAATTCGAAATTTTTAATTTCCCTCCAAAGCTATGAACTAGGAAAATGTTGTATCCAGCATGGAAGTAATAGATTGGAAAACCATCTTCGAGGCCAAGACAACGGAAGAGATGCTAAAGACTTTCGAGAAGAAGACGTTATAAATTTTGGAAAGACATGTCCCAAAAATACAACAAAGAGGAAAGAGAAGCAGGTTCGAGAGCCAAAAGAGGTCATTGTTCCGAAAGAGAAAAAGAGTGACTGCAAAATTAAGTAACTGTAAAGATAACAATAATAAACTGGAGAGTATCAATTGCGTCATACAGGAACTAATTGAGAAACATACAGAAAAAGAAGACAACGACGGTATAGATTATAGAATCAATAAAGGTTAACTCAAAGTACTTCTATAATTTTGCAAAAAGGAAGTCGAAAAACCATGTGACTATCGGACCTTTGAAAAACGAAGACAGTGCTTTATCTGATGATCTAACAGAAGTATCTGAAATATTAAGAATTCAGTACCAATCATCTTTCAGTATCCAAAAACTGACAAACTGATATGCGATAGAAACGCGTTCTGTGAAGAACTACAAAGGGAAAGTATAACGAACTTCGACTTTACGAAAGATGATATTACACAAGCTATAGGGAAACTTAAAGCACACTCAGTGGCAGGACCGGACAAATGGAATGTCACACTGATCAAAAATTGCAAGAAGGTAATCGCTGAGCTCCTATATTGGATATGGAGACGATCACTAGACACGTGAGAAATACCGGGCATCGTGAAGAGCGTGAACATAGTCCCAATATACATATAAAGGAGGAGATCGATCCGAGACCAGAAACTACAGGCCAGTGTTGCTTACATCTCATCTCACTAAAATATTTGAAAGAATAGTTAGACAGAAAATCTATGACGTTTTGGAAACGCAGAAAAAATTCAATGATAACCAACATGGGTTTCCGTCAGGCAGATCATGCCTATCACAACTAATGGAACACTACAACAACATTATTGATGCACTTGAAAGTAATGAAAACTATGATGTAATATACGCAGACTTTGCCGAAGCGTTCGACAAGTGTGACCATGGAATCATAATACATAAACTGAAATATATGGGAATAACAGGAAAAGTAGGGAAATGGATATATAATTTCCTTAGTGAGCGGCGGCAAGTCGTTACAGTACAAGGAGTATCTTCATCAGAATCAGAGGTCCTCAGCTAAGTACTACAAGGAACAGTATTAACTCCACTACGCTTCATAATCATGCTAACTGACATAGATGAGGACGTTATCAGAGACAGCACAGTAACATCCTTTGCTGATGACACAAAGATCAGTAGAAAAATAAAAACTCCAGAAGATATAGGATCTCTACAAACAGAAATGAACAGAATCTAAAAGTGGACGGAAGACAACAATATGAAGTTTAACACTGAGAAATTTCAGCTGTTACGGTACGGAAAAAGGGAGGACCTAAAATCCATGGAATATTATACCCCATATGGACAGAAAATTTAGAGAAATTCTAAAAAAAAAAGATTTAAGGCTTGTAATGACTGACGATGCGAAATTTGAAACACAAAATAAGATAGCAGTAAACAGAGCAAAGAGAATAACGGGGCAGATACTGAGAACCCTTAAAAGAAGGGTTAGGAATATAATGATTCCTCTACTGAAAACACTGATCATACCCAAATTGGAATACTGCTCGGTTCGAACATGCCCATATAAAAAAGAAGACATTAGACAGCTAGAAGGGATTCAGAGAAGCTTCACAGCTAAGATCAATGGGTGCAAAGAACTAAATTACTGGGAAAAGTTACGCGAATTGAACCTATATTCACTGGAAAGGACAAGAGAGAGATACACCATTATTTACACTTGGAAAATAATGGGGAAACTAGTCTCTAATCTTACTCTGAACCCTGAACTCCCCAAACAACAGTGGAAAGTAGAAAAGGAAGACTGTGTCGTGTTCCCAAATTAAAGGCTAGACAGGGAACATCCTTAACCCTGAAAGAAAATAGTTTTGTTGTGAGAGGATCAAAACTGTTTAATCAGCTGCTCAAAGACCTAAGGACCACGAGTGGTGTTGCGGTGGACATCTTCAAAAGAAGATTAGACGCCTGGCTCTGAACAATCCCCAATGAGCCGAACGTACCTTGCTATGTGAGGTGGAGAGTACAAGAAACCAACTCACTACTTCACCAGGCCAACTCGAGAGGAGGGGCGACAAGCTTGACCTTCGTGAAATGAGGAATCATCGCACGGAACATTTGAAAGGTTGAAAGGTATATAGGGAGAAGGGGTCACTACCCCTTTTCCGAGTCTTTCCCTCTCGTCCTTCATACCCCGTTCTCTAAAGACTTCGAGCTTCTTGGTTTACCATTAGTTACGTTTTGATTAATTAAGGAATCTAATAATAAACAGATAACGTTTAATACGTCCGAAGAAAGACACGAAGAAAATAGGTTTGCAAAGAATCCTTACCTATGCTTTGTGTGGGACAAAGTACTGTAGATCATGTAAAATTTGAATGCTGCTGACTTTGTGTCGCGAGTATTATGACGATGAAGAAGTGGAATTCGCGAAAGAAGTATTAAATACCGTGTTCACTCCTCGCCTCCCTTTTCGTAGAGGAAGCGCAATTGGCGAGAACACATTAAAAGACATTATTAATGGTGTCAACCCAACGGGGGGATGAATGTGACGTTACCTTTTTCGTGTCTAATTTCCATTGAATTCCGATAATTTCTACTCATGATGTAGACGTGTCAGTGCTCCTCAAGCAGTATAACGACGTTAAAAAATCACTGACGGAAATTAAACATCAACAGGTGACTATCGTGATTGATAATTATTGATCAGGAAAATGCATTATCTCTCGAACAATTTCGCTCCGGGTTAGATGCGGTGAAGGCATGTGCAGTGAGACCATCATACGCAAATGTAGTACAGTGGCCACTGGCCATCAAGCCCAAATACGTATGTGATGAGCAGTGGGGGAATGCAACCCCCATTCCCAACTCCTCCCTCACTGGTCGAGGTACAACATATCCCGAGGTCGCAACGAGTGGTTCCCCTTTCCGGCATGAGGAGTCACTGGTCACTGAGGGTGCAAATGCAAGTCTATCTGTAAATGGAGGTAACGCTGGTGGGAGTTGTTACACGCTAGGAAGTGTGTTACCACCTCCACCCCCATCGCCATCTGTAACGAGGGAGAAACACCCGGGCACTCGTGTGCTTCCCTTGGTGAATAGTTCCCCTTCCTCTCCTTGTAGAAGGGGAGATACGCAGGACGTTGCGGATGGAGGGGTGGTTCCACTTCGTTCCCCATCGCCTGCAACGGGAGAAGGTTGTTTGGGCGTTAGTATACATTTCTTGGCGAGTAATTCCCCTCCCTTCCACAATAGAGAAAGGAACACGCAAGTCACTCGGGCTGGAGATGAAGCATCTCTTTCTCCCTCGAAATGAGGGTGGTGGGGGAGAGGTTTACCAGGCCCCGAAGCCGAGGCACCCTTCCCACATGCAAGCGACCATCCAACCCAGGAAACCGACCCCCGATGGAGATGAAGGTGGATGGGTGCTAGTGTAGGAGAAGCAGGCCCCCTAAACTGGTAACTGCGGCAATGCTACCAGTGCGGAAATTCAGCCTCTTTTTTTTTTCTTAACCCTCTAACGCCGACTGGGTCGAATACGTACCGTTTCAAATACACGCATTTAGACTTAACCCTCCAAAAACGTTCGGCGTTAAAGGGTTAAATCGCCTGTTCGAATGAGGAATGTGATATTCGACACATGGTGAAAGTAGTGTGTGGTGAATACAGTAGCTTAACTGTTACTCAACTGAACACCAGAGTCCCATGTTATAAGTTGTAATCACAGGAATAAGTGCACGGTTTGACCCCTGTAATATGGGTCAGTGACCTGAAAGCATTATTGCGAAAGAATATATTTACTTGAACAGGAAAGTTACGAGCGCCGAAAGAAGCAACAGTGACAATGCCTAACATAATAATAATAATGATAGTAATAATAATAATAATAATAATAATAATAATAATGATGATGATAATAAATTTCCTATCATTCATGGCGGTCAACGTGTTGAAAATAGTTTCGCATAAGATCATTAAGAAATTCAGTTGTAGATGTTTATAAAATTTGTGACAGGGCAGATCTGATACTCTTACAATAACACTGGTTACTCGTAGCTAAGCAAAAGCTAAAATTTCTCTCTAGCGTTCATGATAACTTTATAATTTATATATCGTGCGTCCTCAGCTCAGCAGTAGACTTATCAAACGAGTTATTATACGGTCTGCCCTTTGGTGGAGTTGGGTTCTTAATAAGAAAATATTTGACAAGCTATATATGATTTCTAACAATGGACAATGTAAGGTTGTTAGGAATTGAATTACATGTGAACAGCAAATGCATTTTAATTGTAAACCATTATTTACCATACAATAACGGCAGTAATCTGGATGAGTACATTGATTTGGTGTAAAAATTAAACTTTTCACTATTTATTCATTCATTCATGATCAAAATATCTATTTTCATTTCCTTATGGGGTGGGTACGACGCTTGAAATCGGGACCCGAAACACTCGCAAGAATATATAGGGATAACCAGTGAAAATAAGGTAATACCCTAGCCTCAAAGATTCACGGATCCAGTATTACTTTTTCATGAAAAGTTTGAGGTATATCTTTAGTGATACGTGAGGTGAGACCAATGTCTCTATTTACGCCCCTCACAAACCGCTTCCATCCCTCTCTCATTCTCGCGTCACATTTATTTCAACTTCATGATCATTCACACATTTAATTGGTACATCCTTCTATCTTTTACGCGGTCTTCCTCTACGTTTCACCCCTGCGCACTCACTATTATACATCATTTTCGCAATTCTACTATTACTCATTCCTCCAAATGGCCCTACTAAGGCAGCATACTCTCATCTTTTCCCATTTTCAAAGACTTTTCAATGCACATCTTTCCCGAACATCCTTGCTTCCCAAACTGTCAGTCTATTTTATACTAATCACATTTCTTAAGTTATTCATCTCAACCACTCTCTCTTTTAACAGCAAATTATCATGTCAACAAAGTGTCTCACATACATACATACATACAAACATACTCGTACATCAGTGTTGGCGACGCATATGAGACCCATCGATCTCAGTAACCTCACTGGTTCGTAGAAAGTTTTGGAATGATGTAGGTATTGGCAGAAATTACCAGCCAATTGAACGCTTGGAAGTGAAAGTGATTCAAGTACATTTAGAACGCCAAAACTCAAGAAGTGATTCAAGCGCCGGACTCACCTCTGATCACGGATTTTTCTTCCCACAAAGTGAGATTTGAGTCGCGGGTTCAAGTAATTGACTCACTTTTTGACAAAAGGTAAACATCAGTAAAATGTGTTTGAATCACTTTCGCTTACAAGCATCCAATTATAAGCTACAGTATCTCTTCTAAACACAAAACCCTAACTTATAATCAAACTAGGCTACATAACCTATACTAATGACTTTAAAATATTCTTATTCCAAGGACCACTTTGGCATATGAATAAATTTTGCGAACTCCATTAATTTTTTATAATTAAATTTCAAGTACTAAAATTAGCATTTGAAAATACATTTACGATTTTACAGCAAGAAATATGTATCACCTTTATTAATTTTTAGCAACAAATGATGAATACGCAACTAATTTTGTTTATTGCAAAGTCTGTGAGTATGTGAAGGCAGTGAGTGAGTGAGTAGCTTACACTACAGTATTTTCCTGGGGAAGAACCCACAGTAGACTCCACTTCGGGAACCGCTGCAGGTTGCTGCATTCACTACGAAACTTATTTTATGTGGAGTAAAATATAAATTTGAAAAAAGCATCCATGACTGAAACGTTTATTCTAGATCAAAAAAAGTTTTACAGGTTGATGCATTATACAGGGTGATTCACTCGCTAGTAGCCCCCAGAGTATCGCTAATACGATACTCTGGGGCTACCAGCGAGTGAAGCACCCTGTAGAATATTTTTTTTATGACTCTTTTGCATCGATTTAAGTAAACATAATTTAAAACTTCAAGATTCATAGACAAACAATAGGTTATTATGATTCATAGATTTATATTGTTTAGACAGTTAATTGTAAGTTCAGTATAAGTAGGCAATTATAGCCGAAATTCGTTATTTCATCGACGATTTTCAGTGAATTCGGAAGTGTGATAAAACTCACGAACCTTATGTGAGAAAACACATAAGGGAATGAGCAAAGTCACGGGATTAGTTCATAGTGGTCAGTCATGCTTGGTTTTACAGATGTTTATAGCTCTTATGATCCTTTCATGAACACGAAAGAAAAAGTGGTAACAAGCATTTAATCTATAATGTACTTATGAATAGAATAAAAACTTAGTGAGCGAAATATGATAAGTATAATATAAAATCAATAAAATATAGTGGTTAGCGTCGCTGACTACGAATCCATCGACCCCGGGATCGAGACCCGGTGACGGCAGGCGGCGCGCAGCAAAACCCAGCTGTTCATCCTTCCACACAATAAAAAAAGTAGTTGGTAGATAAATGGGTACCCTGCGTAACCTAGTGGTTAAGATGCTGTGCTGATGGTGTAGCCTGGTTCGGATTCCACGTTAACCCTTTAAGGACGAGTCCGCAGCATATGCAGTCACTCTTGTTACCAGAACGTATAGGTTTTATTGTTATTCAAAACTAAATATTTTAGTAACTAGTCACTGAAATGATATACATTTTGGGTTCCTTTCTCGACAATTAAATAATATCTATATAAACATGTAGAAACATTTATAGAAACGAGGCATTGTAGTACAATTTATATTGTTATTTCTGATGGACCTTAAGGTACCATCCGTCGTTAAAGGGTTAAACTATAGGTCTAAGGTGTAATGACAAACTTGACCTTCGTCAGAATGAACAATTCGGGCGGAAGCAAAACCAAGGTTATATATATATATATATATATATATATATATATATTTCAACTGCAAAGAACACGCAGTATAAATAACGTAAAGAACGACGCTTGTATAGGAGAACATTCCGCGCAAGATGAGAAGAGAGAACGAACAAATGAAAAAATGAGGTAATGCGGCATGCGGGAGGTGCCCCCTTGGGGCATTGTTTCTGCGCGTATGTAGAGGAATTACGGCATTTGTTCGAGTGAGGCCCGTGGTGTAATGGTTATCATATCTGACCGGCAATCGGAAGATCCCGGGTTCGATTCCCGGGTGGTTACCTCATTTTTTTCATTTGTTCGTTCTCTATTCTCATCTTGCGCGGAATGTTCTCCTATACAAGCGTCGTTCTTTACGTTATTTATACTGCGTGTTCTTTGCAGTTGAAATGTATATATAGATACGGCATGCGGGAGGTGCCCCCTTGGGGCATTGTTTCTGCGCGTATGTAGAGGAATTACGGCATTTGTTCGAGTGAGGCCCGTGGTGTAATGGTTATCATATCTATCTGACCAGCAATCGGAAGATCCCGGGTTCGATTCCCGGGTGGTTACCTCATTTTTTCATTTGTTCGTTCTCTCTTCTCATCTTGCGCGGAATGTTCTCCTATATAAGCGTCGTTCTTTACGATATATATATATATATATAATATATATATATATATATATATATATATATACTGTATAAAATCACATCCATAAACGTTTACATGTCAGTGTTAGCTTCCTTCATGTTTGGCGAACAAGTCTGATATCAAGAAACATATACAATTTCACTGCACCATTCGTTCATATACTCTCTAAATTAATAAAAATTCAACACCTAAACTGTTATAAGGATATGAATTAATCCCACCTTCCAATTAAGTGAATTCCTCCCAATGACACAATAACACCTCTATGAAATGGTGGACAAAACTATCAGTACGACAATACGATTTACTATAGCAGGCTACCAAGGCCAATTTTAGGATTGTTCACTTTCGCCTTGTTTGCGTGTTCTTGTTAGAACTTGGCCATTATGTTCTTTATGTAAATGAATTATAGGGACATTGGTTGGCGTTCATTAGTTCCGAAAAAGGATGCCATCTTGTCAGAAAAAGCAGTTAAAAGTTGTACCAAATTGAAAGTTGCCATAACATTTGACCTTTTGAGAATATTTCGTCGAAATGGCAACTTTCAATTTGGTACAACTTAACTCTGTTTTTTTTTACTTTTTTTTTTTGTCGCTTAGCCACTTCTTCCTAAGAGGGCCTCATATCATTATTTCCCTTTTAGGAAGAATATACTATGTAAATTTTATTTATTATTCGTTTTTTTAAAGGATTTACACGAAGAGTTGGAAACGCTTCACAACACAGTCGCAGATTTAGAAAGAAAATATTCAGAATTATCTGTCAGATACAGAAAAGCCCTCGGATCATTGGATGAGGTAAAATGTAAAGTATCTAGCATAGTTTAGGCAATATTTACCGTCTGAGTTACTGCATGCTGCACTGAATTAATTATATTAGTAAAACTAATAGTTTCTCTAGTGTAATAACTACAAATGAAAACTATCAAAGTGGCTTAATTACGTAAGTATTGTATCTATAATTAGGACAACCTACTGAAAAGAAAAATAATTGATTTTCAAAAGATTCATGCATATACCGTAGATTTTTCTCACGTATATAGTGAAAATATAATTTTTTCACTAATTATTATAAATTAAAATTATTCAAACAGATATTTAATTTTAATTTCGATAATTGGCAATCAAACATACAATATTTTATAATGTTATTTAAATTCTTATTTAAAACTTCCTTACATCATTTTATCTGATATTTATAACTTCATAATTGTTGCTCGTACCCAAAGGTTAGTGGCACTAAAGAAAGGCTGAAAGACCATTCGTTGGAAGTGTCAGAAAGTAACAGACGCTTGAAGAACACTTGTGAAAGATTACAAAGTGAGGTATGGAGCCACTATTCTCTATGGATTGTATATATGACCTATTTTGTAGGTTTAGAAGTACAAATACAACCTATATTATAAATTATAAAGTATTCGCTTTATAGAATTACCACTGGAGTAGGTTAGATGTTTTCTTTCTTTAAGAAAGATGTTCGAATAAATCCTATTTATCCCTATTATAAGTACGTGTTTGTAGATGTTGACTATAGACGCAGAATGTAGTCCTTTGATTTCCTTTTGTACTGAAGTTCGCCTTATTTTCAGCTTAATGATTTACGAGACGAATACGAAGCCGCGAATGAGGAAGCTGACGAAGAAAGAAGGAAGAGGTTAGGCACAGAAGCATCGCTCACTCGAGACCTCGAGGAAGCTGATAGATCGTGTCACGCCCAGCTGCGAAGAGCGGTTTCGATACATGAACTCGATTCGCAGCATCTGAAGAAAGTAAAGATCGAAGTAAAACACAATGAATGCAATAAACACAGACTGTCAGGGGCATAACTGGAGTAAAAAAGTTGGGGGGGGGGGGAGGAACGAACACAATCCTATTGTTATAATGTTATAATGTTTCAGACCAACAAAGACCCTAGGATCCACTCATGGCTGGTCTACCTAACTGTTTTCGTAATTGTCTATTGTGTATGTCCTCCGTGGTGGCGGAGGGGACCTACAATTTTACGTGGGTTCCGAACCACAAGAACATAAGAAATTTATGTAACAACTGCCTGTACATTGGCAACGACCAATTTTAACAAATCTAAATAATTATCAATTTAAAACTAATTAATTATCGATTTAAAACTAATTAATTATCGATTTAAAACTAAAGATAGAATCTCTTGATCCAGAGGATCAAGTCATAATAGACTACTATCCACAAGTATGTTACACTCTATATCTATTTATAACCGACATGCAAATATATCAGATCCAAAGAATCCAGTCAATTTCATTACGGTATCCATCAATACTAGTACCTTGCCAACGAAATATAAGTCACGGTCCATATCGATTGCGGAACAAGTCAAAATTTACAACCATATACATTACAATATATATACTTAGGAGGGAAAGTGTAGGTGTGGCTGTAAAGACTGTACAGTAATGTAGAAATGTGTGTGCACCCATTTTGGGTCTCCCATTTCAAGGTGTTTGTGGGGCAAGTGAAGATTATGAGTTTTTCAATACCTCACAGTACTATGGGGGGCACCGCTCGGCAGAGGAATCTCTTTAAATGGGGTGTGTAAGGACAGAGAGTATCCCCTAACCAAAGATGCTGCCTCCCTGTATCCCACAACACTTGTGTTGAGCTGTGGGATCTATCACCACAAGCCTTAATTTTACTACCTTAAACTATACCCAATCTATCAACATATGCGTCTAATCGATTTTTAAACATGTTTATAGACGTGCTACTAATTACTTCTACCGGCAAACTATTCCAGCTGTTTACTATTCTATGCGTAAAAAAGTTTTTGGTAACTGCTGTCTCGAACCTTCTACTTGTCAACTTACACCCGTTATTTCTAGTCCTATTATATTGAGATATTTCGAAAAAGCTATCTCTATCTACGTTATCGAACCCATTCATAATTTTGAAAACCTGGATTAGATCACCCCTTAGCCTCCTAGTCTCGAGTGTTGTCAATTTTAACTCCTTAAGCCTATTCTCGTACGACTTTGACCTAAGCGACGGAATCATCTTAGTTGCTCGTCTTTGAACTCTTTCGATTTTGTCTATATCCTTGCGCATATGTGGATTCCAAAATTGGACCGCGTACTCCAAATGGGGTCTAACTAATGATTTATAAAGAGGAACTATAATATCGCGCGATTTGTACTCAAATTTCGAGCTATAAAACCGAACACTTTGTTCGCCTTATTGACCGCTGCTGTACTTTGTTTCGCTACTTTTAAATCACCAGTGACTATAACTCCTAAATCTTTTTCCTGCTCTACGCTTGTTAAATGTTTCCCTGACATACTATACGCAAAATTACCGTTACGCGAACCTATATCCAAAATTTTGCACTTATCAACGTTAAATCTCATTTGCCATGTGACTGACCAATCAACGATTTTATTCAGATCTTCCTGAATTTTACCTCTATCTTCGTCATTAATCGCCCTACCACCCAGCTTCGTGTCATCCGCAAACTTTGAAACTGTACTGACTAGGCCGACATCTAAATCGTTAATATATATAAGAAAAAGCAAGGGGCCCAATACAGAACCCTGAGGAACGCCACTCGCTACATTAGCCCAACACGACTCCGCTCCATCAACGACCACCCTCTGTTTCCTGCCTCGCAACCACTCTTCTAGTCAATTTATTACTACACCCCTGATTCCATGAGCCTTAGTTTTTTCAATGAGTCTTTTGTGCGGCACGGTGTCAAACGCTTTTTGAAAATCTAAATACACTACATCAACCGCCCGATGTCTATCGTAAACGTCAACCACGCTTTGGAAAAATTCTAAAAGATTAGTTAAGCAAGATTTGTTTCGCCTAAAACCGTGCTGCGTATTTCTAACTAGTTTATGCAATTCTAAGTGTTCGACCATACGATCCCTAATTATTGATTCCAGTAGCTTACCTACAACAGACGTTAAACTGATTGGCCTATAATTTCCCACCGCACCTTTATCACCTTTCTTAAAGATAGGTGTTACGTTTGCTAACTTGAAATTATCTGGTACGCACCCCTCAGAAATAGACGCATTAAAAATCTTTGTTAGCGGCACAACAATGCTATCTTTTAATTCTTTTAGTTGTATGGGATATATGGAATCCGGACCCGGTGATTTACGCGTTTTCATTTTATCAATATAGCGCATTACCTCCCCTTCTCTAACCACTATATTATCCAAAATATTACCATTATCAAAAGGTATTATGTCTATGACCGTAGGGATACTCGTTACATCTTCTATAGTAAAAACTGACGTAAAAAATTCGTTTAGCAAGGTAGCCATTTCCTTGTTTTCAGAAACTAGATCTCCGTTTACATTTTTCAAAGGCCCCAAGACGCTTTTTACTGGATTTCTATTATTGACGTATTGAAAGAATCGCTTGGGGTTTTCTTTACCGTCACGAGCTATAGAGATTTCAAATTCGCGCTTGGATTTTTTTATTACACTTTTCGCTTCACGCCTTAGAGATATGTAGTTGTTTCGTAACCACAAATTGTCTTTATCGCATTTATGTAGCCTATAAGCCCTATCTCTACTCTTTATAATGTCTCCTACTCTAGAAGTAAACCACAAGGGCTTGCTGTTTACTTTCGCACGCTTAATTTTGTACTGTACACATTCCTCATTTATAGTCCTAAATACCGTTTCGAACGATTCCCACATTAGTTTTGCGTTGGAGTTCCCCATTACGTTTTCCCAATTGACGTGTGACAATTTATTTCGAAATTTACAAAAGTCTGCGTGCTGGAAGTTAGGAATTTTAGTCGAGTTAGTTGGTTTCGAGTGACTTACTGAGAGGACAAACTCTACCATATTGTGATCGCTATTGCTTAACGGTTTTATTACTTGAAGATCAGTAATTAGCCTATCATCCGTAGTTATTACTAAATCTAAAATACTGTCCAACCTCGTAGGTTCCCCAACCTTTTGAATAAGAAAGCTATCCTCGAGAAAATTAACTAAACGATTACCTTCCGCGTCTCCCTGCACTGTATCGTAATTCACGTTGGCGCAATTAAAGTCACCCATAACTAAACCGCCTGCTCACTACCGATTATTCTCGTTAGTTCACGATATAACGCTTCGTCCGTATCAGCTGTTTGATTAGGGGGCCTATACATAACCGCAACAACAAGTTTGAAATCGTTCAATTTAAGTTCTGCTATAGTCGAATCTATCGGTTCTGGAATTGTGTGCTTTACTTCTATAACGTTCGCAATATTATCTTTGATATACAACATAACACCGCCTCCTCGCCTACCCATTCTGTTTTTAACAAAAAGTCTATAACCTTTAATTTGATACTCCCCTACAAAGTCACGTGTTTCAGTGCTAAGCCACGATTCACTTATCGCAATTACATCATAGTCTTTACAAGCAATTAAAGAAAAAAATTCGTTTATTTTATTTCGAGGCTACGAGCATTTAAGGATAGAACCTTCAAATTGTTTGTAACTGCGACACCTTCGCGAGCGCAGGGGAAATTTGTGGAATTTACGCTGGGACCGCTCGAGTTACGGTAGCCTGAAAAGAAGAGACAGTATTATGAAATAGTCTTCCTAAACGCGCAGCTCCAACGTCATTAAGATGAAGTCCATCTTCGAGGAACAAGTCCCTCCTGCCGTAGAAACTGTTCCAAAAATTCGCAAAATGCACTCCTTCCTGTTGGCAAAGAGACTTTAGGTTATTGTTAATATAGGTCGCCTTGCTGTAGAAATCGTTTCGTTGGATAATTCGAGGAAGTATACCTGTTAAGACAATCTTATTAGTTTTCTCCTTTAATCGCTCTAGTAAGTCCCTGTACCTAGCCAGCAGTTCTTCCCATCTAGAATTTAAAACGTTATTAGTACCGACATGAATAACATACGTTGTGTCCTCGGCGGTACCGTCTGTAAAATGGTCAACACTATTAGTTATATCCTCCACCCTTGCACCAGGGTAGCAGTAACGCGCCGACGACGAGGGTTTCTACCCCAGAATTCCTCGAGCTGCCCTCGAACAATGGAATCGCCAACGAGTCGTATTTCCGGTTCATCAGCATCTTCAAAACCTAAAACAGAAAACTTATTGCTTGTTATTACTGGTAGACAAGTCTTAGGTTTTCTCAATGGGGCTCCATTACGCACTCGAACGAAGGGTTGGGAACTAGGGGAAGAGAGAGGGCTATTAATACTATTTATATTATTAATAGAAACTGAGGCAGGAGGGGTCGTAACTGGAGTCTCAAGGGATTCTACTTTTGCCGTCAGGAGCATCACGCTTTCTTGAAGCCTCACCCTGGCCTCCCTCTCACGTTCTAACTCGTTCCTCAGGACTTCCATGCTTGAGCACCACCTGCAAACTAACTGTTCATTATTATTTGCCCTTGTAAACGCGTAAGCGGCAAATTTCCCTTTAGAGCGACTGCAAGTACTTGACGGGGGTGCCATGCTTTTAATTAGTTAAAAAACAAAAAACAAAAAACGAGCGTTTGGAAATTAATAAATTACAACTTAGGTCTACCGCGTGCTTATTGTGCCGTCACCTGCGAAAACCCACAAAAATGTTCTTGAAACGCAGAAACAGGTTCTTGTAACACAATTTTATGCTAAATGAATATATAATTAAGCTACCGACGAAAGATCTGTTAAGAAAAAGTATTAAATGAACTTATCTGACCGCTGTTCGACCGACTTAATTCCTTTTATCCCACGGTGCGTGACCCTTCGGGATTAATTATAAAAGTTGGGAAGGGGACAAGTTTATAATTACTCCCATAGATAATGAGTGCTTCTAACAAAGGATTGTGTTTGTCCCCCCAACTTTTTTACTCTAATTGCACCCCTGCAGACTGTTATAATATAAACACGCTTAGATTTCCATCAAACTCATTTTTAAATGTCATTGTACGAGTTGTTTACAAAGTCTGCAAAAGAAATTTAACTTGGAATTGGAAACTGTAAATTAATTAAAATTTAATTGCGTAAATTTAGGATACAATTCCTGGAAATAAAAGTAAATTGAAAAGAACCCAAATTACGAATTAGTAATTTTTAAAAATATTTTTGGGTGAATTTCTTTCTGTAATTATTGCAATTTTTAAAATTGTTTTCACAATGTTTCAATAAAATTAACTTGAAATAGAAATATTTAAACCTTTTAAATTACATGGAAATGAACGACTAGAAATGAAATATTATAAATATCTGAATGTAAAAATCTTTAAATGAATAAGTCACGTAAAACAATAGTCCCGAATTTGATATGCATTAAAATGCTGAAAATATATTTTAGTGTTACACAAAAAATCGAATTTCATAATGTCGAAGTATATGGATTTCACATTTCAAATAACATTTCAGATTTTCAACGAAATCGATTAACCTAACCTAACAGACTAACTAATCAATCTTAACCTAACTGGGCATAACATAACCTAACCTAATCCAACTTAACCTGAACTAATTTAAACTAACTTTTTAATATCGGCATTATGCATAACGACATTGTACAGATCGACTTTGTTCCGCTACGCCATAGTTATGACCTAAATAAAATGCTTGAACGAAAATGGGTCATTAGAGTGTAAATGCATCGCATTATTTGAATGACCTCATGCTTAAATTATGTATGTACTGTAATTTCAGGATATCAGTAGACTGCAAACGGCTCTCTCCCGAGAGAAGTTTCGACATAACATGACGAAACGAAGCCTGCACCACGCCAATCTTCACATGTCGCAATTGGACTCCTTCTGCCATTACCACAACGTGTCTGGGTGTCCGCACTGTTTCTTCATTCCATAGCACAACGCCAAGAACGCGGACGAAGAGGAACACATACATAAAGACTCATCCAATAAGTCTTAACGATTTCGGAGTTGAATCAATCATCACATGTTAACGAATCGTTAAAACATGAGCAGCCGATATAATAATAATAGAGTCACTCTATAGGAGGAAATTAGATGTACAGTCTAATATAAAAGGTCCTTTTCCATCTATGTAATATTTAGATAGGATGTGAGAGAATAAAATATAAAATGAATATGTACGATACATATAAACTTTATTTATTACAAATATCAATGGAAATGAGAGGAGTTCCTTTTCAGCATTTTTCGACTGAGTCTCAAAAAATATTTTGACATTTTACGACATTTTGTTCCCTATCTCTATCTATTCTCCGCCGCATATATATATATATATATATATGAAAATTAAAATTCCTATTATTGTAAGTATGAAACATGTATTAAAAAAATTCATTTTCAAAAGAGGTTTTTTTTACGTTAAACCTGAATATATGCTTTGTATGGGAACATTTTAAGTTCCGTACATAAACCAGTGCTTCGCAGCCGGTGTGCCGTGACAAGTGCCTACTGTGCCGCGGTACTGTCGTAATTAGAGGAAAATAAGCTACATCACTTTATTTTATTAGTGAGTAATGAAAATAGAATACACAATGACTTGGCAAAATTCGGTTGTGCGCCGCGAGAGTCGAACTAACTAGAAAATGTGCCGTTAAATAAAAAAGGTTGCGAACCACTGACATAAACATAGGTTTAATGAACTGGAAATAAGTTTCAAGAGTTTTTTTAACTTAATTTTCTTTCTCTCTCTCTCTCTCTCTCTCTCTCTCTCTCTCTCTCTCTAGGCAGGGTTCCAAGAGAGTGGGAGCTCGTTAACTTAATACTCCTATTTTCCTAAAGGTAAAGTGTTACCGAGCAACTATTCGCCCATCAGCTTAACATCCATCGTAGGCAAGCTTTTCGAATCAATAATTACTGAAAGAGTAGCAGATCGCTTGGAATTACAAACTTATTAATTGGGTCCCAAAATAATAATAATAATAATAATCATAATAATTAACACATCTTTAATGATAAAAATAAATATTACGACACTACAATTTACAATATTATAATTTTTCTTACATAATAGATTTATTTATTTCTACCCGAGTAGAATGACCCTTAAGCTTTAGGCTTTACTGGGCTCTCAAATTAATTATAAGATAAAAACGCATTTCATATATTGGTAGTTACGATTTGGTAGTGTAACTATTGTGATTGATCATTATATAAAACAAATTTCGTAGTTGTAAATATGAATAATTATGATTATGATTACGTAACAAAGTTACAAATGTTTTTTAGTTATGTACTCGTAAAGGGTAACTTTTTAGGACACACAGACGAACTTGTAGTCGACATGAAAATTGAATTCTGTTACCAATATACATTAAATTTTGGTCAATCTAGTAGTTATGAAATTTCTGGTATTTAGTTTCCTAAGCATAAATGCTTTGGATCACCTGAAGATCAGGGCCCCCAGCCTTCTTTAGTTAGCCTTATAAGGCAAACTATCGAAAATATCACGACTTAACCTAACCAATCGTTAGGTCAACTGTACGCCCTTGACGATTGGTTAGGTTAAGTCGTGATATTTTCGTTAGTCTTATAAGGCTAACTAACGAAGGCTGTGGTCCCTGATCTTCAGGTGATCCAATGCTTCTTATTACCTGTTCACAACCTTTCTAAATACGATCGTTCCAGGCCAGTAAAAACACCATACTTAGATTTAAAAATTTTGAAATTCTTCAACTATAAAGAGAATAACAATATTACAACTTTTGTTGCTACAAGAATGCAGTGAGCAATTGCCAATTAAACGATTTATTTTTATTTAATTTGGACCATAAGCTTTAGGCTTTACTGGGCTCTCGTATTAATTGAAGATAAAATGTAATATATAATACAAAATATAGATTATTATTATTAATTAAATAATGGATCACCTGAAGATCAGGGCCCCCAGCCTTCTTTAGTTAGCTTTATAAGGCTAACTAACGAAAATATTACGACCTAACCTAACCAATCGTCAAGGGCGTACAGTTGACCTAACGATTGATTAGGTTAGGTCGTGATATTTTCGTTAGTTAGCCTTATAAGGCTAACTAAAGAATGCTGGGGGCCCTGATCTTCAGGTGATCCTAAATAATATATAAGTTCATGGATAAGAAGTATTAATTAATTTAGAATATAAAATGAACTAATAGTTGAAAATACAGTACATATTAAATTTTAAGTCATTATTACAGATATGATATAAATAGAGTACAAAGAATTGTTTACAATATATACGAGGTATGAACAAATAATACAGTAATGTACTTTAATCTTAATTAGGGTTGCCAGATTTTGTCCCGCAGAATGGGGACAAAATTCGTTCTGAGGTTTTTGTAAAACCATTTTTTTTCAAATTGAAACTAGATTTCTTCAACGGTTACAACAAACAGCCCAGTGTCACTTTACTGATTTTGTTCTGGATAACGCCAGACGGTTTTATTGTCTTCGAAAATACCTGCGGTCAGTAAAGGGTTAAATTTTTATCAGTATTCCATTCTTAAAAGAGATTTCAATTTGTCTTTAAACAAATTTACATTAGAAATATTTTTTTTTTACTCATCCATCCATCGTGTTCTGCCTATCAGGCAGGTCCAACTCATGTGTCCCGCCAAAGTGTTCTATCCTGAGCTCTCTTTTTCATCTCATGGTAGCTCCTGCCTGCCTTCAAATCATCCAGCATTGCTTTCCTTTTCCTTCCCCTCGGCCTTCTACCTTCATATCTACCCTCTATCACCTCCTTCAACAATCCTTCTCCTCTCAACACATGTCCGATCCATTTCTTCTGTCTTTCTCTTATCACCTTAATGAGTCTTCTTTCCTCCCTCACCTGTTGCAGTACTTCTTCATTACTTTGGTGTTCCCTCCAGCTTATTTTTAGCATTCTTCTCCAAATCCACATTTCAAAACTTTCCAGGGGTTTCTTTTCAGTTGTTTTCAGTGTCCATGTTTCTGCTCCATACAGTACCACACTCCATATCAAGCTTTTTACTAACATTTTCTTCAGCTTCAAGTTGAGTTTACCTGTAAGTAGTCTTCTCTGTCTCTCAAAAGCTACCTTACCCATACCAATTCTAGATCTTACTTCCTTATTGCAATCTCCATTGTTGGTTAATAAACTTCCCAGATATTTAAACTGCTCAGCTTCTTCCAAGGTCCGATTTCCTATCGTTAGGTTCATTTGTGCTCCTTTCCTTCTTGCAATTTTCATTACCTTTGTCTTGGTCTCATTAATTCTCATTCCGAATTCTTCCACCGTTGTTGTCAAGCTATTGACCATTCTTTGCAGTCCTTCCTCAGTACTACAAACAAATGCCTTGTCATCCGCAAACCTTACAGATTTGACTAATTTACCTCCCACTCTGATTCCCTCTTCCAGATCTGAGAGTGCTTCTATTATCATTGCTTCCGCATAGATGTTAAATAACACGGGGGACAGGGAGCATCCTTGCCTGACCCCTCTCCCAACCAATCCAGGTTCCGATTCTCCTCCTGCAACTCTAACATTCACAGTCTGGCCAAGATATAGATTTTTTATCAGCCTACGGTCCCTCCCGTCAACATTAATATTCTTCAGTATTTCCATTAGTTTCCTCCAGTGGACTCTGTCAAAAGCTTTTTCAAAGTCAATAAAACAAACAAACATTTCCTGATCATGTTCCAGCACTCTCTTCCATCATTCTCATAATACCAATAGCTACTCTTGTTCCGCATTTTGACCGAAATCCAAACTGATCCTCTCCAATGTACTGCTCAGCTCTGTTCGTTAGTCTTCTGGTTAGTATCCTTAGCATTATTTTTGATGCATGGCTGACCAAGCTTATGGTTCGAAATTCTGAACACTTGGTGGCTCTCAGTTTCTTGGAGATAGTAATCATAGAGATTCTCATGAAGTCAGCAGGCCAGTCCCCACTTCCCCACTTTCACTTTATATCAGCACTTGAATCATTCCATAGTTTCAGTCCAACGAAATTAGGTCAGTTTGGGGATGAAGACAATCTAAATTGAGAAATAACTCGTTTTGAACTACTCCTTGTCTGGTATGAGTGGATTTCTTGAGTCACAAAATATTTATTTACCCATTGTTTGTTTATGAGTTTAATCATAGCCTATATTTGTAAGTGAAAATAAAATTTACCAGTTTAATTACATCATCGAGCTTTAGTAGTTTTAGCTCTTTAAATAATGCACTAGACTGTGACTAGAGTGATTAAGGAAATCAGCATCAGATAATAACCTTATTGCTCTTTTTTGGATGACAAAGATACTGTTTAAAGCGTTGTTAGCGAGTTCCCCCAAACAAGGGTGCAGTACATTATATAAGCAAGAACAAGAGTATGATAAAGAGTCAATAAAACCTGTTTAGGGACTCTTTGTCTAAGTTTAAACATTATAGCAACGTTCCAAGAAATTTTTTGGAGAAATACAATTCTCATAGTCATTCCACTGCAAATTCTTTTCTAACATTACACCAAAATATTTCGTTACAGCACATTCCTTTACAACGATTTCATCAGCATTTAATTCATCAAGATACACATTTCGTGTGTTAGTTAAAATCATGAAAAAAATTGTTCTTCCTTCTGTAAGTTTGTCTGCGGCTGTATGAAAGATATGGGTGCCACCTTGAGTCGACTGTAAAGCTGTTATGGTTCCTTCTTTTCCTTGGAACACACACTCTCTCTCTCTCTCTCTCTCTCTCTCTCTGTTGTACAATCCTGTCCCGTGGGTTACTAGGACCCCATCCCATCCCTACTCTGTCCTTTTAGCTTAGGTTAAGGATGCTTTCCTCTGACTGCAAAAAAAAAAATCTTTTAGTATTAAGTCTTTTTCTCTTCTTTTACTATTAGGACCCTACTGCTACCTCATGCGTGGGAAGAGAGGCTTTGGAACCTCTATAAATAACACCATTTAACGCTCGTAGGTCGTGAGAGACTGGGATGGAGGGGTCCCAGGCGTAGGGGCGCGATGAATGGAGTGTGGTTAGTACCCCGTTAAGTCCATTCCTAACGCGTAATGGCCTGACCAGCCCCCTGCGACCGTTCTTTGGTGACCAATTGAACACTGGATTCTAAGAGTCTGGCCGCTTGTGAGTGACTAGTAAGACTTAGTAAGGGGCTGCATCTCGCTGTCGCTCCTGGCGGGAAATGCGTGACGCCTGCGTCGCGAATGTTTGTCAGTTGGTAGCTGCGACATGTTTGGGACTGTCCGGCCCCGGGGAGACCCTTGGTCGGTGCAGCAGCAGCGAGAGGTGTAGTCTTCTGGATGGGATGAACGTCATTTGCAAATAGGCGGATGCGTCTACGCGCGGGAAGAATTCACCCCTCCCCCCTCCTTTTTTTATATACTGGTCAGAACGTTTTTGATAGTTTTCATTGCTAGAACGCTTTATCTTATTCACTGTATTCAGAGTTCGAAAAAAATAAGTTACAATGACTGGACCGCAGAAACTGAAGGCTGAATGTGCCAGGTGTGGAGTAAATCAGTGGGTGACGAACTTCAAAGAAGCTTGCTTCGAGAAGATCAACCACTCCAGCATGTGCCGCTTTTGTGAACTCATGCAGTTTTACGAGAAGCTAGAGGAGAGGGTCCGGCGGCTCGAGTCGTCCAGATCGGTTGTTGGAGGTGCGGCGGTCACTGACGCGGCTGCGCCCTCCACCCCGGAGCTCATTGATAGGATAGTTGCCCTGGAAAGGCGGTCCAGCGATGGACTGGACGGAGCTCGGGACCGAGGAGAAAGGGTAGAGGTGCAACCGGGGGTCAGGGTACAAAATCAGTGTGAGAAATCGCCAGCAACCCACGTGGAATGCACGGAACCGCGGCGCAAGGTGGAGGGCAGGGAGGGCACAACGAAGGGGCCGATAGAGAAGGGTGGGAAGGGGCCGATAAAGAAAAAGGGTGGGAAGTGGCCAGTAGTATAGCCGCTAAAAGGGGAGAGTGCAAGAATGTTGCAGGTTATTATGTAATGTTGCAAAGGGGGGAAGGGGTTGTTGCAAAGGGGGTGGGGGAAAACTTGGAGGCGGCGTTATCCCCAAGAGAAAGAAGGAGGAGGAGAGAAAGGAGGAGAGGTGTTCACCTGGCAGGAGCCAAGTGCACACTAAGACTTCAGCCGAGTTGGCGTTGTTTTATAGGCTCCTAATCAGCCAGAATCAGCCAGTTGGCTGAGCCAAGGTGAGAGAGACGCCTGAAGGAGAGAGAGAGAGAGACAGCTGAAGGAGAGAGAGCTGAAGAAGAGAGAGAGATGCCTGTAGGAGGGAGAGACGCCTGAAGGAGAGAGGATAGGTACACATGCAGGAGGTACACATGCTGGAGGTACACACACACATACGCACACATGCAGGAGTACACATGCAGTAGGTACACATGCTGGAGGTACACACATACGCACACATGCAGGAGTACACATGCTGGATGTACACATGCAGTACACATGCTGGAGGCAAACATGCAGGAGAGAGAGAGAGAGAGAGACACCTGAAGGAGGAAGATACATGCAGGAGAGAGAGAGAGAGAGAGAGAGAGACACCTGAAGGAGGGAGAGAGACACCTGAAGGACAGAGTGGAGTTCTCCCCCAATTTATTTTCGTTTCCCTAACCTAAGAGGCCACTAAGGGGTTTACCAAAGGGCCAGAAATAGAAGGAGCAGAGCTCCTTACTCGGCTGGAGCCGAGGGGGAATGATTCTTCACCAGCTTCGCGATCTTTTATAATCCTCTATTCTGGCTGAGTTGCCAGATAGCGCAAGGTATTCAGTTGCCAGATAGCGCCATGTGTCCCATTAATCGTGTAACACATATATGACGGCTGTTATTCCAAATGTACTTGTATATATAATAAACTAATGAACCATATAAAATACCACAATATATATTTATATGGTTATTCAGTCTGAAGATTCAACCGTATAAAATAACACAAGCGCCTCTTTCATTACGCTTTAATAGAATTAACAAAGTTACCCTATTTCGTTAGACAGAAAACGAATTTTTATAAGGGTTACCCAACGAATTATGAGAGCATCACCGAATTAAAACTTTTATGGGTAACTATATCGACATAAGCTTATTATTGTAACGTTTGCTCCCAATATAAATTTTCCTAAATAAAAGTAAAACCAATTAATTTATTAAATAATTATGAAACTTCATTTAAATAATTTACGATACAATTCCAACAAACGAGATGAAAACTTATGAAACATATAGCCTCATTCCTGCGACGAAAAAATGAAAAATGACGAAAAATAAAGAAATTATTCATTTGGAATTGCCCAAGCCACTATAGCGGGGTCGGAGAATATCTGTTCTTTTAAACATCTTATTTCTGCTTATTAAATAACTTTTTAGACACTTGATTTTTATTATAAATATTTAAGTCACGAATAACAGTGGGAAAAACGTCCGGAAAAAAAATTATGAAACATCTCCTTCCAGACCACTCTTGATATATATATATATAATAAACAACTCATGCACACACACACACACACACACACACACACAACACACACACACGATGAAAGGCAGAAACTAAATCAGTCCGAATCGTGTCCCTAGAGACCTTTTTCGTTCGAATCGTGTCCCTAGAGACCTTTTTCGGGTCGATGGTTTAAGCTGTTCGAGCAGAAACCACCACAGACTCCAGATATTAATTTTATCATTGTTATTACTTCTACAAATATTTACGCGTATTTTGTATGGTGTCATATAGAAATATAATGATGAGATGCTTTTTTAAAATATAATTCGGTTATATTTCTTTATATCCTCGACCCTCAGCCTCCCTCATTTTACACTACGTTTTGGCAATTTCCAAAAGTTACCCAATAAATAATTCGTTACATATATATATATATATATATATATATATATATATATATATATATGGCGCCTCGGTGGTGTAGTGGTTAGCGTCGCTGATTACGAATCCATCGGACCCGGGTTCGATACCCGACGGCAGCCGGCGCGCAGCAAAGCCCAGCTGTTCATCCTTCCACATAATAAAAGAAAGTGGTTGGTAGATAAATGGGTACCCCAGGAGGCCTAGTGGTCAAGACGCTGGGCTGCTGATGGGTCGTGGTTCGGAATCCACGTTAAACTGTAGGTCTAAGGTGGAGTGAAAAGCTTGACCTTCGTCAGAATGAACAATTCGGGCGGAAGCTAACCAAAGGTTAGCCCGACGCGGGCAACGGGTCACTCGCAAAGAGAATTTAATCATTGGTAAACTTCCTTCCAGACCACTCTTTCTATATATATATATGTATAGAAAGAGAGCGAGAGTTTTGTTCAATAAATAATAATCGAAAAAACATCATAATGCACGATTTTCTATGTAGCAATACTAATTAACTCTTTCTCGCCTACGGCGGTACAAGAACGTGCACTCGCTCGTAAATTAGACCTCCAGTTTAACATGGGTTCAGAAATACATCTCGTCGATGGGATTCGTTGCTTACTCTACCACATGGACTTTTATATGTAAGAGACCTAACCTAACCTACGAAATACATCTCGTCGGGGCCGATCCTAGAGCCATATATAGCAATGGAAATGAGCGCGATGTGTCGTTAAATACGTGATTTAAAATAACAGGACCATTTGACCCGAGGCAGTAGTATACCCGAAAAACATCGTAATGCACGATTTTTCTATGTAGCAATAATAATTAACTCTTTCAAATACGTGATTTAAAATAACAGGACCATTTGACCCGAGGCAGTAGTATACCCGAAAAACATCGTAATGCACGATTTTTTCTATGTAGCAATAATGATTAACTCTTTCAAATACGTGATTTAAAATAACAGGATCATTTAACCCGAGGCAGTAGTATGCCCGAAAAACATCGTATAACCTAACTATAATTTGCAACTATAGTTTACCTTGACTTTCATATGCTTCTATCCTGTTTTATTAATAAAGATTTTTAACTTTTAATAACGTATGAATAAGATTTTTAACATTTAATTTTATTTTAGTATTTATTCATGCCACGCCGCCTTAGACCACAGCTTAACGTTGAAACCGAATGTTCTTTTTTAAATATAATTAGGATATAATTTCTTTATTATAAAATAAGTTAACAATTATGTTAACAAACAATACTAATAATTTGTAAGTAAAAAATATAATATAAGGGACTACCATAGAAATGTAAGTGCCTATAATTCGATTTTATATATATGTTACTCGTCCGGTCTCGTTATAGCGGATTGGTACACGTCATAGCTCCACCCAGCTACATCGGCAGCCAATCACTACGAACATCTGGTCTTTTGGGCGGAGCTTGGCGAATGTGCATATAAAAGGGGATATTTTCAGTTGGGAGTAACAGTAGCTATTTTCGCATCAGTGAATAATCATTCCTCAACCATGGACCTGTACGTCTCCCCAGACTTGTATGAAGAACGTGATACTGCAGCATTAACCACAATTAGTCTTTTCAATGCGACTGATTGTGGCGAACTATTTTCGACGCAAACCGTAGAAGATATTTGCAGTGACGCTCCTTACAATCCGACGCAAGGGACTACCATAGAAATGTAAGTGTCCATAATTCGATTTTATATATATACGGAGAGTTGTAGTATTTCGTCAAATAGATACTAGTCAAAAATGTCAATCAATGTTATTTCCCCATCATGCTAAAATCGAAATTGGTAATCGAACCAAAGATATCTTCACATAATGGGATCTGTCTGTATACTCTGTATATGTTTTCATTATTCCTTTAAGGTCCGATGAGGATTTGACACGTGTTATACAATCTTTTGAAGGAATATGGATGATATACTGATCAGTCAGCAGTGTCACACATCCTCCACCATGGACCTGTACGTCTCCCCAGACTTGTATGAAGAACGTGATACTGCAGCATTAACCACAATTAGTCTTTTCAATGCGACTGATTGTGGCGAACTATTTTCAACGCAAACCGTAGAAGATATTTGCAGTGACGCTCCTTACAACCCGACGCAAGGGACTACCATAGAAATGTAAGTGTCTATAATTAGAATTTATATATATATATGGAGAGTTGTAGTATCTCGTCAAATAGATACTCGCCAAAAATGTCAATCAGTGTTATTTCCCCATTATGCTAAAATCGAAATTTTTATGGCGTTCACTCCTCGAACCAAAGATATCTTCACATAAGATCTGTCTGTCTGTATACTCTGTATATGTTTTCATTATTCCTTTAAGGTCCGATGAGGATTTGACACGAGTTATACAATCTTTTGAAGGGAATAGGGAGGGTATACTAATCAGTCAACAATGTCACACCGAAATAATGTAAGTGTTTTTCGATCTTTTTGGGATAAGAAGACAATATATTTTCATAAATTTATTAAATGAAAGAAATCAGTACAATAAACGAATATACCGTTACAAATATACGAACAAAAACATTATAATATACAACGAGTACGTACAATTGGAAAACGGTTTTTTATCTGTCTGCATACCATTTCATCGTTTCGGTGAGTGTGACACGGGTCAAATAAATTTAAAAAATTTATAAATTCTTTATCATTTGACATATGCATGAGAAATGAGACACAGTACATTCCGCAAACATTAGTAAAATATCCCTGCATACGAAATGGGTTCCATACAACTTCGGGAATATGTAACTGAGCGAGAAATTTTACAATAATAGGGTCACTCCAGGGTTGAGTACCGAGTGAATCAAAATAGTACAGGCGCTGTCTATTTTTAAAATAGACAGCGATCCAGTGAATCCCTTCATTACCGATGATGTCTGTGTTCACAATAAGACTACCGCATTCTCGCGTACTTGGCAAACTCAATGTTTCATTCTTCGCAAACACGCCGATAAATTTGGAACGTGTGACTCGCTCCATTACTTTCTGAAGTGTATTAGCATCCATTTTAAAAGTCAGTGATAACGCTTCTAAATCTATCTACTTCTATTAGGGCTTGCGATTCGAGATATACTAGTACACTAATAGGAGCGTCTATAGGCTTGGCGAATTCCAGCCGCACTGAGATGTTACCGCTCTGCTGTGGTGTTAAATGGGTATTTACGCTAGCAGATAAGTCAGGTGTAATGTCAAACGGATAAAGGTTAAATTGATCAATGAATTCTTCCTGCGTTACCCCATTACCAAGCTCATCACAATCACCTGCAATATGGGTCAGATTACTATAGGCTCTGGCACAAAGAGGTAACACAGCGTCTGATGAATAGTCCGTACCCATTGTTCCACCCAAAGCAGTGCCATTAACGTATAGAGTTATATTTTTAAGTCCGAAATTCTCGAATTTAAAGGCACTCTTTTTATATTTTCCATTCACCGAAGCGTGGTCCTGCATGCCGATTAATATCCTTTTAGGAAGATTTCCCAGGGCAATGTTTTCTATCTGCTTCGATGCCAACCCTGCAGGAACCGTATATAGTTTGATCTGCACTCTGTTAATAGGATATTTCACTGTAGCGTTTAGTAAATTTTTCTCAATTTCTAGTTGTTTTGGTGAACTTAATTTCACTCGCCGTACGCGGAGGTATGTGTCCATAATGTGAACCACAACGGACTTTGCACCCTCTTCTTGATTCGCATCCAGATTTAAGCAGATCTCAGGACTCGTGCGGGTGAGCTTTATTTTCATATCCACCCCGTTCACAAGCAACTTCTCCTGGAAAGTGAAATCTGTGTGCAACCGTCCAAAACACTCGTATATTTTCTTTTTAGAATTTTTAAATTTGTCCTTTATACTATTTTCATCTTTAGTTTGATAATATCCCTCCGCACTTAAAAAGGTAGCCTTCGCTTCTTTGGAAAAGTTGAGGACATTTTCCAAATAGGCTCGTAGATGATAGTACCCCGTGCCTGCCGATATGTTGGTCTGATTTAAATATACGTCACACTGGTTGAATATGGCGTGCAGAAAGTTTGTTTCAGGGTATACAGCATATTTGTCATCGCAGGCCGTTCCATCAGAATGGGCTATACGTAGCTTAGCGTACATGTGCACACAGCTTGGATCAAAAAAGTAAGGACCTGAGCTGGGTATCACGAATTCTATAGGTGCACTCGGGGAACTAATTGTGTTTAAAGGGTTAATTGTAATAAAGTCACTGTGCTCAATAGAAACTTGGGTTGGCGGGAGCTCAAAAAAGGACAGCTCCGATTTACAGCATTGTGAACTACATGGGTGGATGAAGCGTGCCATGGCGAAATAGTGACTCCTCTCTCGACAAGTGGTAAACAAACTATGATTCATGAGATCAATATCCTTAGCTTATATCAGTCAAAAAAGTGGTCAACCATAGGTTTCATTCGCTTACAGCATTTCTTTTTTGATAGCCTTTTACGTTTAATACCACGTGACCCCTTCTTCTTCTTCCGGGGAGCCCTCTTCTTCTTCCCGCCACCACGCATTTTTCTCTTTGCATCTTTGATGATTTCGTTCCGTGTACGCTTTAAATGTTTTTTTAGAGCTTCTTTAGGTTTAGCCCCGGCCAATATGTCTTCTGCAGTGTTAAGGCCTGATTGTAGCGCTTTCCTTCCAAGGTATCTGGCACCCCTCTTCAGCAAAGGAACAGCCGTACGTAGTATGGATGAAAAAATGGATCCAAGTCCACTACCGCGCTGGTATCGCATCCCTCGATAGACGGTGAAAGGCTTTCTATCCATTATAACTCAGTGCGTCGAAAGTGTAGCTTCACTGTTAAGCTCCCGTTACCGAATGGGAAGTTTTCGCCCTCAATCGTTCTTATATATATTGTGATATTGGTTATTAAATTAGTTGCGACATTCACATAATGGGGTCTGTCATATGTAATACTCAAACTCCTTCCTCTATGGTTGGGGATGTGAGCAATGCGCAGCAGGCGTGCCTGGGTATCCCCAACAAACTGGTGCTCCACTATATTACTGTAAATATAGCACATGTCTGGGGACCTTTCAGCCAATTTCTCCATCTTCAATTGATACATTAATCTGGACAAGTTATACTGTGTCTCGTGAAATGTGTCTCTTTGGAAGGCTGCGCTATATCGGCCGTTGGTTAGAATTTTGAACTTTCTATGTTCTTTAAGACATCTGTTAGTCTTTGATTTTAGGATTAGTGTATGTGCAGGGTTGTTTACGATTTCATATACTAAATCATTCGTAAGGTTTGAGTTTCTTAAACTTACGTTTAAGCCTCTCACAACATCCTCGGCCGAACCATATTGACCCGGCCCTAGTCTTACTTCTGTACTGTAATACCGTGCAATCTTAGTCCGAGCGATGCGCATAGTTTCATCCATAGCTACCCCAGCTTTTTCACACTCGTCAATGTCTCTAAGAATCGTAAAAACGGTTTCTTTATGTTCAATATTTAAAAAGACGGTGTCCAGCTGAATTTCGCATATCCCCACCTCATACGAATCACGACCCAATTCAATGTGCCCATGGAGTTCTGTTACAAAGTTGGCTAGCGTGTTGTTAGGGTGTACAGACAGGGACGAGGAGGACGGGAGTGTGACGTAGAAATGGTTAGGAGCCATGTTGCATACTATTTAAGCTTCATTATTGCATCAGCTTTTATATAGGTGTTGAAGCTTTCTGGGTACCCTAGCCATTTCACCAGGTACATTTTTCTCCTTCCTGAACCTTTGCTTCCTAAAATTTTCTCAATTTTAAACACATTTTTTTCTAAATTAAACGCAACTTTCTGCAATTCCTCGCGGTAAAAGCCTCCTGAGATTTCTTCCCCATTCAAATCTTCAATGTAATACATCATTATCACACCTTTAGGTCTCACAGCCCTAACTTTAAAAATCTCGCGTGTCCATCCTTGCTCAAAACCCTTTGCGAATTTATTCCCCGAACGCGACAGCCTTACATAATCATTGATTTTGAAGCGCACAGAGTGTGGTGGTGGTGGTGGTGGTGGTGGTCCATCTCTTCTCGGGAGCGTACCTCTTTCTAAAACTTCGTTAGGTGTTGCCCCAATCGTGCGATGGTGTGAGCGGTTGTAGGATGATGCCAATGATTCCAGAATGTCTAGAAATCTGTATGTGTTTTTATGTGTAAAATAACGGTGCATGCGTTCCTTTATGGTGCGCTGAACTCTTTCAGCTAAAGAAGCCTTATGTATAGAATTGGTTGTGTAATAGCTGATATTAAACTCTGTCAACATATTCTGAAAAGCACGGCCTATAAACTCCTTCCCCATATCCGTACAAAAATAGCCAGGAACCCTGTTTTCTTTTAACATTAGCGTTTTGGTGGCTTTAGCAACTGTTTCAGGTGATTTATTTTTCAGAGGAACTAGCCACAGATATCTAGAGAACACGTCTATTATGAATAGAATGTAGCGGTAACCATCGTTATACACAGAATATCTTTGCATGTCTGTTAAATCTGCTTGCCAAATAGAATCAATCGAGGAAGCCGTTGTCTTGGCTGTTTTAAACCTTTTTCTCACAGGCTTATGAAGCGTATAAGCGTCCTGCTCCCTCAAAAATCTTTCAACATCTTTTTTTCCTACTCCGTAAACACTTCTGTACAGTCTATCTACGCCGCCGTAAGAGGATGGGGTAGAAATGTCATAATAACGTTTAGTTAATACGTTAGCCATTTGCGTATTTTAGAGGCACGTGGGTAGGGTTGGTTTAACCTCTTCTTGCTCCTCTTCAAAGGTGTTACCGCAGGGGGTGACGGCGCCTTCAATTGTGTCACAGACGTTGCGTGTTCCAAGTCTTTTAACCTGTTCAGATTTCCTATCAACGTTTTAGGGACATTTATTTGTTGTAGTCTTGCTTTAATATGCTTCCATCCTGATGGTGATGGCCTATCCCACTTTCTCACCAGATCATGGACAATGTCTACGATATTCGATCCCTGTACCTTTGATCCTTCCACAATGATCTCCCTGTATCGGTCCATTGTATGGCTGGATCCTCATTCAATAGATTATAAAGACTTAAGCCTTTACTCCTCAATGTAAGTGGGAGGGTATTTTTTAATACATGTTCGATATGTTGTGTGGCTAATCTTTTTGGTTGATCAGCTGTATCGTCGGTACAGTCCTATGTCGCCATCGCCCCCGTGCTGTGCCTAATAACCACAGGAATCTCCGTAGGGATCTTATAATTTTCGTACTCGTGAAGAAATTTCTGCAGAGCTTCTTGGTATAAGATTCTTTTCTCATCAGGTGTTTTTTCACTGTTTAATAGGGCTAACAATTCGCTTTCCATTCTTTTAAGTCTGCTTTTACGGGGATCTAGATCCGTGTCTCTTTGCAGTGAAGCGTACACCTCGTGGGGAATCACTACCACTTTCTTCATTATATTAATCTAGTCAGTAAAGGGCCCAAAACTGAAAATAAGATGGGGAGAAATGACCCTCCTGTTTGCACAATAACTCGTTTTTTCTTCGCTACAGTTTGACTTTTACGAGCGAGTGTACGTATTATGTTCTTGTAGCGGCGTAGGCGAGCCTTCTGATGGGTTTTCATTGATACATTGCAATTTATAACGTTAAGACAGATTTCACAGATGCATTTTAAAAAGTCGGCATCGATATTTTTAATAAACATCTGCTGCATTGCCCGGGCAGTCGATGATAGATTTTTATTAATTCATGGTATTTCTTTAGTCTCTTTGTCATTCTGGAATATACACCGTTTCAGGCTCGTTTGGAAATATATTCGTTCGCAGAAGCACTCTAAACGTGTTTCGCGGATGAAGGTCGCAAAGCAAATATCCGTAACGCGTGCTTGTAGCTTCTTTATAAACTTCCAAAAACTCCTTACGCTGATTCGGGAACATTTGATTGGCTAATACCCCAATTTGTGATACATCTCTACGTTGCGCGAATAAGACTAGATATTGCGTATTTAACGACACATCGCGCATGTATCTATTTTTGAAAAATAGATTCTGATTGATGAAGAACACGCTTATGTTAAGATGGTGGGAGTATACTGTAAATGTCTCGGCAAACGTTTTATCCATCTCCAACATGAGATCGTCAATTACAATGATTGTATGTTCAGTTCCCTTTAGCGAATTAACGTCATATACACCTTTGTGGAACAAAATATCATCTTGGTACTCGTTGAACACTGATTGATACGTCGAATAGCACCATATAACTTTATGCACAAATTTCGAGAACATCTCGCCCTTTTCTTTAATGATTTTAAGCATAAACACAGTTTTACCACATCCTGTAGGTCCAGATATAATACATGTGGATGGGCTCGTGAATCTGAATTTTTCTACAGAGTCCATTTCTAACACGTCACACTCCTAAGTGGGTCATTTACAAAATATTACAAATTTTGAGTGCTGATCCTTATATTTCTTCTCCCACAGAACCGACGATGAGGTAGAGCACCCTATCATTACGGATGACGACGACAGTGTAGTTGTGATCTCCTCCCCTGAACCCTCACCAGCGATACAGGTGCACGTCCAAAGCGGAGGTATGAGAACCCCACATCAGGTATAAAGCGCCGAAATACGTCTGTTGCAGCAGACCCCCAACCCTCAACCTCTTACGCAACAACCTCCCAGCAGCAGCACCTAATATACCCCCTTATTCCGCCCCCCGTTCTGTTAAGTCTACAATAATAGATCCCCAACCCTCCTACGCAACAGGGCCCCCATCAGCAGCACCTAATAATATCCACTAATTCCGCCCCCCGTTCTGTTGAGGATGTTATACGTTCGAGTTGGTGCGCGCCGCAGCCCCCACCCCGCCTTGACTAGAAATCGGTATAGAGTCAGGGTCGACCTAGAGCCCTGTATAGCAATGGAATTGAGCGCGGGATACGCAGGGTTGTAGAGCATATTATAGAGTTTGCTCTTCAGAATCGCGACGAGCGTGAGGTCAGGACGAGTCTGTCCTTTGGTTCGGGTCAGATGACGGTGATGTAGACGATTATTGGGTGATAGTACCGTTTAGACGTTTGGCTGCTGAAGATGTAGAATATATATTAGGGCGTATAATGCAAGCCGTCCAAAGTAGTATAGCCTTCAATATGGACAACTTCACGGTAAATATTGACCGTGTATTCCGTGTTGCGGGTCATAGTGCCATACCGTACACTCTTAACTTCAATTCTCCAACTATTTACCGAAGGCATATAAACGTCGATCGTGGTTGCGGCTTTATAGCAGTACTCTTAGCACGTATGTTTACTGTACAAAATACACGGACTCAAAAAATTTGGCTGCCTACGATCGTTGAGCGTGCCCGTAAACTAGCTGTAGACTGTGAACTTGAATTTGACTGTAATATGGGTCCTGAAGAGCTGAGAAAGGTAGAACAGGAAATGAATGTGCGCATAGTTGTATTTGGTTTGGATGATCGCCGCCGGACTGTGTATGTTTTTAAAAGCTGTGTGAGAGATCGTACAAGCCCCTACTTATTTTAGGATTGTCAGGGACAACGTATCTCCCCATCCGTAATATAAGGGGGCTTTACGCGAGTTATGACAAAAGTCGAAAATATGGGAGACATCATGATTTGTGTAAGGGGTGCCTCGAGTTTGCGGATGATATAGTGAGACATTGTAAAGAATGTCACATGGTATGTGAGCAGTGTAAAAGCACCAAATGTGAAAGCCGTGTAGTTGAGAAGAGAGACTGTGATGTGTGTAGACGCACATTTTTCAATAATAGCTGCTTTGATCTCCATAAATCAATTGGTACGTGCAGGAAAATGAGAATCTGTGAATGTGGTATGTTTCACACAATGGATAATTGGGGAAAATTTAAGCACAAGTGCGACGTAATTCACTGTCCTACATGCCAGGAGGAATATAAGGCGGATGGAGTAAAGCATGTGTGTTATATGAAAGATGCTAAGCCTAAAAATAACCCTTGTATAACTGTGTACTACGATATAGAAACATATACGAACGCTGAAACCAAAGAGGTAATTCCACATTTACTTGTGAGCCAGACCATCTGTGATGAGTGTATGGGTATCGAATGTGACGAGTGCCCCAAATGCGGTAAACGGACAAACGTTTTTAAAACGAATGTCAGCGATAGTCCTGTGAAACTATTTGTGTCCTATATTGTCAAGTTAGCCGACAAGTTCAAAAAAATGACTGTGTATATTCTCGCCCATAACGGGGCAAAGTTTGACACGCAGTTCCTTTATAAGGAGTTGCTTGAACACGAATCCTCTGAGATATTTACAGGTGATCCATTGAAAAGAGGCAACAAATTAATACAGATGCAGATAAGAGGCAATGTACAATTTAAAGATACTTTATTATTCACACCTTGTAAATTAGCAAAGCTACCCAAGGTGATGGGAGTAGCAGCTGAAGTTTCCAAAGGATACTTCCCATACACTTTCCTCACCAGCGAGACTTTAAACTACGTAGGCCCACCACCCCCCAAACATTATTTTGACTGCATGGATGAACGTGAAGACTTTGATCGATACTACGACAGTTTTAATGAAAGTAACCCTTATAATATAGCTGATGAATGTGAGCGTTATTGCGTGAATGATGTGCGCGTGCTTAGAGTATGTTTCCAGGCCTTTAGAAGTATGTACATAGCCCGTTTCAAATGCGATCCACTGCAAGTCGCAACCACCATCGCATCATTATGTTTTACGGTGTTCAAGAATAACTTCATGCCTAAAGACACCTTAGCCATTATTCACCGAAACAACCCCCGCAGTTACGGACACAAGGCTATTTACTGGCTCATACACCTGCAGCAACAAACAGGTGTATACATAAAGCACGCCCGCAACACGGGTGAAGTACCCATTAAGATTAATGGACGTGTTTTTTGGGTTGATGGGTTAAGTGAAAACCGTGTCACTGGTGTGAAGACTGTGTATTCCTTTAATGGATGCTGGTGGCATGGATGCCCCCGCCCTGAGTGCGGTATCGTCGGAGATATCCACGGTAGATCTCCTGCCGACTGTCTTGCAGGGACCCGCACCCGCGATCAACTTATAGGATCACAGTTCACTCACAAAGTCTTGTGGGAGCATGAATATGATGCACGGATGGAGACAGACGATGTATACCGTGAGGAAATAAAAACGATCAAGCGTTCAATGGTGCTGGACCCTCTCAAATGTGGTGATAGCTTGTTTGGAGGACGTACAAATCCATTCAGACTATACTTTCCACCTACGGTGGGCGTGAAGCTCCATTACTACGATTTCTGTTCTTTATACCCATACGTGATGAAGAGCCATCCGTACCCCGTGGGCGCTCCTGAGAAACTGGTGGGACCTAGCATACCCTCCATCAATGAATTTTCAAAAAATTTGAATGATCATTACTTTGGGCTCTCTTTCGTAGACGTACTCCCCCCAAGCAGTTTATGGATGCCTATCTTACCTGTCGTTATCGATGACAAGCTCATGTTTCCCCTGTGCGTGAAGTGCGCGGAAGAGGATAACGGCGAATGTAACCATATACCCCACCAGCGTAAGATCAGAGGCGTATATACAAGTCCTGAGCTGGCCCTAGCCGTACGCCATGGTTATAGAATACTGAAGATACACGAGGTGTGGAGGTTTCAGAAGCTCCCCAACCTTTTCACACCATATATAAACGCCTTTTTGAAGGATAAGGTTGAAGCATCAGGGTATCCGCGAGGAGTTGATACCGAAGATGAAAAGTCTGCCTATATTCAACGTTACCGCGACCGCGAAGGTATACAACTTGATCGTGTCCAAATTGTAAAGAATCCTGGCAAGCGCTTTAGTGCAAAATTGTGTCTAAACAGTCTATGGGGAAAATTTGCGCAGAATACCGGCAGAGGGAACATTCATTTGGCACAAAGTTATAGCGATGTCTGGGATTATGCCAATGCCCCCGATAAAGAGGTCATGGAGATCGTGAATGTAGGTAATACTTACGTGATAAAGTACAACAACACTGAATTTGCCACAGATACCTCAAGGGTTACAAACATACCTGTGGCGAGCTTCACAACAGCCTACGCCCGTATAAAACTTTGGGGTCTATTGCATTCTCTTGGGCGGAGAGTATTGTATGCCGATACAGATAGCGTGATATTCACAGAGAGGGAGGGTGATTACATGCCCGCTATTGGGGAGTTCCTCGGCGAGCTCACTGATGAGATCAAGGATGAGTATGGGGACGACGCATACGCCGACTCTTTTATCTCAACAGGACCTAAGACTTATGGGGTACGGGTCAGGGTAGGGGAGGAAATGAAATATATCGTGAAGGCAAAGGGTATTACGCTCAACCATGCGAATCGGGAGGTTGTTAACTTTGAGTCGTTGAAGGATCTAGTATGTTTGCAACCTCACCAACTAATTGTAGGCACCCACAATTTTCGGGCGCAGAAGCTGGGAGGCGTGAAGGAACTTAGGGGTACGATGGTGTGCCGTAACACCTATAGGAAACGTTACCAGTTACCTGGTACCTATGATACCGTACCCTTTGGATACCAATGATGCTTCTAACTCACACGTCTTGTATATAATCGTATCTATTTGTAAATATATATATATATATATATATATATATATATATATATATATATAACTTGAATATCTCGTTTATTAAATCGTATTTGTAAATATATATAACTTGAATATCTCGTTTATTAAATAAATCAAATAGCGTTTCACTTTCTCCTTTGTGTGTGTGTGTGTGTGTGTGTGTGTGTGTGTGTGTGTGTAGGTGAAAGTTCTAAGCTCCGCCCACTGTGCGTGAGTCATGCTACTATCTGGGAGTCCCTGCGTGGTCAGTCGACCGCAGTAAGCCCGAGAGATCAGACGTGTATTCAGATCAGACGTGTATTGAAATGGCTACCTTTAATATTGCTTGTACAACGTTATGAAATGGTATTCAGTAAAGTGAGGATGTGGTGGATACCGAAAAACTTCCTATTCATCCCTCCTATGCCTCTTTTAAAAACACATTGGATTGTGCGAAGTTCCAAGATGTACAAATACTCTACGGATGTTCTGGTGAGACGTTGAAGGCTTTCGTTGCACAGACGATGTGCTGAAGTACTGCAGAGCTAAACTTTATAAAGTCTCACATACACCGTGAAGTAAAAGAAACAACGCGTGCAGAAGAGAAGCAGCAGGTATGGATAATGAGTCTTGCTGATGGGTGGTGTGACAAGCGGTATTACGTCATGCTACACCATGTCGATTACTCATACCCTACGACTGGAAATGTGAATCTCGTGATCATGGACAATCTAAGTATTTTTATCACTATATTAACGTATATCATGATGAGGTTCGTAGTGAGGTTGTGGCTAGTGCCCTGCGTGAATTTTTAACAGAGTTTAGAGACGAGTATCGTTTGATGGGCAGAAAGGAAAAATATGAACATATGTTCCTCTCAAATAGTGCGCCGGAGTGTGGAGATGTTTAGTAAAATGTTCCTAGTTCTTATCCAAAGTGCGTAGGCTGGTAGTGATATTCTTGTACCGGTACAACAATTCGACTCGCGGAACAAGCCCATTCACGTATCATCGAGTCAGCCGCCCGTCGAACCATTCCTGCCTGTGCCTCACACGGCTCATAGTTATCTCAGAGCTTGAGCCGAGTGGACGTGCGCTCTTCGAATACGATGGAACTTCCTTTGAGCAGCATTCTCAACGCCTCGTACGATGTGTCCGTGACGAAATCGTTGCGCGTGTTCAGACGTAATTCCGGTACCATTAGCTATGTACTGGAAACGGAATGTAGACCGACAAACAAACGGGTTTATTTAAGTATCGAGGAGATGAATAGAATCTTGTGATAGTTGAGAAGTGGAGTGAAGATCGTTATAAAATACCTGCTAACGTAGGTACAAGAAGAGAGCAGATTAGTGACGCACCCTCATACGCCGTTGTATGTACGTTGTGTATAAATAACGATCGGCCGTGCATTGATATAAGGCTGATGTGGAAGAATGCTTCTGATAATAACGCTCTTATTCCTACGCGAAACCGTTTCATCCTCGACAGAATGTTTGAAATCGTCGGATTCCGTAAACTGAAACCTATATTAGACGCGCGTGTTACGGATATGTTTATTTTGATACAGTACTTGAATACGCATACACTGCTCTGCTCGATGGGTTTACCGAGTGTAGGGCTGGTGAGAATGGTCTAGTGCTGGATGTTTATTTAAAAAGTTTAGACTCTTTGAAATACCATGAACTTTGGTACAAAGCAATTGATCGGTACAAGGCTGAGCTCACCTACACCGTTCACCCTGAAGAACTATTTCTTTATATAACGCGCAGTTGTCGTAACGATTTAGAAGATTATTTCAATTGCCGCTATGTTGAGTGAGTTCACGATTGAAAAGCTCGAGTCGGTAGAAATAAACCCTCGATTGGAAAAGCGTTCTTATAAACTTGTGTTTAATAATGTAGCTAACGATGAACTCTTTGTGCGTGCTTTTGATTGTATTCTAGACGTGTTTAAAGATGACTTACCAACCGGTTGTAAAGTGGGAACAAAAATAGTACTGAACGATATGAAAGCCTTCATATCGAATACAGGTTTCCCTATACTTTAAGCGGTGAAATATTATTAAGCCGCATATACTGCGTAATGCAGAGCAATAATGATGTAATTGTAAACTCGATTAAGACCGAGTTTAGTATTTTGAAAAAAAAGTGAATTGTATATATATATTTTGCTTGACATTTCCCCGATTATACGCATATTTCTATTGATTTGTGTTTTATATTATATATATATATATTTTGCTTGATATTTCTCCTGTACTGTTATGTACATATTTCTATTGAAGTGTATATGAAATATATTTTATTTTATATATCACCATAATTGTGTGTGTGTGTGTGTATATTTCTCCTGTACTGTTATGTACATATTTCTATTGAAGTGTATTTGAAATGTATATTTTATTTTATATATATATCCATAATTGTGTGTATATATTTCTGTTATACGCATATTCCTCAAATGTATATTTATTTTCCATATATTTATAATAAAAAGAATGATGCAATGTTGTTTATTGTTATGCCTTCTACTCAGAGCTGGGCAATTGCGTTTTTTTGCCCGTTTTTTTGCGGTACTGCGGTACTGCGGTACTACTACCGCACTACCAAACCGGTACCGCATAACGCAGTACCGCAAAGGATCGCTGAAAGTACAGCAGTACCGCTACCGCATTCAAATTTCCCGCGGTACTTTCCGCGGTACCGACCAACACGGTAGTACCGCAGTACCGCAGTACCGCAAAAAAAAACGCAAGTGCCCAGCTCTGCTTCTACTACCGGTATTCTAATAATGTATACAACAGGTATCTGGCAATATTTAAGCCTTCTAAGCCAACTGGCTGATTAGGAGTCTATAATAGTGTATACAATGGTATCTGGCAACTCTGTCTTCGGAATACATGGCGCTATCTGGCAACTCATTTACAGCCAACTGGCTGATTAGGCGTATATAATAATAATGTATGCAATAATACTGCTAAAAAGAGGTATCTGACAACCATTTACAGCCAACTGGCTGTAGGAGTCTATATAATGTATACAATGGTATCGCGGTATCTGGCAACTCAAGCCATTTACGCCAACTGGCTGATTAGGAGCCTATAAAACAACGCCAACTCGGCTGAAGTCTTAATGTGCACTTGGCTCCTGCCAGGTGAACACTCTCTCCTTTCTCTCCTCCTCCTCCTTTCTCTTGGGGGATAACGCCGCCTCCAAGTTTCCCCCCACCCCCTTTGCAACAACCCCCATTTGCAACAATCCCCACCCCCTTTGCAACAACCCCACCCCCTTTGCAACAACCCCACCCCCTTTGCAACAACCCCCTTCCCCCTTTGCAACATTACATAATAACCTGCAACATTCTTGCACTCTCCCCTTTTGCGGCTATACTACTACTACTACTGTTGCCTACTGATGACCCAAAGAAACTGAAGGATGTAGCTGCCGGTCGGGGTGGGTCGGGTGGTGTAAGTGCGTCTATGGGTGGCGACGGGCATCGAAAGGTCTCGGGCAAGAAGGGTGCGAAGCCGAAGCCTGAGACCCCGGCTGCCCCTGTCAGGACTCCCAACCGCTTTAGTCTCCTGTGCTCGAAGGAGGAAGACACCGTTTTGATTAGGGACTCTCAGATCAGGGGCCAGGAGAAGTACTTTGCTTCTGCAAACCGGGACAGGAGGAAGGTAAGGTGCTTACCTGTGTGGGGAACAGCGCACTTAAGGAAGGAGCTAGCGAAGCTGCGCGTGGCTAGTCGGAGGACTGCGATCGTTGTCCACGCTGGTGGCAATGACCTGTTCCTCAAAGGAGGTAGGGTAGGTGTTACAGAAGGGATCATCACCGAGATCACGTCTCTTGCGGATGATCTAAAACTTAAGACAGACAGGGGAATGTTGGTGGGTATTTTACCGCGGATGAATGCCAGTGACCACGCGTTCAGTAAGGTCATTGGCATCAACGAGAGGGTGCAAGACTTGTGCGTCCCGCTGGGCGTGAGGTTTATTGACCCCTTCGACGCATTTTCGGTAGGTGGGACCTTTACCAGAGGGATGGTGTCCACCTCAATGACAAGGGTAAAGGTGTGCTAGGTGCGCTGCTCGACCGGCACCTATACAGAATGGTGAGGTCGAGCCCGGGGAGAGATGACGGGCCCCCACCGGGGAGAGATGATGTTGAGCCGGTGGCGGACGTACCTTCAACTGAAGGGTGCGTCCAGGTACAGGTGGGTGACCCTCCTTCCCCGTTGGAGGGGGCTCGGGCTCCTGCGGAAGTTGCCCCCTCGATGGTGAGGGGCTCTTCAACTCCCGACAGCCCTGGCTGTTCGGGAAACGGGTCGTGCTAGGGGGCGGTCAGAATAGGGAAGGCTCCCTCCGTGCAATGCTTTTTAATGCTAGGTCGATTAGGAATAAGTTTTGCGAGCTACGGGCGCTCTTAGCATCAGAATACCAGGATATCGTTGTTATCACAGAGTCCTGGATTCATACTGATGGTAGGAACTACGTTGGGGAGTTCGAGATTCCCGGTTATAGAATGTTTCACAAAGACCGCACGCGTGGGGAGGGGGGAGAGGTATTAATATACGTGAGGGACACGTTGTGTCCGGTTGACTGCCAGTTCCAATCGGAACGGGAGCTGCTTGGCGTCGATCTGAACGTGGGAGGGACGAACTATAGGTTAATCTTGATGTACAGAACTCCGCATCTCCTCCTCGAGGAGGATACAGCCCTGTACACCGAACTCCGTAGCCTGCTAGGGGATAGGGTGTGTATAGTTTTAGGAGACTTCAACTGTCGCGGCATAAAGTGGGAAGACAGGACTGCTGATGGTGAAGGGAGGAGGCTAGTTGACTTTGCTGAGGAGAACTTCCTCACTCAGTGGGTTAATGAGCCTACACGAGGCGAAAGCGTTCTAGACTTAGTATTCATGACCGAAGACAACCTCGTCACTGGCCTCAGTGTTGACGAATCGTTGGGCGGGAGTGATCACGGTCTGATTAGGTTCCGTATCTGCGTCCCTCGGGTGAAGCGAGGTAACTCTAGAGCCAGTAAGCTCGATCTACGACAGGCGGACTTTGTTAGCCTCCGGGATAGCGTAGGTGAGATGGGGTTAGAAGTCGGCGGCGATGTTGAGGGAGTGTGGTGTGCATTCTGGGACCAGTTTATGGTCCTGCAGTCTGCTGCCATACCCTCAAAACTGGTCACTCCTGCTTCAACGCAGCCTAAGTGGTTCAGTCGTGACATCGCTTCGGCTATCCGAAATAGGAAAGTAGCGTATAGGACGGCGAAGGTCAATCGTTCCCATGAGAACACTGAGGCGTATGGCCGCTTGTGTAGGGAAGTGAAGGCGAAGGTTAGGCTAGCGAAACGTAACGAAGAACTACGGGTGGCAAGCCTCTGCAAGGGGAACCCTAAGGAGTTCTTCAGTTATGTTAATAGTAGAAAGCCCATTAGAAGCATGATAGTCCGTTAAAGGACCGAAGCGGCGTTCTGCGGACCTCCGACGCGGACATCGCTAATATGCTGAATGCATACTTTGCGGGAGTGTTCACCAGGGAGGACACTCGGGTCATCCCCAAGCCAGGCGTCAGGCACGAAGGTGCTGGCCTGGATAGTGTTCGGTGTACCGCGACAGTCGTTGCCGATAGAATAGACAAACTGAGCGCGTTTAAGGCTCCTGGGCCAGAGCAGTTCCTTCCCAGAGTGTTGCGGGAGGTGCGCGACTAGGTGGCTCCCCACCTGGCTACTGTCTTCAACAAATCGTTGGAGACGGGCCAGGTGCCTGGTGACTGGAGGGAAGCCAACGTGACCCCTATCTTTAAGAAAGGGGATCACGAAAGTCCAGGGAACTATCGTCCCATTAGTCTCACTTCGGTTGTAGGTAAATTATTAGAGGGGATAATAGCGGATAGGATCGTTGACCATCTGGATTCCTACAAGCTGCTTGGGGACTCCCAACATGGGTTTAGACGGCATAGGTCGTGTCTCACCAACTTGCTCGAGTTTTTCCACGTCATGTTGAGTATGATAAGAGTAGGGCGATTGATATACTTTATCTCGACTTTCAGAAAGCCTTTGATAAGGTACCTCACCGCCGGCTAATGGCGAAAGTGCGCGCGCTGGGTATCGGTGGGGAAGTAGGTAGGTGGATTGAAAACTGGCTGAAGAATAGGCGGCAGAGGGTTGTAATTAAAGGGGCTAGTTCGGGTTGGGGCTCGGTCACTAGCGGAGTTCCTCATGGTTCCGTTTTGGGGCCACTGTTGTTTATAATTTACATAAATGATATCGACGGTGGCATCGTCAGTAGGATCGCCAAATTCGGTGATGACACGAAACTGGGGGCCAATGTTGGGACGCCAGAGGCGATCGAGCAACTGCATGCGGACCTACGTAGGATAGGAGAGTGGTCCGAAAAATGGCAAATGCCGTTTAACTTGGGTAAATGCAAGGTGATGCACATTGGCTACGACAATCCCAAGTCGTACTACTCGATGTTGGGGAGTAATATCGAGGCAACCGATTTGGAAAAGAACTTGGGTGTGCTAATTAGCAGCGACCTTAAGTTTACGAAACAGTGCGTAGAGGTGGAAAAGAAAGCCGAGATGTTGTTGGGTTATGTCAGGAGGCAATTTCAGTTTCGGAACAAGGAGATTATGCTCTCTCTGTACAATTCCATGGTTCGGCCGCACCTGGAGTATGCTATGCAGTTCTGGTCGCCCACCCTCAGGAAAGATATTGAGAGGCTGGAGCGAGTGCAGGCAAGGGCCACAAAGTTATTCCCTTCCGTTAGGCATATGGGCTACAATCGAGGCTTATGGGCCCTGAATTTGTTTTCGCTGGAAACTCGGAGGCTGCGCGGTCAACTCATCGAGGTTTTCAAGTTCTTCCGCGGGTTCAACAATGTCGATTTTAGAAGCATGTTTAGTTTAAATGATAACCCAACTCGCAACAATGGTTGGAAGTTGGATTTGAAACGGTTTAGGATTAGTGTGTGTGGGAATTACTTTACATATAAGATCTGTGACACGTGGAACAGGCTACCTTCAGAAGCTGTGAACAATTCTTCTGTGGATCTGTTCAAGAAAAGGTTAGACCGAATCTTGCACACTATTTGAGGGTGTATGAAGTTTTCCCTGGCACCCGTTGCCATTGGTACCTCCTCTCGAGGCCACTGATTTGGAAAAGGAATTGGGTGTGCTAATTAGCAGCGACCTTAAGTTTACGAAACAGTGCGTAGAGGTGGAAAAGAAAGCCCAGAAGTTGTTGGATTATATCAGTAGGCAATTTCGATTTCGGAACAAGGAGATTGTGCTCTCTCTGTACAATTCCCTGGTTCGGCCGCACCTGGAGTATGCTGTGCAGTTCTGGTCGCCCACCCTCAGGAAAGATATTGAGAGGTTGGAGCGAATGCAGGCGAGGGCCACAAAGTTAATCCCTTCCGTTAGGCATATGGGCTACAATCGACGCTTACATGCCCTGAATTTGTTTTCGCTGGAAACTCGGAGGCTGCGCGGTCAACTCATCGAGGTTTTCAAGTTCTTACGCGGGTTCAACAATGTCGATTTTAGAAGCATGTTTAGTTTAAATGATAACCCAACTCGCAACAATGGTTGGAAGTTGGATTTGAAACGGTTTAGGACTAGTGTGTGTGGGAATTATCTTACATATAAGATCTGTGACACGTGGAACAGGCTACCTTCAGAAGTTGTGAGCAGTTCTTCTGTGGATCTGTTCAAGAAAAGGTTAGAACGAATCTTGCACACTATTTGAGGGTGTATGAAATTTTCCCTGGCACACGTTGCCATTGGTACCTCCTCGGTATGGGCCGCAAGGCCTTTTGAGGTGCTACTTTTCCTTGTAACTCCTTGTAACTCTCTCTCTCTCTCTCCTCCTCTCTCTCTCTCTCTCTCTCTCTCGCCTCTCTCTCTCTCTCTCTCTCTCTCAATGAGTTACAGTAATTAATTGATAAGATGAACAAATACAAATCACCTGGCTCTGACTTATTTCTTCCAAGGGTATTAAAAGAGGTTAGCCACAATGTTGTTGACGACTTAGTAACCATATTCAAACAATCAATCGAGTCAGGGAAAGTTCCAACCGACTGGAATTTTTTATTCTCAACATGGATTTAGGCGACATAGATCCTGTCTGACAAACCTGTTAGAGTTTTTCCATAATATGCATACACTGTACGATGCAAGTAGGGCAATAGATAGAGTGTATCTCGACTTTCAAAAAGCCTTTGACAAAGTCCCTCACGCGAGATTGATGGCTAAAGTCAAAGGACTAGGAATCACCGGGCTCGTTTCCAACTGGATTGAGGATTGGTTGAAAGATAGAAAGCAGAGAGTGGTAATAAATGGAGTGGCTTCCGAGTGGGCGCCCGTCACCAGTGGTGCCCCACAGGGTTCCGTTCTGGGTCCTTTACTTTTGATCATCTATGTTAACGATATAGACGTCGGGCTTCTAAGTACAATCTCCAAATTTGCAGACGATACGAAATTAGGAAGTAGTGTAAGTACTGAGGAGGGCGTAAGAACGCTTCAGAATGATCTTGACAGGTTGGGCGAATGGTCTGCTACTTGGCAGATGCCTTTCAACTTGGACAAATGTAAGGTAATGCACATAGGTTATAAAAATCGGAAGACCGATTACTCTCTCTTGGGAAGGAACTTGACTGAGACCGATCTAGAGAAAGACTTAGGAGTCTATATCAGCAACGATCTAAAACCGTCGAAGCACTGTGCAGAAGTCGAAAAGAGGGCCTTAAAAATATTAGGTTATATTAAACGACAGTTCCAGTTTCGGAACAAGGAGACTGTAATGTCTCTTTATAATTCACTAGTCAGACCTCAACTGGAATACTGCGCGCAGTTTTGGTCTCCATCCCTCAGGAAGGACATAGAAAGGTTAGAAAGAGTACAAGCAAGGGCTACAAAATTGATCCCTTCAATGAGAATACAAAGCTACCAACGGAGATTGGAGCGCCTAAATCTGTTTACCTTAGAGACGAGGAGGTTGCACGGTAGGGTGGATCACTTTTCACTTTTTAAAAAAAATTATAGCTGGTCAAAGTTTTTCCCATGATTTGGTTCAGTGGAAGTACACTGACACCATTTTTACCAAAATCGATCAATATTTAGGGGTCGCGCATCAACCTTGAAAATTTCAATTTGGAAATTTGGCCAAATTGACAATTTTTACTGAATAAAGATAATCATCAAATGACCATATTTTCTGAATCATCTCAGTGAAAGAAATCCTCTCAGATACTTACCAAGTTGATAGGACAAGTGGTTTAGAAGTTTATACTCACCTTGAATAGCATTAAAATTTAAAATACTGTACTTGTCCCGTACCTCCATATGCTGTCTGCCATTGTCTGCTTTTTAGGATAAGATAAAACGAATAAGGAAAGATCAAATGTATTTTGTATTAAAACGGTTTACCGATATCACTAAAGGCACTTACTCCGGTGCCCCTAACTAGGTTCAAAAACTGTATGAATCGTGGTTAGAACACACGTCATCTTAAGGCGTGCGCCATGTACTCTCTCTGCTAACTCCCTTTCCCTCTGCGCTACGTCATCTTGGCAAGTGACGACTTCTTGAAGTCACCGAGTTCTTTCCGGCTCTTTTCCACGAGCTGAAGAAGACCCTGCAGCTGTGACTCGTCTTTTGTGACAGTGTTCGCGTAATCTTCTATCAGTTTTATCCCTTTCTCTGCCACGTCGTTGGTAACTTTCAGATGCGAGATGACATTCTTCAGATCACAGTAGTTCTTATCTTGATCCCACTTATTCACCGGCAGAGTGAGCCACGTAGACGCGCACACCTGCAGGCCTGTGAACACGAACCACGATGACTCATCGATCAGGTCCGGAAGGCGCGTCGTGTCATCAACCGAGACTTGTCATACGTGAAGTCCTCGGGCACAGCGAGGCGGCACAGCTTCTTTGCCATCTCGTGCTTCACAGTGTCTTCCACTTTGTCACTGCAGAGGGCGAAAACGACGGTCTGAGGCCTCAGATACCACAAGTGCCGCCTGATCACTGCCAGTGAAGCCTCTGCAATCTCGCGATCCACAGCCCTGTACTGCAGAAGACGCTGGTACAACACAAGGTCATTCAGCGGGGCATCAGCTGCGACAGGAGTCGCCAGCCAGGCAGGTGCGTAGAGGAGTGCAGTAAATAGTACCACTCTCTGAAGTTTCTGTACCAGCTCGTCGTCGAACTCCAGCTGACCGCTGAACATCAGGAGCTTCGTGTAGTAGATGATCTGAAACGAATACGCACTATGATGTATAAATACCGATACCGCTCCATATAAGTTTGTTTAATGGTAAATATTTATCTTATTTTTTTCTGGTAGGGACTTCAAATGGCTGTTTGCAGAAGGTAATACAATATTTAACTTCTAATTCAAAATACCAACCTTGGCCATCCACCTCGCATGATGGTAGGTCCTGGGCGCATGAAGTGTGTGCCACGACGTGGCTGGGCCCCGAGTACCAGGAGTGTAATCTCCGCCACTTCTCGGTAGTCTTCTCTGACAAGACCAGAAGCGGTGCCGAGGAACTTGACTGCCTCATCTCGGAGCTCCATCAGCCACATCACCTCCGCCAAATGCTCGATCTCCAGCTCGCGATAAGTCGAGAGGTCGAGCTTGTCCCACCTGAAAGGAGAGTTATGAAAATATTGCATGAAAACGACTGAAGTTTCCCTTTTCGACTGCTATTAACATCATTAGTAGAAGGACGCTGATATCTCAATTACTCTGAAGGCAAAAAATCATTGGAGAAAACAAATGCGCCTTAGACTTGAAATTCACTTTCTCCTCAGATACTGGAACAAAGGTTCAGTTGGTGCTGTGGTTCTTCCAAACGCGGTGATGACCACTGCCCCCACGATGAGCTCCATAACGTGATGGCGACAGCCCAGCTGGAAGAGCGGTTTACCAAGCATGTTCTCCAGCCGGACCACCGCACCCTGCACCCTCCCCGTATTGGAGGAAGTTGTGTCGAAACACAGTCCAATCACGTTGTTCTCGCATCCCCAGTCTTTGAGAGCACGAAAGGTCGCCTGGGCTTGGGACAGACCGGTGCCGTCAGCAACAGTCGGAACGGCCAGCAACTTTCCTTCTGTGCATTGGGGAGCTCCGGAGATGAGAATCGCCTGGCAGTGCTCCAATGATCCAAGAGAGTCCTGAAACGTATGTCATACATGCCAATCCATTATCGTCCACTGGAATATGTCAATCCACTGCCGTCACTGGAACATGTTAATTCACTGTCGTCCACGGTGAGGGCAAAACTGACCTTGATTACTTTACCGTCCCAGTGGACGACAGCATGCCTCGGAGATACGAAGGATTTCTGCACAGCTGTCGACACTTCACAACGATGTGCCACTCTTCCACGGCGAGACGTGTCCTTCGAGATACTGAATTTGTCCAGGTCTGCGGGCGGATCTGCCGAACGTAGGACTGCCGCCACGACACTTGCCACCTATGTGCGAAATTGAAAGGAAATTCACAAGGATGCGTATGGTTTTTTATGTGACAAAATAATCACTAAATTTTCCGTCGTTACGTCTATTATATCTTTGTCAAGGAAAGATCATTACTGATATACACACACCTGATTATTGGACATCCGGAAGCGATCAGCCACTTCAATAACAGCCGGTGCATTGAGGATGCGGTGAGGAAGGCTGATTGATACAGTTGATTCTCTCGGCTGTCGGTATGGTGGTTCTAGCTGTGATTTGGAGTTGCTCGATGATCTGCTTTTCTATAGATTCATCGTCGCTCTCAGCCTCGGTTCCTAATTTCGTTTTTGAGGTGCCTGGCTCATCACGAGATTGTTGTCTTGAGAGTTGCCGTTTTCTCTTGACAACGAACACTTTATCATTCCCACTCATTGTTGCCTGGCGCAGGCCCCGTTGATCCTCATAAAATTAATATCTTCTTGTTTGTTGTTGTCTGAGAGCAGTCGACTTTTCTGTATCTCTTCAATAGCATCGGGAGCTCCGATGTCCCAGAGCTTGTTCAGATTTTCTGAAAACTTCTCCCTGCCTTTTCCCGCGTCACTGTCTCTCATCTTGCTCTTCTGCAGCGAGCGCCACTCTTCCCACAGTAACTCCAGTTTTCTTTCGCAGTTACGCCTTGTGATCGTCTTTATACGTGCCATGTTCCAAAATGCCAGAACATTGGCCACCGTGTCTTTTACGGCGGCCTTCCTGTCAGTAGTTTCCTGCTTGGCATAGAAGAAGTACTGGAGAACTTGATGGGTGGTTGGCAATTTGGCACCACCGATCGAGGAAGATGGCTGACCAATTAAGAAGACGTCCGTGGCTGACCTTAGAGAAGGTGGTGCTGTTGTTGCTGCTTTCTCTTTTCCAGAATAAGTAACTTTCAGAGTCTTCCCACTCCTGGTTGTTAACAGTTTATCCATTGTACTAAAGTCTAGACTTATCAAACAAGAATCAATTGACACAGTTGATCTGTAAAAAGCAAACTGTGATTAGTAAAAATATTGGTCATAGACATAGCGTGTGTGTGTAATTGGGATTTTAGGATGCTGCCAGCTACTGATGCTATGATTACGTCCATAACGGGGGACAAATACGGTATTTTAAATTTTAATGTTATTTCTAGGTGAGTGTGTTATTTTATTTATTTGTCGGGTTCGAAATCCCAGCTGAGCCGTGAACGGCCAAATTCTAAAGGGCAAGTTCTACCTAAAGCCCAAGTTAAGCTAAATTAAACTTACGGATTTGAGATCCTATTAGGTCCTACCTCAGGGTAACCTCAGGGTTGCTGACTCGATGCGGGCCTACTTAGACCTTAAATTACATGAACTTAAAAAGTAAACAAAAGGGTACTATTTGTGGTCTTCTTTCTGAACCTTGCAACAACAACGCAACCTGGACTATTGCACGATGCAACAATCATGTATCTAAACAACCAAACTGAATTGCAAGAGAGCTCTCTATCAAACCACACCTTTACGTACGACCTTCCACAAACGAGTAGAAAAGACGCGCAGCGTCTCAAAATGATGCCAACAGTGTGACCAAACAATGATGCCACAAGAGCTCAAAAATGCTAGCTCTAAATTAATTTAATTTTTCACTAACCTTACAATTATGAGATGGATATATACACACCTTAACTTAATATATATACAAGCATGCTGCATCAATCAGCTTAGTCATCGTATCGCCTTGGGACAACAATGGTTCTTCCTCTTCTAGATTTTCTAACACTCCCCACCGAAGAGGCATTGTTGTCATTACCTTCTGCAAGGTTAGCCAAGCCTTCTTCATGAGGCTGTAACTCAAATGTTTCATCTTGACTATCTGTGTTTTTGCTGATTTCTAAAGCATAGAGTTTTTGTATAGGTCTCTTTAACTTTCCTCCTGAAGTCTTTACCAGTGCAGACCTAACTAAATTGTCTTTGCCAACAAACAACTCTTCAATTATGCCAAGCTTCCAGCATTGCCTTGGTCTTTCATCCCCAATCATTACCACTTCTCCCACCTTGATACAATTTGCATTGGAGCCCTTTACCTTGCCTAATGGGTAATAATTGAGTTCTGGCAAGTATTCCATCTGCCACCTCTTCCATAACTGATCTTGTAGCTCTTCAAGGTACCTGAACCGTCTGGTTAACTCTCCTTGAGTGCTCTGGATGGGCTGCAAGTCTTCTGGCACACTGGGGTTTGATGTTAATCGTTTACCACAAAGAAAATGATTTGGTGTCAATGGCTCTGCATCCTGCCTACTGTTGTAAACAAAAGTGATAGGCCTACTGTTCACCATTGCTTCTACTTCACATAAAACAGTAGAGAATTCTTCTTTGCTCAAATGAGCATTAGCTAAAAGTTTCTTTAATGGACACTTTACACTTCTCACTAGCCTTTCCCAAAATCCTCCCCACCATGGTGCTCTCTCAACAATAAACTCCCACTGTACCCCTTGGTGTGAAAAGTAGGATTGGAATCCTTCCTCTTTTAGCAAGGACCAAATTTCTTGGAGTTCCTTTGCAGCCTTTTTGAAGGTTTTTGCATTATCTGATATGATTTTATTTGGGAAACCCCTTCTGTTCACAAACCTTTTAAAGGCCAAAAGAAATACATCACTACTTAAGTTGCTTACCAACTCCAAATGGATTGCTCTGGTGGTAGCACAGGTGAAAAGACATATATAACCTTTGTTAGACTCCCCTCGCTCATACACATAGACTGGCCCTGCAAAGTCTACTCCCACTACATCAAATGGGGCAGTATAGACACACCGTTCTCTTGGAAGTGGAGCCACCTTTTCATAATAAGGCTTTGCACTCCAACGCTTGCAAACCACACATTTATGCAAGACCTTTTTACTACTTGTCTAATTTTGGGAATCCAAAATTGTTGTCTAATCTCTATTATCACTTCTCTAACTCCAGCATGTAACAGCTTATGATGAGTATCCAGGATCAAAAGGTCCACAAAGTGCCCCCCAGAAGGTAGCAAAATTGGATGTCTTTTCTCCTCTGGAAGCCCAGAAAACTGTAGTCTACCTCCTACTCTCAATAAATCCTGATCCTAAAACACATCCAAACCCTTGAGCGCAGAATGTGTTGGTAGAACCTGTAATGGATGGCTGGTGAGCAATTCTCTCTCTTCACCAAATTTTTTCTTCTGCATATATACCACCCAGTATTTCCTGGCTTGCTGAATCTCATTACTGTTCAGAATTCCTTCCCTTCTTGTTTCTCTCTTAATGTTGTTGGTAAATCTATATACCCATGCTGTCACTCTTAACAATCTTTTCAGACTGCTAATGTCCTCAAGTCTCAATATGGGGTCCTGCTGCATAACTTGACAACTGTTCACAGCGCATTTTCTCACCTCACTCACCCATGCTTCTTCAGCCTGGCATTCTCCTACAATAGGCTGATTAGAAGGCCAGTTTAGACTTCCAAGTTTTAGCCACTCTGGCCCATTCCACCACAAACTTGATTGTGAAAGATCTTTCACCGAAATTCCTCGTGTTGGTAAATCAGCGGGGTTTTGGATGCCTGGACAATGCTTCCATTGCTTGGGATCTGTGTGCGCTTGAATTTCCTCCACCCTATTGGCAACAAATGGTTTCCATTTCCTTGCCTGACTTCTTAACCAGTGCCAAACTATAGTGGAGTCTGTCCAATAATAGCTTGGAATTTCATAGAGGGCCAAAGACTTTCGCACTGTAATTGCAAGCCGACTAGCAATAACGGCACCCATCAATTCCAACCTTGGAACAGAAAGCCTTTTCAAAGGTGCTACTCTACTCTTTGCAGCAACCAACCTGCAACTTACTTCCTCTTGCAATGCGCCTCTTATATAAATACAAGTTGCATAGGCTTCCTCACTTGCATCACAAAAGATGTGCAGCTCCAAATTGTCTGGACTATTGTTCAACTCTCCAAAGTACCATCTTGGGATTTCAATGTCTCCAAGATGTGCCAATTCTTTGAACCAATATTTCCACCTTACCACCATATGATCAGGTAACTCTTGGTCCCAACCAAGTCCAATTTCCCAGAGGCTCTGAAACCAAATTTTTGACTTTATCACAAATGGAGCCAGGAATCCAAGAGGATCAAAGACCTTCGAAGCCAAACTAAGAGCTGTACGTTTTGTCCACCTTGTCTCATTCTCGGCCAGCTCTACTAAAGATTTCCCATTGAAGGTAAACAAATCATCATCTTGCTGCCAAACGATGCCTAGCACCTTTGCGTCTATTGCCCACAACTCCTTAATACCAGAATCCTCAATACTTTCTGCTGCGTCAGGTACTACAGAGGAATGACTCATAAACTCTTGTAATTGCGAATGATTGGTCTGCCATTTTCTGAGCTCCATGCCAGCCTCCCTCATTATAGCTCTAGCCTCCATGAATATCTGTTTAGCCATTTCTGTATTATCCACGGAACATAGCAAATCATCAACATAAAAATTTTTCCTTATGTGTTCAATAGTGTTAGGATAGACTTCAGAATATTTCTTAAAATGGTACTGCATAGTAGCTGCCAACAGAAATGGACTAGAGCTGAGGCCAAACAACACTGACTTCATTCTATATGCTTGAACCTTAGGTTCATTTTCCAACAAGTCTTTCGTATCCACCCACAGATACCTTACTGCATCTCTGTCCTCTGGTTTTAACTTTATCCGCAAAAAGGCTTGCTTCACATCTGCAGTCAATGCTACTCTACCAAACCTGAATCTTAGTAACAAGGAAAATAAATCTGCATTTAAATTTGGCCCAGCATCCAAACAGTCATTCAAGGACACACCACCTTTGTCCTTGGCTGAGCCATCAAAAACTACCCTCAGTTTGGTGGTAGTTTTGTCTCGCCGTACCACTGCATGGTGTGGCAGATAATGTGCCTCCTGGCTCACCAGCTCACCTTGCACCCTTTCAGCATAGCCCTCCCTTACATAACTTAGGATGGCCTCATCGTATTCAATTAACAACTCCTCATTTTTTCTTAGCCTGTACAATGAAGTCTCCAACCTCCGATTAGCTAGCTGAAGGTTTGAACCGGGTTTGCAAGAATCCTTCCATGGTAGGCCAACTTCATAGCAACCATCTCTAAACCCAATCCCTTTTTCAAAGTGCTCTAAAACATCATTGTTCACTGTACTTGCCTGGTTGTCCTTTATACCAATAGATTCAAGTTCCCAAAACGCTTTCAAATGCCTTTCCAGACCATGGCTGTTCTCCTCAATCTTAACAAAGAGAGCCTTAACTTCCATTTCATTGCAATAACTACCATGTAGCATCCAGCCTAGCTTACTTTCAATAGCTACTGGGCCTTGAGCTGTACGGACAATATTACCAGTGATGAAGTCCCAATAATAGTCAGCTCCAATCAAAAGACTAATATCTTCTGTTCCCTCAAACTTATTATTGCCCAAATTAATTCCTTTAACTTGCAATTCTTGGACACATGCCATATCTAAACAAGTAGTGACTGGAGCACAAAGTTCCTCAATCTCTACAGCTTGGACCTTGATAGTGGGACTTTGCGGTAACAACCCTTTAACCAGAACTTCTACCTTCTTAAATTTGGTTCGGTTTTGAACGGAACCCCCAAACCCAGAAATTCTTAAATTTTCCCTCTTAAGTTCTTTAAACTTCAATTTTCTGGAAATTCTGGTCTTAATAAAACTACACTGGCTACCACTATCAAACAACACTCTTACAGTAGCTTCTCCCTCATTCCCAATTAATAAGGCTGCAGTTGTTTGCAATAATCCCCCTTTACTTTTACTCCCTTGCATAGCAGTGGCATGTGCCACTGATGTCTCTACTTCTGGGGTAGGCCTACTAAGAGTGTTTTCACACAATAATGGCTGATGCCTACCATGACATTTTTTGCGCAAAATTTTAAACTTACAAAACCTTGCTCTATGACCTTTCAAAAAACATTTAAAACATGCTGTGGACTTAGTTACCCTGTCCTTTCTCCTCAAAGGGTAAGGCCTCAGCCACCTCACATTTATATGACTTGTGGTTGCCTTCGCAAAATATGCATTCCTTGATTCCCTTTAATTTATTCTCAGAGGAGGCATGTAGAGCTGACACTGTACCTGGGCTATTCCTTTTTGTGGAAACTTTGGTGCTGTGCCTGCCTTTGTCCTCTTGTTTACCATCCCACTGTGCAAACTCAACTCCCTCTCGTCTTGCTAATTCTGTGCCTAAAAGACTTAACATCTGCTGAAGGGGGATGTACACATGTTCTGCAGAGTGTCCCCTACTTAATTCAAGCAAAATTGAGCTAGGCAATTTAGACTCCAGTGTAGGAACCAACATTATACCATACTTTTCCATTCCTACACCCAAGTTGTCCAGGGACCTAGTTCTAATTTCAAATTCATCATATAACTGCCGTAACTCCTTGACACTATTAGGATTATTAACAGGAGGTATAGCTAAAAGTGCACGGAGGTGGCTTTTAATTAAGATCTCTGGCTTACCAAACCGTTTCTTTAATATATCCCAAGCCACATTATAATTAGCCTCTGTTAATGCTAATCCTGCTATAGTCTTTGCTGCCTCCCCTTTCAAGAGGGACCGCAAATAATTAAACTTCTCCACGGCACTTAACACTTGACTAGAATGAACTGCTGATTGAAAACTGTCTGCCCATCCTTGCCATTCCTGAATACTCCCAGAAAATGTTTTGAGTACAAGCCTCGGTAATTGAACTACAGATCTGTTAACCTTAACTTCACAAGCATCATTTGTTGAGTGTTGTGTTTCATTATTAGACCTGGTCTCTAACTGTACTGAGCTGCTAAACTCTTTTGCTCGGAGGCCTACGTTAATCATATCATCAATAATCTCTTCAAAGTAAATTATGTTATTTTCTATTTCATCCTCTTCTATAGAGCCTCAATTTTAACATTTACCTCACTTAGAGCAACCTTTTTAGTTTCTAATATGGCAAGCTTCGCAGTCACTAAGCGTAAATCCTCTTGCTCTATGGCAGAATCTATAGTGGCAATGACCTTTGTAATTAGACCTTTGTAGGCACTTCTCCTTTTTATAAATTTGTTCAATTCAGATGCACTCATCTTCAATGTAAACAACCCTTGGGCTCAATACCAAATGAGCTGAATTGGCAGAAATACTTAACCAAACTGATCAAACGCAAATTTTACTTTCAAATAAACTGAATTGCTGGGTGGGGTACTAACCAAACACCAGTATGGAATACCAAATTTTCCACCCCAGGACCTTAATTCAATAATGACCCAAAATTAACCAAACCGGAAAAAATGTAGGCCAAAAAACGACAGACGACTGGCCAAGTTTCGCAATTGGGCGACCAAACTTTACCCTGGGACCTTAATTCAATAATAACCCAAAATTAACCAAACCGGAAAAAAAGTAGGCCAAAAAACGACAGACGACTGGCCAAGTTTCGCAATTGGGCGACCAAACTTTACCCTGGGACCTTAATTCAATAATAACCCAAAATTAACCAAACCGGAAAAAAAGTAGGCCAAAAAACGACAGACGACTGGCCAAGTTTCGCAATTGGGCGACCAAACTTTTTACCCTGGGACCTTAACTCAATAATACTCAACCCGTCTAGGCCTAACTTGGGATACAATTTGCACAATCAGAACTTTGCCGAAAAATGGTCACTGACTCAGTCTTGGGGTAGAAATCCGGTTCTGAAGGACCATGTTATTTTATTTATTTGTCGGGTTCGAAATCCCAGCTGAGCCGTGAACGGCCAAATTCTAAAGGGCAAGTTCTACCTAAAGCCCAAGTTAAGCTAAATTTGCACGATGCAACAATCATGTATCCAAACAACCAAACTGAATTGCAAGAGAGCTCTCTATCAAACCACACCTTTACGTACGACCTTCCACAAACGAGTAGAAAAGACGCGCAGCGTCTCAAAATGATGCCAACAGTGTGACCAAACAATGATGCCACAAGAGCTCAAAAATGCTAGCTCTAAATTAATTTAATTTTTCACTAACCTTACAATTATGAGATGGATATATATACACACCTTAACTTAATATATATACAAGCAATGCTGCATCAATCAGCTTAGTCATCGTATCGCCTTGGGACAACAATGGTTCTTCCTCTTCTAGATTTTCTAACAAGTGTAACTTCCAAACCACTTTCCGATCAACTTGGTAAGTATCTGAGAGGTTTTCTTTCACTGAGAGGATTCAGAAAATATGGTCATTTGATGATTTATCTTTATTCAGTAAAAAATTGTCAATTTGGCCAAATTTCCAAATTAAAATTTTCAAGGTCGATGCGCGACCCCTAAATATTGATCGATTTTGGTTAAAATGGTGTCAGTGTACTTCCACTGAACCAAATCATGGGAAAAACTTTGACCAGCTATAATTTAAAAAAAAAGTGAAAAGTGATCCACCCTATACACGGTCAGCTTATTCAATTCTTCAAGATGCTCAATGGAATAGACAGGGTAGATTACAGAAACTTATTCTCACTTAATGCCAATCCGACAAGAAATAATGGGTTTAAACTGGAACTAAAGACATTTAGGACCTCTGTTTGCGGCAATTTCTTTTCCTATAAAATAGTTAATATCTGGAACTAACTTCCTTCAGAGGTTGTTTCCAGCGAAAGTGTAAATGTGTTTAAAAATAGGCTAGACAAAGTACTGAATACTCTCATAGTTTAAGACTAAAACATAACATAACTCTGCAGGAGTACGCTTGCACGGTGTCTCTGTGAGCATGCTAATTATAGAGCTTTTTATATATTCTCCACTTCCCTGTAAAATTTCCTTGGCTACTTTTCCTGGGTCAAGGTATTTTCTTCAACCTTTTTCCGTACCTGCCTCTGGCAGGGAGGGAGAGGAGGGTGGGGAGAGAGCCTTCTACTTTTCTATCCAGTTTTCTACTACTGCTAGGATAGTTGAAAGAAAAATAAACTTGCTTAATAACAGGAACCTCCCAGAGTGGACCGGAAGGTCTTTGAGGCTTCCTCTTATACTTGTAACTCCTTGTAACACTCTCTCTCTCTCTCTCTCTCTCTCTATTTATCTATTTATGTAAAAAATGTATGTACCTTTTTACGAAATAAAAATGTGATTAACTGGCTATCTATATTTCTGAGATAGTTCAGGCTTAAATACTCCACTATAGAAAACGCAATAAATCAAGTATAGAAAACGATAAAAGTTGGAGTTACTACAGTAAAACAAGTCAAAATGTTTATTACACCATTTAGTACTTTACATCAATGGAAATCGTATAACTATTTTATATATTTTGTTTTCAGGTTTTTTTTCATAATTTTATAATATTCATAACTTTTTCATGCATTTCAAAAATATAAATTTTTTTTCCACAGATTTTACACACTATTTTTTTAATTGTAAGTTTTTAAATCTTATCTTTTGAAAATGAAAATGAAAATGAAAAGGTTTATTGGCAGACTATAGTCCATATGACAAATATTATTAATACAATGACAGTTCATATACTAAGGATAGAAATATATACAATTGATTAGAAATAATACTGTAATGTCGAAGTTAAGTGGAGCTACAGACAGACGTTTTCGTACCAAGAAGCCCATAGCTTAGGCCTTAGAGCAGGGGTGGGGAAACTTTTCAGTACCAAGGGCGAAAATCGATAACATAAACACCTCCGCGGACGTCTGGCAAATTTTAAGCTTATATTCAGCGTGTCCCAAAGAAATGTATACCCACTTTGTTCGATAATACCAGCTATGAGGATAATAAATATATTACTTTGTATATGTTTTTTAATAAAGAATTTTCTCCTGAATCTAAATATGTAATTATTTTTATTAAAAATTGAAGAACAAAAACGTTACAGATGTTTAAATTATAATTATTATTTTCGAGACTTCATGTGCGATATTTTCTAATATTTTAACCGACTGTTTTGAGATACTTATGTTTAGTGTTGATATTGAAGCATAAATGTTGTAATTATTAGTTAATTCAAAAAATTTACAAATTCCATGGTTAAATGACACTTTATCTAAGATATTCGACGTCTTCCAGAACGTTGTTTTTGTAAGTTTTGCACAGTGCCGTCGGTTTCAAACTTATCTCGTATACGTGCAAAAATATTAGAAAATATCGCACATGAAGTCTCGAAAATAATAATTATAATTAAACATCTGTAACTTTTTTGTTTTCAATTTTTAATAAAAATAATTACATATTTAGATTCAGGAGAAAATTCTTTATTAAAAAACATATAAAAAGTAATATATTTATTATCCTCATAGCTGGTATTATCGAACAAAGTGGGTATACATTTCTTTGGGATACGCTGTATATAAGATGTATTTTAAAAAGCTATTTGCTGGGCTGTAAATAAATAATTTTTAGTAAATAATAAATACCTAAGCGGGCGAATTGAAATTAGCTCGTGGGCGAAATTTCGCCCGCAGGCGAGGGTTTCCCCACCCCTGCCTTAGAGGGTAAATGGCAGGACTCATGGATAGCTTGGATGATCGGGTAGGTTGATTTTTTAATTCTTTGCATTAGACTGTGTTGAGCACGTCTTGTTACCTCCGGGAAGCTCGGGACATTGCGGATAGCAAACATTTGCGAAGCTGAGCATCTCGGGGGTAATTTATGTAAGAGTCTAAAAGACCTGTTGTACAGCAAATTTAGAGTTCTGCCAGAACCTTTTTTATAATTCACCCACAGTTGCTGTCCGTTTATTCAGTTTTTAGCAATTTATTTCACCATTGTGTACTGATCGAATTATTTTTATTAATTTATTCTTTCCTATTTCTTTGGACTTCATTTTATTTTAAGTGTTGTTCATTTCATTTCTTCAAAAGGTGACAATACATAGTTTGCACAAACTCTTTTAATTCTTCTTTTGGATGGAAAAGACGAGAGACAAGTCTTAAAACGGATTCTCCAAAAAATGTTTACTGGAAGGGTTAAATCTAAATAAACTTTCATTCGAATATTCTCTCTCTCTCTCTCTCTCTCTCTCTCTCTCTCTCTCTCTTCCTAGCAATTCTATTAATCGATCGGTACGTCGTGGCTATGTCGCAATACTGCCTCCTGTAGTTCAGCGTAGTTAAGTAACATTATGTATGGATAGTAGTTGCTTGTGTGATCATCTGCGTTCAGATGATGCAGTGACTCGTGATTCGAATCCCGAATAAAGCTGCAGGTTCTCTCCGTCGCATGACCTTTGTTCTTATGAAGGAAGTGAAACAACCCTAAAACATCATCATTCTATAATCGATATATATATATAATATATATATATATATATATATATATATATATATATATATATATATATATATAATATATATATATATATATAAAAGGACGTGTATGTGTGTGTTCCAGCCATAACTCCAAAATGGAAGTAGTTACAAACATGCAACTTCGCACACATATTGATTAGGTCCCCAGGATGTGCACCTGGGTGTTAATAAATTAAATCATTAAAATTACTGGGCCCGAAGGCCCCAGCACCGCGATTAAACTACAGAAAAGAACGCAGCCGTGAAAATTTTGAGCTTCACATTATGTCAAAATTTCTGAATCTTAAGATTTTCATGACTAATTATTTGGTAAATAAAACTATAGAAAAGAACAGTTATGAAAATCTTGAGCTTCACATATAATTAAAACTAGCGGAGCGACCCGGCGTTGCTGCAGTGGATGTTGAACGCTATATATAATATAGAAGTATCTGAAATATTAAAACCTCAGTATGAATCATCTTTCAGTATCCCAAAAACTGACAAATTGATATGCGATAGAAATGAGTTCTTTGAAGAAGAACCACAAGGGGAAAGTATAACGGATTTCGACTTTACGACGGATGATATTACACAAGCCTTAGGGAGACTAAAAACACACTCAGCGGCAGGACCGGATAAATGGAATGCCACACTGATCAAAAACTGCAAGAAGGCAATCGCTAAGCCCCTATACTGGATATGAAGACGATCACTAGACACGGGAGAAATACCGGGCATCCTGAAGAGCGCGAACATAGTCCCAATATATACTGTAAAGGAGGAGATCGATCCGAGGCCAAAAACTATAGGCCAGTATCGCTTATATCCCATCTAACTAAAATATTTGAAAGAATAGTTAGACAGAAAATCTATGACTTTTTGGAAACTCAGAAAAAATTCAATGATAACCAACACGGGTCTCGGTCGGGCAGATCATGCCTATCACAACTAATGGAACACTACAACAACATTATTAATGCACTTGAAAGTAATGAAAACTATGATGTACTATACACAGACTTTGCTAAAGCGTTCGACAAGTGTGACCATCGAATCATAATATATAAACTGAAATATATGGGAATAACAGGAAAAGTAGGGAAATGGATATATAATTTCCTTAGTGAGCGGCGGCAAGTCGTTACAGTACAACGAGTATCTTCATCAGAATCAGAGGTCCTCAGCTGGGTACCACAAGGAAGAGTATTAGCTCCACTACTCTTCATAATCATGCTAATTGACATAGATGAGGACGTTAACAGAGACAGCACAGTAACATCCTTTGCGGATGATACAAAGATCAGTAGAAAAATAAGAAACCCAGAAGACATAGGATCTCTACAAACCGACATAAACAGAATCTACAAGTGGACAGAAGACAACAATATGAAGTTTAACACCGAGAAATTTCAGCTATTACGGTACGGAAAAAGAGAAGACCTAAAATCCATGGAATATTATACCCAAAATGGACAGGAAATTCAGAGAAATTCCAGAGCAAAAGATTTAGGGGTTGTAATGACAGATGATGCGAAATTTGAAACACAAAATAAGATAGCAGTAAACAGAGCAAAGAGAATAATGGGTCAGATATTGAGAACCTTTAAACGAAGGGATAGGAATGTAATGATTCCTCTACTGAAAACCCTGATAATACCCAAATTGGAATACTGCTCGGTCCTAACATGCCCATATAAAAAAGAAGACATTAGACAACTGGAAGGGATCCAAAGAAGCTTCACAGCCAAGATCAATGGGTGCAAAGAACTAAATTACTGGGAAAGGTCACGAGAACTAGACCTATATTCACTGGAAAGGAGAAAAGAGAGATACACCATTATTTACACTTGGAAAATAATGGAGAAACTAGTCCCTAATCTTACCCTGAATCCTATAACTCCCCAAACAACGGTGGAAAGTAGAAGCGGCAGACTGTGTCGTATTCCCAAATTAAAGGCGAGAGAGGGAACATCCTTAACCCTGAAAGAAAATAGTTTTGTAGTGAGAGGACCAAAACTGTTTAATCAGTTGCCCAAAGACCTAAGAAACACGAAGGGAGTTGCAGTGGAAATCTTCAAAAGAAGACTAGATGCGTGGCTCAGAACAATCCCCGATGAGCCGGGCGTACCTGGCTATGTGAGGTGGAGAGCGCAAGAATCCAACTCACTACTTCACCAGGCCAACTCGAGAGGAGGGGCGACAAGCTTGACCTTCGCGAAATGAGAAATCATCGCGCGAAACCTTATATGCCCGGTTAGGTTAATTGAATGCCCAGTTAAGTTAATTGAATGCCCGCGTAGGTCAACTGAATGCCCTGGTAGGTTAATTGAATGCTCAGTTAGGTTAATTGTACGCCCTTGACGATTGGTTACGTTAAGTCGTGATATTTTCGTTAGTTTATAGCGTTCAACATTCACCCCGGCAACGCCGGGTCGCTCCGCTAGTATATATATAAGCAGAGGTTGGTAAAGTACCTTCATTTGTTACTTAAGTTGAAGTACAAGTAATCTTTAAAAAATGTACTCAAGTTAAAGTAAAAGTACACGTTATGAAAAGTACTTAAGTTGAAGTACAAAAGTAAGTGTTTTATAATGTGCTTAAGTTCTGAAAAGTAAGACGTACTTTTTCAAAAATAAAATAAAATACACTAAAAATATATAATAATATAAAATAAACATAATTATGGCAAACAGACTTCATTAGGATGCAGAATTAAGATTATTATAAGTAGGAATTATTATATTAAGAACTATAACACAGGTCAACAAAAAAACTTTTTTTTTTTCGTTGCCAAGGAAATTCGTACGAATTTAGGGTATTTTGGGGTTGCTGAATTCCAAAATGAAAGTAGTTTTTCCGATTTGGCTCTAGTTCTTGAGATAATGAATACCCTCAATTAATAGGAAACGTAACCATAACGCGTGCATATGGGAAACTACCGGAACATTCTAGATGGTGAGATCGAATAAAATGCCATTATGTATTTCATGTGTTTACTTTTGTATGATTTGAGACAATTTCAATGCGATTTGTAAGTAGGCTCCGCCTGAACATTAAATTTTTAGCATTTTTACGTGTTTCAATGGGGGTACCAATTATCTCATAAATTAGAGCCAATCTAGCAAAACCGATGTCATATTCGGAATCAGCACCACAAAGTTACCCCAAAATCACTCTAATATGATTGGCAATAAAATGAGTGTTGACCAGTGTAATTTATTATCTAATAATTTATTATAATAAGTATGCATTATGTACAAAATTTCTTATTGCGTTTCAACAACAGTTGATTTTCAAAGTTTTTGCAATCTATCTTGGCTCTTTTTGGACTAAAAATTAGTCCAGCAACACTGAACAGTCGTTCACAGGCTGCAGATGCAGGAAGTGGCGTATTTAGCCGTATGGATATGTCCATAAGTGATGGAAAGTCTACAGTACGAGCGGAGATGGAGAGGAGCGCGCATGCGTGAAACAAATGACGTCATCACCTATCGAAAAAGCCGATTGGCTACTTTAAAATACTGTACTAAATGACTCTTCTGATTGGTCAATGAAACCCAAATGTTTTGGTAAATAAAATCTGGAATAATCCGGTTTCGATGTCTTTCCCCTCTCAATATCTGACATTGAAAGGTGGCAGAATGAAAGCGGGTTTTTCCAGAATTTGTTTACCAATTTTGAATGAAATTGTCAAGCATACAGCTGTTTTGTTACTTCGTACTTTTCATATTTTCACAACATTGTACTTAAGTTAAAGTACAAATTTTTTCCCAAGATTGTACTTAAGTTAGAGTAAAAGTATTACAAAAAAAAAATTTACTTTCTAGAAAGTACATTCTCGAAAAAGCTACTTAAGTACAGGTACTTAAGTATATCTACTTCACTACTACCCACCTCTGTATATAAGTACAACTGCTGCTACGAAGTCATCTCACCCGAAAACTTACGACATGGTTACATCTGCATTCAAGGATTTCAAAGAACGTAAAGGCTCGTCGCTTCAAGCCAGACGATATTATTGTTAAGGAGTTTATTCACTTTTCCAGGAGATTTGATAACAGGCAAAATAATAATAATAATAATAATAATAATAATCATAATAATAGGCGCCCTAACGGTAACGCCTGAAATTTGTACTGTGTATAATAATAATCCGTGGCCAGTCGATTCGCCGACGGACGTTTTACCGACAGACATTTTGCCGACGGACGTTTCGCCGAACGGACGATTCGCCGACGGCTGTTTCGCCGAACGGACGATTCGCCGAATGGACTGTCATTAATATTTCTATGACAAAATACACACGTTGCCTATCTTAACCTGGACACTCAATTCAAAAGACAAGAGTGTTTTAGCACTTGATGAACTTATTTTTATATTATATTACATTTCATTTGGAAGACATGAACCCACTTGGGTGAAGGGTTCTGTCAAGTTTATTCAAGGTTATTCAGTTGAACTCCAAATCTAAATTCCATAACTCTTTATTCGGAGCTATTGAAGAATAGGGACCCCAGCCTTCTTTAACGAAAATATCACAACCTAACCTAACCAATCGTTAGGTTAACTGTACGCCCTTGACGATTGGTTAGGTTAGGTCATGATATTTTCGTTAGTTAGCCTTATAAAGCTAACTAAAGAAGGCTGGGGTCCCTATTCTTCAATAGCTCCGAATAAAGAGTTATGGAATTTAGATTTGGAGTTCAACTGAATAACCTTGAATAAACTTGACAGAACCCTTCACCCAAGTGGGTTCATGTCTTCCAAATGAAATGTAATATAATATAAAAATAAGTTCATCAAGTGCTAAAACACTCTTGTCTTTTGAATTGAGTGTCCAGGTTAAGATAGGCAACGTGTGTATTTTGTCAGAAATATTAATGACAGTCCATTCGGCGAATCGTCCGTTCGGCGAATCGTTCATTCGGCGAAACAACCGTCGGCGAATCGTCCGTTCGGCGAAACGTCCGTCGGCAAAATGTCTGTAGGCAAAACATCCGTCGGCGAATCGACCGGGTACCTAATAATCATATTAATAATAAGTTTTCTAGCAGTCATGGCAGATAACTTGTTGAAAATAGTCTCATATAACGTAAGGTCAGTGAGGAATTCAATTGTGGATGTTCATAAAATCTGTGACAGTGCAGATTTGATACTCCTACAACAGCTCTGGCTACCTAAGCAAGAGCTAAAATTCTTCTCTACCATCCATGATGACTTTATCTACCATGCGTCATCAGCAGTAGACTTGTCAGATGAATTAATGTACGGTAGGCCTTTTGGTGGTGTTGCTTTCTTAAGAAAAAATTTGTCAAAACAAAATTTTTAACAAGCGATAATGTAAGGTTGTTAGGTATTGGATTATAAGTGAACAATGATTGCATATTAATTGTAAACTGCTATTTACCATACAGCAACGGCAGTAATCTAGATGAATACATTGATTTGCTGTATAAAATTAAGTCATTATCAGATAACCCCAAATATTCTCACTGTATAATAATGGGGGACTTTAACGCGCATGTGAACTCGGAATTCTTTGTGAAATTGGTAACATGTGCGAGTCGGCCAAATTAAGTATAAGTGATGTAGATGTATTAGGGGTAACCAGTGATAATTTTACATACGTTAGTGATATGAGTGGTACCACCAGGCGGATTGATCATTGTCTCACTAGCAATAATCTAAAGGATCGAATTGTTAGAATTCATATTCTGCATGATTTCCTTCTTTCTGATCATAGACCATTAGAAATATTAATTAATTTTACCAATTTATGCGCAACACGACATAACAAGAACTCAATAGGTAAGAACATGTCACCTCTTTAATAATTTAGAAATTTTGCATCTTGCCTGCAATAATCCTTGCTCAAATAATTCTCACTGTAAACTCATAGATAGGTATTATAGTAAGATAATATCCCGGTTAAGAGTAGCAAGAAGGCCCCTGATTAAATCTTACAACTATCATACTAAGATTATTCCTGGATGGAATGATTTTATTGCCCCCTTGAAGAGGGAATCGAAAGACGCCTATGATTTGTGGTGCTTTCATGGTAGACCCAGATTAGGACCAGTATGCATGAATATGGGTAGAAGTAAGGGTCAGTATAAGGTGGCCATAAGGCGATGTAAACAGGAAGAAGAGTCTATTCGAGCATTAAAAACCTGTGAAGCTCGCATAAATAACGATAATAACAAATTTTGGAAATTTGTTAAGAATCAAACGGGTGTCAAAAGTGTCCTTCCGACAATCGATGGGGTGTCGTCGGGGGAGGATGAAATTGCAAAGCTGTGGAAAAATCACTATTCTAACATTCTTAACATTGTGAGTAGGGATAATCTTAAGATAGATTGCAGCGAAACGCCTGTGGGAGGGACAAAGGAAAATACTTTGATATCAGTTCCTGAAGTAAAGAGGTTAATTAAAGAGTTAAAGACTCGTTCTGCGTCACGGGTAGATGACCTATCGAATGAGCACTTAAAATATGCCACTGACGTAGTATGTCTGCATATATCATTGCTCTTATCAGCCATGCTTGCTCATAGCCATATCCCTGCAGAGTTCACTACTACCCACCTCTGTATATAAGTACAACTGCTGCTACGAAGTCATCTCACCCGAAAACTTACGACATGGTTACATCTGCATTCAAGGATTTCAAAGAACGTAAAGGCTCGTCGCTTCAAGCCAGACGATATTATTGTTAAGGAGTTTATTCACTTTTCAGGAGATTTGATAACAGGCAAAATAATAATAATAATAATAATAATAATAATAATCATAATAATAGGCGCCCTAACGGTAACGCCTGAAATTTGTACTGTGTATAATAATAATCCGTGGCCAGTCGATTCGCCGACGGACGTTTTACCGACAGACATTTTGCCGACGGACGTTTCGCCGAACGGACGATTCGCCGACGGCTGTTTCGCCGAACGGACGATTCGCCGAATGGACTGGCAACCGCAGTTTATCGATTTTTGTTTACATTCATTTAAATATTTAGTTTGTGAACTTTCTAAATTTTGATAATGTTAAGTATTGATTAAAACTTTGTGTGTATGAATGTGTGTGTGTGATCATGTGTGAAGGCCGCTTGGTCTCAAACATGTAACTAATAAATGAAATGAAACATTAAGTATGTTATTTTTAAAATTTGGTATTCAGTTTTTCACACATTTTAAAATTTAGTTTCAAAGTTTTCATTTAATTTACAATTTTTCACATTGTATTGCATACACAAAATTCTGTGTGGATTTTGTTTGGATTTTTTTATTTCATTATAATGGACTTTAATGTTATGGTTAGTAATAATTCCTATTTTTATTTGTAACTTTGTAGAGTACTATTTGCAAGTGTCACAGAACTAAAGATAATGGACCTTTATAAATTTTTCAAAAGAAAAAATATCCAAACTGACAGTGGTTCTACAGAGCATGATGATCAAAGTACTGTTCATCCCAGTAAAATTGCTAGGTTACAACAGGATGAGAATGAAAGTGAAAAAATTTCATGAGGAATAAGTACTACATCTACAAACTCGGTTGATAACTCATCATTGGAAAGCACTTCAAATTTTGGTAAGAAATATTTCACTGAAGATTTAATTCTCATATTGAATACTCATGATGGACGTGATCCAGTTTGTCATACAAGCATTGCGAGTTTGCCGGCAAAATGCTGATGAAGTATTTCATGACGTCATAGAACAATCAGCAGAATGGTGTGACACAACCTGCGCTTCTAGACGTCGTTGTTCGAGGCAAACTCATAGATCAAATGTAGCAATAGAAGATCCTGAGTCCTTCTATAAGGTTACACTATTCATTCCATTACTCGATGATATACTGCAGAACTTGAATTACAGATTCAGTAAGCATATTCAGCAAGCTATGAAAATGCGATCTTTGGTACCTAAATTTATTGATGAAAATTCTCGATCGAAGTATGAGGACATTGAAAAGTCTTACACGTTTTGGAATGAAATACTGCCTTCAGCAACACTTCAGCAAGCTATAGGAGAATGGGATGTTTGGGCGGAGATGTGGAAGTCAGTACCTAACTTGTGTAGACCAACAGATGCTATCATGGCCTTGGATAAATGTTACAGAAACAGTTTTCCTGTCATACATAAACTATTACAGGTTATTGCTGTTCAACCTGTAACGACTGCTACTCCTGAGCGATCATTTTCAAACTTACGAAGGTTAAAAACCTGATTACGATGTATCATGGGAGAAGAGCGTCTGTCAGGTTTGGCGATAATGGCTATGAATAGGAGTAGACTCACCTTAGATGATGCCCCTCTTATTCTCAATAACTTTGCCAGGAAACAAGCGAGGCGCCTGAATTTATTGTTAGAATAATATTGTTAGAATAATTCTAAGATCTTATTATGCATTAATAAAACGTTGAAGTACGTTATATCAAGCAATTTTCAGTATAAATTTGATATCTTCATGCTAAAAAGAGATGCTCTACTGCAGTCTATTTTGAAAGGCAGAAAATGTAGTCTCAGCCTAAAACTTCAAATTTTCTAGCAAACGATGTCTCCGGACCTCCTTCGGCGCTAGCTCTTGCCTCCCCTACTACTAAAAATCTAAAATGACTTAGGATCCCGAAAACTCTTAATCAGATTTTTATCATAATTTTTATATTTTTTATAATATAATTTTTATATTTTTATTCATAATATGTCTTAGCAGTAGCTAGTTAATCATCTCTAACTGAACGATAAACTCATCATAAACGTACATAAAAATTATTTATCTCTATTTCAATTATATTTCTACGATTAGTTCCAAGTTCGCCACCCCCTTGGCAAATTTATGGGTACGCCCCTGGGCATATGATAGAGTGAACCACAATACTTTATTTAAAAAACTAGAAGACAGGAAGGTTCCCATGTACATATTAAATTTATTGAAATTTTGGTATTCCCACCAATCTTTCACTGTTAGATGAGGCAATGTACTATCCGAGTGTTTTGGCTCCTCTTGCGGGGTGAGACAAGGCTCCTTGCTCTCCCCTATGCTGTTTAATGTGTATATTGACGGATTAATTGCTTCACTTAATGAGGCAACAGTGGGATGTTGTATAGATAACAAGGATAAATAACTTAGTTTATGTCGATGATATGGTGTTAATAAGTCCCTCTGTTAAAGGTCTGGATCGGCTACTAAAAGTCTGCGAAGTGTATTCGCAGAAACATGATATTCTTTTTAATGTTACAAAAACTAAGGTTACGCAATTTCATCCTAAAAGCTATAATCAGCCAGCTGACATTAGGTTTAAAATGAAAGGTGAAGTAATTGAGGAAGTACAAGAGTTTAAGTATTTGGGTCAAACTATTACCAGCTCCTTGAGTGATGACTCGGATATAAAAAAACAATCTCAAAGTCTTTGTGCTACAGTGAGTATGACTATAAGGAACTTTCGGTTCTGTACAAGTGAAGCTAAAGACACTTTCTTTCGTACTTTCTGCAGCAATATTTACGGACAGCAACTCTGGATGAATTATAAAAAAGACTTCTGGCAGAACCCTAAATTTGCTGTACAACAGGTCTTTTAGACTCTTACATAAATTACCCTCGAGATGCTCAGCTTCGCAAATGTTTGCTACCCGCAATGTCCCGAGCTTCCCGAAGGTAACAAGACGTGCTCAATACAGTCTAATGCAAAGAATAAAAAAATCAACCAATCCGATTATCCAAGCTATCCATGAGTCCTGCCGTTTATCCTCTAAGACATGGCACGCCTATGACACGCGTGTCAAAGGTGACACGTTGCTGTTTTTTTGTTGACACGCCTAAACTGACATTTCTATCGTTCTAAAGTTAAATAAAAATTAGAAAGAATGAAAATCGATCAAATCAAGAGACGTTTTTAATTTCATCTAATTAAATAGGAAATGATTATATGTATTTTTTGTAAATAAACGTTCAATTCTCTATATTTGATGGCTATTTAATTACATATTACTGTGGTTGGATTTGAATTTAAATAAATTACCATTATAAATAGTATAAAATTAAGCATTAATTTTGGCTGGCAACTCTGAATTATATATTCATAATTCAGAATTGGCAACCCTGATTTCTTCTTTCTCTGTCTTTAGTCGAGCCATGGCGTCGTTTTACACGGGCATTTTGATTTAATGAGTCTAATTAAGTCATTATTAATCACTGTTGTGTAGTGTTATATTTCATTATTAATTAATATTAAGTGTTTTGTTGTTATTTCATTATTAATTAATATTAAGTGTTATTGATATTATTGTGTTCGAAAATGAAAATTTATCTCCATTAACATTATTAACTGTGGTACCGTTGAAACTAATTAGGTCTAACGTTAATTCATCGTTTTACTTGTTCTAGCATCCATTTGTCACATTAAATATTTGTGTTAACGATTTTGAATTGCTATTGTTTTTTAATATTTCAGCCTTAGCATAATGGCGGAATCAGTAAACAAAAAAATTAAATTGTCAAAGAAAGGAAGCGGAAGGAGTTTCCAAGATTGGTGGACTGAAAAATATGGCGTTATTGATACGAACGACAAAGCTCTATGCATCCTGTGTAGTGAAACAGTTGTGAGCAGAACTTGGAATGTGAAAAGGCATTTCGACACTAACCACCAGTGGCTTCTAGAAAAAAGTGAGCAAGAACGTAAAGAATATATATTGCGAATGTTAAAAGATAAACAGTCTCAATCAGACAATTTATTTAAATTTGTAAGTGGGCCTTCAAATTTAGTGTCTGCAAGCTTCAGTATTTCACATACTATTGTCCAGCATGGAAACTCACTTAGTGATGGAGATTTCGTTATGGAAGCTTTTATGAAATGTGCACCATTTTTATTTGGTGACTTTCAAAATAAAGCAGCTATTATTCAGCATATTAATGAATTACCAATTAGTAGAAATACTGTTAAAGACAGAGTGATGAAGATGAATTCTGATATAGAAAATCAAGTGAAAAAAGACTTAAATGCATGTGATTTCTTTTCTATTTGTCTCGATGAGACCACCGATGCTACGTCATCGGCTCGATTAGCTATTACACTGCCCAACACCAATTTTGCTGATTTAATTCTAACACCTGTTTTTAGGTAACTTTGGTGTGCTGATTTAAAAAATCACCTTAGTTTTTGCCTATTACGTCAGGTTTTCGAGCAATCAAATACGGATATTTTGGAGATATCGCATTTTGGCACGGTTATGCCCAATTTTTTTTCTTTTCAAAAAATAAGTTTTTACATACTCAGAATCAGCATGGAAAAGTAAACAATTGTGCAGGGAGTGAACTTTAATATACAATGGTAATATTGACACATAAAGTGATTAAAAGTGTTTAAATAAGCAAAAAATGAATCCATATTAAAGCAAGCACGGGACCAGTTTTCTTAACATTGTCTTTTTCTTGTTTTCTTACTTTTCAGTGCTGATAAATTTTCTCTTATAGGACTTCCTAGAATGAGAGATGTCAAGACAATCTCTTTGCAGGCTCCAGCAGTAGTCAGCCATCATATGGGTATCCCATCTTCCTTGGTATCGTTCTTCCATCACTTTGATATCTTGGTGGAACCTTTCACCTTGCTCTTCACTAACATCACCAAGATTTTCTGGAAATTTATCCAGATGACTGTTGAGATAGTGAACTTTAATGCTCATGTTGCAACCCAACTGCTGAAAGTTACAAGTAAATCCTTTACAAGATCTTTATAATTTTCAGACTTTTTGTTTCCTAGGAAGTTCTTAACTACTGCCACAAAAGCATTCCAAGCTCTTGCCTCCGTTTCGGTCATTGAGTTACTGAACTGCGGATCTTTCATCAGTTTTCTTATCTGGGGACCATCGAATATACCAGCTTTAAGCTTCTCATCACTAAGACCTGGAAAGGCTGCACATATGTATTTAAAGCAATCACCTTCTTTATTCAAAGCTTTTACAAACTGCTTCATAAGCCCAAGTTTGATGTGGAGTGGTGGAAAAATGATCTTTCCTCGATCCACCAATGGCTCGTTTACAATATTTTTATCTCCTACATTTAAATTTTGCCTTAGTGGCCACTTTTCCTTTACCCAATGTTCAGCTTTGGCGCGACTATCCCATAAGCACAAGAAACATGGATACTTTGTGTAGCCACTTTGTTGGCCAAGAAGAAAGTTGACCATTTCCAGGTCAACACAAATCCCCCATTTATGAACATCATATTTTAGCATCTCCAGCACTATTTTTATGTTTTCATATTCTTCTTTTAGATGCACTGAATGACCAATAGGAATCGCGCCATATTCATTCCCATTGTGAAGCAAGACACACTTTAAATTTCTTTTTGAACTGTCTATAAGCAATCTCCACTCATTGGGGCTACAGTGGGTTACACCCATTGCATTCAAAAGTCCTTCTACATTATGGCAGTAAACCAAATCCTTCTCTGCACCAAAATATTGCAACAATTCTCTTTCCCTATTGCGATAAGATGTTATTTTTGTCCCAGGATGAAGTAGATTTTTCTCGTGCAATCTTGAAGCTAATAATTCTGATGACTCTTTTGAAAGGCTGAGATCACGAATTAAATCATTCAACTCAAGTTGATTAAATCGCTGAGGTGTCGTTGATGAAGAAGGCTGTTCAAAATCATCATCAGTGATATCACGTTCGATCTCATCAGGTAATTCCATATCTTCATCATCTTCTGTGAGTGTTGGAAGGTCCGTGAAAATTGGAACAGAAATTTCATCTGAGTGAGAAACTGGTCTGATTGCTGAATCTAGGTTAGGATACTTTAGATGGTGTTTATTCTTTGCGAAAGTAGCAATCATCTGAATGATTTTTGGGCTCTCGCCATACCATAGGAATGCCAAACTTCAAACCTTTTCTGTTTCCATTTGTCCATTGTCGTGAGGAGCCCACGACTTATCCTGATCTCCAAGTTTAACTTTAAAATAGGCCAGGTATGCCTTTTTTACGAAATCAGTAATGTTCATCCTCTGCTTTAGTAACGTAAAGCATCCACAAATGTAGCAGAAAACATCTGGGCTGTTTGAACACTTTCTTCGAACAGTAGACATGATGATGATGATGAGCTGCAACGGACCCTTCACTCACCACTGATCGCAAATAACTGCCGCAGTATTGGATCACTGAATGCTGCCTACATGTAACTCTGTGCCGCTCCCAATCATGTGGCGAGCAGGCGATGACGTCACACACTTTGCAGCTGTATCCAACCAGGACAGACTGACGTCACTAGCGGAACCGGCTGCTCTCACTCCGCCAATGGGAAATCTCTCTCAGATCATGACGTCACGCTCACACCTGGGGAAATCACAGATACCCAAGATTTTAATATGTTGTACATGACCTTTAGATTTAATGCACAGATTTGCGTATTCCACAGATAAAATTTTAACGGCAAAACAGCTGTTAACAGGTCTCAAAAATCATCAATTTTGATAAGCGCCCTTCATGGATCACCCAAAATAGGCATATTGCATTGCACGAAAACCTGATGTGATGGACAAAATCTAAGGTGATTTTTTAAATCAGCACATCAATATTATCCAGAAACAGGTCTTAGAATTAAATCAGCAGCAAAAAATTTTTTTTTGTTGGGCAGTGTTATTGCTAGAGATCCCAGTGGCAATGCAATATATGAGGAATTACTTAAGTTAGAAAATTTGCCTCTGAATACAACAGGAGCAGATATATGTGAGGTTGTTGTTAGAATAAACAGATAGATATGTCAAAAATAGTGTCAGTTACGACAGATGGTGCCCCAAATATGGTTGGACAAAATGTTGGATTTGTGAAACATTTTACAGAAACTGTTGGTCATCCGCTTGTATGCTTTCACTGTATTATACATCAAGAGGTATTGTGTGCAAAGGTAGGTTTAAAAGAAGTTAATGATGTAATGGCAGTTGTGACAAAAATAGTCAATTTGATAGCTTCACGGGCTTTGCACAAACGAGAATTTATGTCACTGTTAAATGAAGTTGATTCAGTTTATAATGGATTATTTATGTATAATAATGTGCGATGGTTAAGTCGCGGTAAGGTACTTGAACGTTTTGTAGAATGCTTAAATGAAAACAGGCTATTTTTAAATATGAAAAATATAGAACAGTTTCCTCAATTAAATGATGTGGCTTGGCTCAGTAGACTTATGTTTTTCACTGATCTGTCATTACATCTGAATGAACTCAGTATTAAATTACAAGGTTTTGGAAAAACTATTGATGTAATGTTTGGCTTGATCAAAGGCTTTGAAAGCAAGCTCTACATTTTTAAACGTGACTTGGAAAGTAGAAGGTATAAGTACTTTCATAGGTTGAAGAAACATTTTGATGAAATGAAGTGCCAAGACAGAGACGACTTGGAACAAGCTCGAGAACAATTTGTTGAAATTTTAAACTCTATAAATGAGCAGTTTTCAACAAGATTTGTGCAGTTCAGAGAGTTAGAAGGAACAATAAATTTTATAAAATATCCTGATAAAGCTGTTTTTACAAATCTGAAGTTAGATTTGTTTGACTGGTTAGATTTAAATGACTTTGAAATGCAGTTAGCAGAGTTCCAATCCAGCTCTATTTGGAAGCAAAACTTTATTGATCTTAGATCTGAGTTAGAAACACTCGAGCGAGACCGCTTGCAGGGATCTGTGAATAATAATTCTGACAATGAAATTCTGAAAGTGTGGAACTGGATCCCGGAAACTTTTGACACTCTTAAAAGACTTGCCAAAGCTATACTGACAATTTTTTCATGAACTTACTCCTGCGAAACTTTGTTCTCAACTTTGAATAACATCAAAACGGACAAGAGAAACAGATTGGTTGATGATGTCAGTGCTGCTTGTGTAGCATTAAAATGTACGAATTACACACCTGCTATAAAAGAGCTTTCTTCAAGAGTACAGCAACAAAGAAGTCACTAAATAACAGGTAAAGTTGTAGTTTTTATTTTAAAACAGTTTATTGTCATTTATTTTTATTTTTCCTGTATTGTTCAAATGAGCTAAAATAGATAGTTTTATTATTATAATTGCGATGTTCATTTGATAACAGTGATCGTTTATGTATGTGACACGCCACTTGAATCTTCTTCTTCTTCCGCAGCCTTATTAGCCCACTTCTATGTGGGGTCGTTGTTGGAGATCCTTCTTCTTCATTCACTTCTGTCTTGAGCCACCTCTTCCTCCAGTCCCTTATCACTATCTTTCTTCAGTCTATCCCGCCACCTCATCTTACGTCTACCTCTTCTTCTCGTGTCTGGAATTTCCATCCTCAGCATCCGTCGTCCCACATACTCCTCCTCCCTCCTCTGGACATGCCCAATGCCCATACCATCTCAATCTCTTTTCCTGACACGCCACTTGAATATGATTACGAAAATTTTTAATTTTTGACACCCAGGGTTGAAAAGGTTTGCCATCACTGCTCTAAGCTATGGAATTCTTGGTACGAAAACGTCTGTCTGTAGCTCCACTTAACTACGACATTACTGCATTATTTCTAATCAACTGTATATATTTTTGTCCTTAGTATGTGAACTGTCATTGTATTAATAATATTTGTCATATGGACTATAGTCTGCCAATAAACCTTTTCATTTTCATTTTCATATATATATATATATATATATATATATATATATATATATATATATATATGAGCGGTTTGAGGGTGGTAAAAAAAGACACATAAGAGATGGAGTTATATTCAGTTACGTTTCGGCACAAAGCCTTGCTCACACAGAATGACAACATGAGTTAAACACACAATATTTAAATGCAGACGATCTTTTCCAAACCTACTGGACGAACATTCGTGGCTTCACCTGATTGGCTGATTACTGTTGATGCTCCTTGGCCCCGCCCTTTTCTGCTAACTTCACCATAATTTTTCCCGTTAATTTGGCTAAACACATAAATCCCTCTCTATGATTTACCACGTTTCCTGACGTTATATAAGCAGCTTCAATTGCTTTCCTCATCCCATTATGTAGTCCAGAATGAATGAGCTTAGCTTCTTGCCAGTTTGGCAGGTGTCCGTACCTACCTGCGTACAAGACGAGTAAGTTTGATGTTCGATGTAGACGCGTGTCTGCTCTATGTTCATATAGTCTTTTTGGTAAGCCGCGCCCTGACTCCCCATAATAAATGGCAGAGCAGCCATTACATGGAATCTCGTAAACTACACTACTTTCATTAATACATTCATTTTGTTTCGTCCTCACCATATCGTCTATCTTTATCCCGAAGAATTGGCTAAATAAACTCCCGCTCCTCTTAGGAATTTATCGATAATTTGGGCTCCTCTTGAATGCGGAACCGTTATATAATCTTTATCTACATTATTTTCAGTCTCACCTCCACGCTGTTCTGATATATTAATTGCTTTTTTCTTTAGTTTAACTATTAATCCTTCGGGATAACCTAATTTTCCAAACGTTTCCCTGATTTATTCAAATTCATTCACCAGATACTCCTCACTACATATTCTAATAGCTCTCAGGTAGAATCCAATCAACACACCTGTCTTAGCCCTTTCACATGAGCAGTCAAATAATGAACAAAGTCATCTTTGTTTGTAGGCTTTCTATAGACTGAAAAGTTTTCACTCTCACCCGATCTCCAAATCATTGCGTCTAAAAAAGCAATTTTTTTCCATTCTCTTCTTCTTGCACCGTAAACTGTATATGACCATCCACATCATTCAACATTATTAACTTATTGTTTATGTCACTGTTCTCTGGAACCACTACTAACACATCGTCAACGTATCTAAACCAAGCTGCACCTCTTCCCATTATCCTAATAAATCTGTCTGTCTACAAGGTTTCCATATGAGACTAGCCATGACAGCGCTGAGTGGTGAAATGTAAATGTATCAAACTTCACACACAACGAAACCAATTCCATGTAATCCTCCCTTGTTGCCGGAAGAACGCTGTCTTCGATGTTTTCTATCGCTCTTCTGACCGCCTGTAATGCTCCATCCACCGGAACACTTGTGAATAATGCTTTAACATCAAAGCTCGCTAGTTTCTTTCCGTCAAAATTAATGTGCTTTAACCTCTGTAATAAGTCAGAAGAGTTTCTTAAATGAGCCTTACTTATTGACCCAAGCGCGGCTGAAAGCGGCTTAGCTAGTTTCTTGGCCAGCCTATGAGGCGCGCTACCCATACCAGATGCTATTGGTCTCATCGGTATGCCAGTTTATGTACTTTTGGCAGGCCTCTCATTCTCGGCGGGCGGGGGGGCTTCCTCCAGTAAATCTAATAGCTTTCTTCCCCTCTCTGACCTGTTCAACACTCTCCTCACCTCCCGTTTGAATCGTTTTGCCTCATCTTCCGCATACCCTGTATGTCTCCTCTCATATGTCGTTACATCATTCGATAAATCCATCATTTTGTTTGTATAATCCACTTTATTCATCACAATTACCCACCCCCTCCTTTGTCGGTTTGAGTTATAACTATATCCCGGCACTTGCCCAAAGTGCTCAATGCCTCCCTGTATCTCTTAGGTATAGCACATTGCTTTTTGCCCGCTAGGCCATGCAACACGACAGGATACCTTGTTTGAACCCTTTATCCGCGTCGCTCTCATTCCATTTGTAGTTCTTCGTTACATGTTCCGCGTAGCTCCTCCGGTCTACTCCAATATCGAATTTTAAACCCAGCGACAGAGCCTGTATTTCTGTTGCCGTTAATTGTTTCGTAGAGAAGTTTAACACTAAATCTGCTCTTCCAACATCTTTCTAGCACTGTTTTCGCATATATATTCCAACTTTCGTTCTAACCTCTCTTTTTGTCCTTTGCCTTCCCTCTCCAGTCTCGCGATTAAGTGTTGAGGCAGTCGAACACAATTTATATTATCCAACAATATACGTAACCTATTCGTTGGGTCAACACATCCCTCTTCTAAATATACTCTCGCACTCTCACTAAATGGTCTGTCTTCACTTCGTAGTTGCTTTGGAGCAGATCTCGGCAATACTTGTTCGTCCAGACAATTCTAAAGAAACGTTCTGCGATTTGAGCAACTTGCGATTTTCCTCCTCCTGTTGTACTCCCTATCTATTATATTCTCTTTGCGAATGACCCGTTGCCCACGTCGTTTACCATTACTTATTCGGACTATAGTGGATTTAATTTTCCCAAAAGAGTTCCTTGTTCCATGCATGGTCTGTGTATATCATAAAAAATCTCAGGGGACCATTCTGAGTTCAATCCCATATACATGTATATGGAAAATAATAGAAACTAGCTCCCAATTTCAAACTGAATTCTATAACCAACCAAATAATACTGGAAAACAGGAAAGGCTGAATGTGGGTAGACAAATGACATAGTGACTCAGAAGAGGGGTGGATTTAGCGGGGGCGAGGGGGGCGATCGCGCCCCCAAACAATGAGGCCTCTAAACCTTAAAGGTAAAGAAAATGAAAAAAAGGAGGAAATCGGAAACATAAAGAAGAGACAACAAAATTAATATATGAAGGAACGGACTCTATGAACGTGCACACTTGCGTGTAGAATGGTGGACTCAATTTGTTTGTACCGCTCGCCACCACACTGTTGTCACTTGTGGAAAAACTGGCCAAGGCTTAGGCGTGAAAAATAAGCAGATCAGAATTTTGATGTTACGCTTGGTACTTTAATAAAGTTGTAGGTGTACCCCTTTCGTGGTTACTTTTCAAGCAACGTGCCAGTTGCCTGCCAATGTATTATAATCTCAGGTTCTGAAAGGTGATCGTCCCCCACCTAAAAATTGTGCTCTGGATCGGTCCCTGACTCAGAAGGAAAATAGTTTTGTTGTCAGAGGGTCAAGACTATTTAACCGGTTACTTAATTAAAGAAATTAGGAACACGCACCGATGTCGATGTGGAAGTCTTCAAAAGAAGACTAAACACCTGGCTCAAGACAACCCCAGATGAGGTGGGTGTACCTCGCTGGCTATGCGAGACGGAGAACTCGAAAAAGCAAAAACTTCTTGTTTTCTGGCTCTCCATATCTCCATATTGTCTTCCTTGCTCTGATTTTAACATTTTTTAATTTTTTTATTTCATTTAAAGCTTTTATTGTTTTTATTGTGAATTGATGAGAGTTGTTTAGCTGAAAAAGTTTTCCACTATATTTATTGTGAAGGTTATTTTATTTCACTTGTTAAGTGCGGTTATTGCATTTACTTTGTTTTATTTATATATATATATATAACGTAAAGAACGACGCTTGTATAGGAGAACATTCCGCGCAAGACGAGAAGAGAGAACGAACAAATGAAAAAATGAGGTAACCACCCGGGAATCGAACCCGGGATCTTCCGATTGCCGGTCAGATATGATAACCACTACCCATGGTCCTCAGTCGATCAGAAGTCGTAATTCCTCTACATACGCGCAGAAACCAATGCCCGAGGGGCACCTCCCTCATGCCGTATCTATATATACATTTCAACTGCAAAGAACACGCAGTTAAAAACGTAAAGAACGACGCTTGTATAGGAGAACATTCCGCGCAAGACGAGAAGAGAAAACGAACAAATGAAAAAATGAGGTAACCACCCGGGAATCGAACCCGGGATCTTCCGATTGCCGGTCAGATATGATAACCACTACACCATGGTCCTCAGTCGATCAGAAGTCGTAATTCCTCTACATACGCGCAGAAAAATTCCCGATTCCCGGGTGGTTACCTCATTTTTTTCATTTGTTCGTTCTCTCTTCTCGTCTTGCGCGGAATGTTCTCCTATACAAGCGTCGTTCTTTACGTTATTTATACTGCGTGTTCTTTGCAGTTGAAATGTATATAGCGCGTATGTAGAGGAATTACGACTTCTGATCGACTGAGGACCATGGTGTAGTGGTTATCATATCTGACCGGCAATCGGAAGATCCCGGGTTCGATTCCCGGGTGGCTACCTCATTTTTTTCATTTGTTCGTTCTCTCTTCTCGTCTTGCGCGGAATGTTCTCCTATACAAGCGTCGTTCTTTACGTTATTTATACTGCGTGTTCTTTGCAGTTGAAATGTATATATAATATATATATATATCTATATATATATATATATATATATTAGGGTGGGGCTGTAGCCCTCCGAAATCTAAAACTTGGTCCAATCAAGCCTACCTTTTTTATCCAGTGGGAATCCCCCCTCCCAAATAACAAAACTCTGAAGTTTCAGCAAAATTAGACTTCATTTACCTGTGGCTGGGACAATTATGTGCTTTTTGAGGTCTACGCGTAGACCCCATTTAGTGAAATCGATCATAACTCGAGAACCATTGCACCTAGGAAGGTCATTTTGTGTGCAAAATGACCGGAAACATCAGATTTATATACGACTTTCGAGCAAACATATGGTGTAGGGGGCTTACTTTTCGAGTTATAGGCTTAAAACTACTTTTTTGTCATTTCGTAGGCAGGTTTCAGGTAGGTAACCCCACTTGAATGACACAAATTCTCTTATTTTTGTATGTTTTGTGAACAATTATAACCAGTATTTAATTATTTACTATTTACAGGTGACAGGAATATCGTTCTAAATTTACTTTTTTTTTCAGGAAGTTATGACAATATGACGTCAACGACTGCGACAAGGAGCTCCAACAATACCACGTTCGTATTCCAAGAAAAGATAACTGAAGATGATCAAGAGATTAACGGATCACGCCTTCCAACAGAAAAGCAGGTGTTAATGTGTTTCCTTTCGTTCAAAGATAGCCTGCGAGCAGAGGATGACACCAAGTAGATGCCCATTGTCAGAAGAGCTGCATTGAAGGTAGTTGGGAAAGTCCTGCCTCATTACAACAAAGCAGGTATACCAACATTCCAGAAGCACAAAATGGCCGAAAAGATTGAAGGTTTGTTTGAGAAATACAAAAAAATGTTGGAGATCAATGCCAAAGAAAGACAAGATGCCAACTGCCCAAGACTAATGAGATTTAAAGCTGATCTTTAGAAAACAATGGTGTTTTGGCCACGGTCAACAGTAAAAAATTTAGAACAGAGAAGAGACAGACCAGGAATAAAAAAGGAGGAGAGGGAGGCATTACAGGCAGATATTGACTTCCTGCAAAGTATGATGACTTGCAGAACTGCATCATACTTTGGTAGAGACAAGGTATATGAGGCAATTGTGGAGTCAAGGAGCAAGAAGCGCGAGCGGAGCAGATCATCTCATGAAGCTGATAATCAACAGCACGATTTGAATGCAGAGAGCAGCTGTGTTAGTGAAGAGGATACCGAAGAAAGCCTCAAAGAAACGGAAGGAGCTGAATCAGCTCCATCCCAGAGTGCACGGAAGCATCGCAGAACCAAGACTGGCGTAGACATCTATGTCCCCCCTGACATACTGAAGAACGAGCTGCTGCAGTCTACAGCCATAAGGAACAAAACTTCACCAACAGCACTGTCAGCTATCATCCATTCCGTCATCTCAGCTTGTAATCGTGGTGACACATCTGGAGTTTACTTGCACCACACACAAGCATACAGGTTAGTCTAGACTCTAGAGTGTTGCACTAAAATGTTTATACAATTCATCATTCAATACTGATTATGTGGTAGCTCCAAAAAATCTTACATTTTACATTACTGCATAGTGCATAATTATGTATCCAAGTCTTTGAACAATTTCTTTCCTCTGATACCCGTTACAAACCAATTCTCTCAATACCTAGTGTCCATTTGTCAAGCACTAACCAAATAGTAACTAGATCAGTGCGGTACCTACATGGAAATTCAATGTACTAACAAGTTGATTCTTGATATGCTTTCCAGGTATCGTATAGCTGCTGGCAAGAACATCAGTGACAAGATTCTGGAACAGTGGCAGCCGCCAACCATCGGAGCTCTACAGTGGGATGGCAAACTCATTCAAAGCTTGGTCACAAAATATGACGTTGTTGAGCGATTGCCAGTTCTGGTCTCAGGTACGTAAGCAACTCGTTGTTAACTAGAACTTTGTATTGTTGCAATTTGCTGGAAAAAACAAACTGTTTAGTAGTTACAGTTGAAACAATAAATCGGCCTTGAAAATCTATTCAAATTCAATGATATTTGTGAACCACTCTATTTAATATACCTCCTTCACAAGCCAACAACAAGGTGATCTTATGTACCTAAATACCCAGTTACCCACCTATATTGTGTGACTATTCTGTGTCCTTACGTGCACAGAGAATTTACCCAGTTGACTTACTCCTAGGAGACGTTGGTGTGAAGCTACTCGGTGTTCCAGCCCTACCCACTAAAAGCAACCAGTCTATGGGGGACCTGATCTGTGGTGCAACCTGTGAGTTGCTGAGTGAATGGGGATGTAGCGACTGCATTCGTGCCATGGTGTTCGACACCACTGCAGCCAATACAGGTGATTGATGATTTCCTGATTCTTTTGTACATCTCTTTTTGGATTTTCTACTTCTAATTCTATAACTTTAGTGTTACAATGTTACACTGTTACTAACCCATCTCTTAAAATCTTTCTCCATTTCAGGGCACATAACTGCTTCATGTGTAGCTGTTCAGACAAGGTTAGATCGGGAGTTGCTGTGGTTGGCTTGTCGTCATCATGTTGGGGAAGTCATCCTGTCACATGTTTGGGATGGTTTGCAAATCGAAACTTCAAACAGCCCCGATATTCAGCTCTTCAAAAGGTTCAGGGATAACTATGGATCACTCACTTCCAAAGGTCTATCAGATGTTGTCTTTATGGATTTTGAGGAGGATACCTCAGAAATAGCCAATGCCATATCATCGATGCTATCAAGTGACAATTTGTGCTACAGGGGAGACTACAAAGAGCTCCTCATCCTTGCTTCTCTCGCTCTGTCAAGGAACACTAGTGGCTTCGTATTTCAAAGTCCTGGTGCGCTATCCACAAAGCTAGGTGGATGGCGACGCTCCTTTATACCATTAAAATGGTTTTGCTCTCCAAGAAGATCGAGAGAGAGCTCCCCAAAGGGACAGTCTTTGCATCAGGATAAGTTGACAAATTGGTGAGGTTTGTGAAGTTTGTACTGCTCGTATACATCCCTTGGTGGATGGAATTCCCCTCACCAAGCAACGCACCAGTCAATGACCCCAATCTCCTGCAGAAAATCATGGGGTATCCTCAGTGGCGGTTCCTCATATGGGCAATATGGGCAGCCGCACAGGGCGGCATTTGTGGAGGGGCGGCATGAGCGCCTGCAAAAAAAATAAAAATAAAAATAAGAATAAATAAATAAAGAAATAAATAAAAATAAAAAATAAAATAAAATAAATAATAAAAGATCAATAAATATATTTTTATTAATAAAAAACCATCTATTGCATTTTCCATAAACCTTCCCATAAAAGACCTAAACAATGCAAAATGCTTCCAGATTAATATTATTGGGAATAAAGGCCCATACTTTAACATATGTAATGTTATTTTTCAGGGTTTGGTTAAATAGTGAAATGTATATTATTTATTACAGAACGAATCTTCACACTAAGCCACTAAGGTCTGTCAAATAACCGCAAATGGATAAGAAGAGGTCAAAGCTATCAGGTGCTCAGTTTAGAAAAAAGAGGAAAGAAGAAGAGGAGAAACGAGCAAAAGATAAAGGTATAGAGCTATGTCATCTACTCTTCACTGCTATATTGCACTGCTATTTTGTGATATAGCTTTCTGAGTCATTTGAAGTGTACTATTATGTATATAATTAGCCATTAACCAAGGAGGTTGTATTATTCATTTGTTTCCTATTCTAAAAGTTTCATAAATTGTGCTTAATAACATGTTAAATTAATTGTACTAGCCTATTCATGCATTGGTCTGTTATGTTCTATTTTACTATTTGCAGGGGCACTTTTGAAATATTTTGGAACACCCTCTGCCACTAGCCAGGATGAGAAGCCGTCAACTTCTGCCATTATTGAGGCTGAGGAGCCATCTACCTCCTCAGCCTCACATATGTCTCCACAAATGCAGTCTGATCCTGAGGATGAAGACCCATTTGCTTCTACTTCTCCCCGGCAGGACTCTTCAGGTGAGTTTGTGTGCACATATGTCTGTGAGTGTGTGCGTGTGTGTGTATGTGTATGTGTGTGCATCCCTGCAAAGCATTTTGCAAACAGTTATAAATTATAATGTTATTATCACTGGGTCTGGGTTACTGGGTATGTGTGGTGTTTCACCACCATAATTCCATAACACCACCACCATAACAAAGTGCTGTGAATAATGTGTTATCTAACTTAGGTGTGTATACTAATGAGTAATGCTCTTGTTCTTTCTATTAGAAATGCCTGGAGCAGAATCGCCTCCTGAGGATGAGTCTCTGTCCACCGACCCTGCTAACTGGCCTTCAGTTCTGACTGAGAGAATTCGGACACAACTGGTTTCCAGGGGACCAAGTCAAGTACCATCTGACTTTGTATTCCCTAGAAACGACAGTGACGGAAGAAGTTTCCACCATCAATACTTCAGGAAGTCATTGGTTAGTGGGGAAAATATAACCAGAAGTTGGTTGGTCTATTCCTTAAAAAACAACAGCCTTTTCTGTTTCTGTTGTACATTATTTTCTAAGAGGAAAATAAATTTAACAAGTTTGGGACTCTCGGACTGGAAGCATGCAAGCTCATTGCTCACATCACATGACAACAGTTCAGAACACCTAAATTCTATGAAAATCTGGAAAGAACTGGCAGTGAGGATGAGAAAGGGGGAGACCATTGACAAGCAGGAGATGGCACTTCTGGAGGCTGAGAAGTTGAGATGGAGAGCGGTGCTGACACGTCTCACTGCTATTGTGCATTCTCTGGCAGTTAGGAATTTGGCACTAAGGGGACATACAGAAAAATTGTTCTCACCATCAAATGGCAATTTTCTGAAAGAAGTTGAACTGATGGCACAATTTGATCCTATAATGCAAGAGCACATTAACCGTGTCCAAAAAGGGGCCTCCAGTCACACCAGCTACCTCGGCCACCACATACAAAACGAACTCATTGATTTGTCGAGCAGCAAGACCATTTCAGCAATGGTGAGCGACATCAAACAATCAAAGTTTTTTTCAATAATTCTAGATTGCACTCCAGATATCAGCCACACTGAACAGTTGTCAGTTGTGATTCGGGTTGTGTCACTGGAGGGGAAGCCCCATATAAAGGAACATTTCATGGGGTTTTTGGAGGCAGAGGAGTCCACTGGTCAACATTTGGCATCTCTGATTCTGAAGAGACTGGAGGAGCTAAAAGTTCCTTTCATGGACTGTAGAGGACAATCATACGACAACGGGGCCAACATGAGGGGAAAAAACAAGGTGTTCAATCCAGGCTCCTAGAAATTAATCCCAGAGCTCTGTTTGTTCCATGTGGGGCTCATTCTCTGAATTTGCTTGTGGCCGATGCTGCTAAGGGATCTATTGATGCCACAAGTTACTTTGGCATCTTGCAGAAGCTTTACAACTTGTTTTCAGCCTCCACACAACGATGGGCCATTTTGAAAAAAACATGTGAACATCACATTGAAGATGTGGTCTGATACAAGGTGGGAAAGCAAGATCAAGAGTGTGGAGCCCCTGAGATATCAGGCAGCTGCAGTGAGAGATGCACTGATCGAGGTGAGGGACCACACCAAAGACTCTGTAATAAAGGTCGAGGCTCAATCTCTGTCAGAGGAGGTTGGGTCATACCGCTTCGCCATTTGTTCAGTGGTGTGGCATGACCTGTTGTGCCAAATTCAGCATGTGAGCAAGCAGATGCAGTCTCCTAGCATGCACGTTGATGTTGCAGTAAGTCTCCTAAAAAAAACAGAGAGAGGTCTCCGTAATTACAGGGCAACAGGTTTTGTGGCTGCACAAATGGCAGCCACAGATATCTGTGAACAAATGAATGTGGAGGCTGTGTTAAAACAAAAACGGCTGAGGTCCACAAAGCGGCACTTCTCCTATGAAGCATCTGATGAGCCCTTGATTGATGCTTTGAAGAAGCTGGAGGTGACATTTTTCAATGCAGTGGTTGATGCTGCAACATCAGCCATTCAGGAAAGATTTTCCACGTTGGAAATTGTGGGAGAGAAGTTTGGAGTGCTGACACATTTCCAAAATCTCACATTTGAGGAGCTGACAGAACAATGTGTGAACCTTAGTACTACACTACACTTTAAGGGACAATCTGACTTGGATGGCAGAGAGCTTGCACAGGAGCTGAAGAACTTGCCTGACTTGCCATCAAAGCCATATCCTTGCTTGAACTGCTGACATTTATCCATGAAAGGGAGCTCTCTGAAATATATCCAAATTTGTGGACTGCTCTCAGAATTGGTCTTACTCTTCCAGTCACTGTTGCTGAAGCAGAGAGGAGCTTTTCAAAGCTGAAGCTCATCAAATCCTACCTGAGGTCAACTATGTCACAGGAACGCCTTACCGGTCTGGCCATCATCAGTATAAATCATACAATTGCTGAGCAGATTTCATATGATGATTTAATTCATGACTTTGCATCAAGGAAGGTAAGAAGAGTCAGGCTTTAGATGGCAGTTGTGCTGTGGTGCAATTTATTTTGTTTCTTGTTCAAAGTGTAGCATAATAATTACTCTCTCTTAAGTGTCTTATTCTATTTATGTGATAGAGCATTTGTACAATTTAGAAATTTGATTCTCTAGTTTATTTATGGCAGTTGTGCAATTTAATTTGTATTTTTCCTGTTCATAGTATCATAATTACATTCTCTTAAGTGAGTTATTCTATTTACGTGATGAAGGATTTGTAAAATTCAGAAATTTGAGTCTTTGTTTTGGTTCTGAAGTTCCAACAATTAGTCCAATAAAAAGTTATTTTGTGAAAGAGTTATGTCTGTCCTTTATTTTGGGGGGATTCGAATGTGTGTGTGTTGGCGAACAGGGGGGGGGCGCTGAAGGTGAGGTTCGCCCAGGGCGTCATGTAAGCTAGGACCGCCACTGGGTATCCTGACAAAGAGATACAACGGTCAAGTACCAAGGCCATAAAAAACCATCTGTGGTATCTCACAGAGGAATTGGTGCCTCTGGCACTTTTCTCCCACAAAGTCTCAGACTCAGTCAAAACTGAGAGAGTGAGCAGAATGAGAGCTACTCAAGTTCCAACTGAGGACATCAACAGGACCAACAGACATTCCTGAAACGGTTTGGAATGGGCTACGGAAAGCCCAAATTCCCTCCTGTAACTTCGGCGCTGAGTACGCAGGGTCCTACTCGTGGGGTTTTTTCAATCTGCTTGGACTGGACGCATCATTTTTGGACCTACCTCTCCACCAGTGGTCTGAGTGTCCATCATACCAAGCTGCTCTAAAAGTAATTGAAAACCTCAGAGTAGTGAATGATAGCGTAGAGAAAGGGGTCAAACTTGGGAGCGACTTTCTGTCTGCAGCAAAGATTGAGGACAGGTATCAGAATGTGCTACAGGTAGCAGAAAATGACAGGAAGAGAGTCCCAAACCAGAGAAAACGGCACAATACTCAAGAAATGTGGTTCTTGAGTTTGTGATTTTTTTGTATACTGTACTGCATAGTGTATATGCATAATAAACATTCTATAATTCAGTAGAACTGTGTTTTTATTGATTTCTTGGGAAGTGAATGTTCGCAAGTTGATATACAATGGCGGTACAATGGTTTTTTTTGCTATAACTCGAAAAGTAAGGCCCCTAGACCATATGTTTGTTCAAAGGTCGTATATAAACTTGATGTTTCCAGTCATTTTGCACCCAAAATGACCTTCCTAGGTGCAATGGTTCTCGAGTTATGATCGCTTTCACTAAATGGGGTCTACGCGTAGACCCCAAAAAGCACATAATTGTCCTAGCCACAGGTAAATATTGTCCAATTTTGCTGAAACTTTACAATTTTGTTATTTGGGGGGGATCCCCACTAGAAAAAAAAAGGTAGGCTTGATTGGACACCCTAATACATATACAGTATATATCATATTCCCTTCTCTCCAATCGAGTTAAAATTCCTTTTGCCTCTCATTAACTCTTGTTAAGTATGTGCTAATTGTTTTGGTTTCCGCTACGTTGTATATATTTATGGGCATCTTGTCTTCTCTCTTCATTCCCTGACGAGGTGTAGCTCTGAATACACGAAAGGCCTTGGAATCGTTTTTCTTTTTCCTTGTGGTTTGCAGCATATATATATATGGGATGAATTTCACACTTAAACACGTGAAATGAATGAATGATGCAAACCCGCAAGGAAAAAGAAAAAATTGTTCCAAGGCCTTTCGTGTATTCAACAATACACGTACATTCGCTGACGATGTTTATTGTTGAATACACGAAAGACCTTGGAAGCATTTTTTCTTTTTCCTTGTGGGTTTACATCATATACAGCATATACGTATATATAACTTTTTGGTTAGCTTCCGCCCGAATTGTTCATTCTGACGAAGGTCAAGCTTTTCACTCCACCTTAGACTTACAGTTTAACGTGGAATCCGAACCACGCCCCACCAGCAGAAAAGCGTCTTAACCACTAGGCTACCCAGGGTACCCATTTATCTACCAACCACTTTCTTTATTGTGTGGAAGGATGAACAGCTGGGTTTTGCTGCGCGCCGGCTGCCGTCACTGGGTCTCGAAACCGGGGCCGATGGATTCTTAGTCAGCGACGCTAACCACTACACCACCGAAGCGTATATATATATATATATATATATATATATATATATATATACAGGGTGGGCCGTAAGTTTCCATACATAGGAAAATTTAAACGTTTGTTTTTATGTTTCAGATACCCTAAGAATATGCGTTTGTAAGATCTTGTTTACTGATGAAGCAAATTTTTATGTCAATGGAGAGGTTAATCGGCAAAACATACGTTATTGGAGTAATGCTAACCCTAACTGGCTGAGTCCGACGAAGATGCAAGGTGCCAGTAAAGTGATGGTGTGGGCCGGGATATGGGGTGACAGAATTATTGGACCAATTTTTGTCAGTGGAAATCTTAATGCCGAAGGTATCTTAACATGTTGCAAGAAGAGATTTTCCCATCCCTGCTAAACGAGGAAGGTAACTTCCCAGTTTACTTCCAGCAAGATGGAGCTCCACCTCATTATGGTCTTCACGTGCGTCGGTATTTGGATCAGCAGCAGTTTCCGGATGCTTGGATTGGTCGGCGTGGTCCTGTGGAGTGGCCTCCCAGATCCCCAGATCTCACCCCCCTTGATTTCTATCTTTGGGGGCACTTGAAGGCCATGGTGTATCAGGAAAGATACGAGACATAAATCATCTAAAGGAACGTATCACCAACGCCATTACAAGCATAACGTCAACTGTGCTAATGCGTGTTCATCAACAGTGGGGAACACGTATTGAAATGTGTTTTCAAAACAATGGCAACCATGTACAGCATATTATATAAATAAAAATGGTTGTCCATAAAAAAAATGTTTATTTTTCCTATGTATGGAAACTTACGGCCCACCCTGTATATATATATATATATATATATATATATATATATATACATACACTTTTGCTTACTTTTGTTTACTTTTGAAAATGGTTAACTTTAAAGTGTTGAAATTCTGACTCTGGTAGATGTTCCGATATGTATGACGGCCATGAATGAGTCTGAGTAAATTATCGATCCCTGAGCGATATTGTTTTTTATAGCCTCCATTAGGGTGGAAGCAGTACGATCCCAAATTTTCATCATGATTAAGCCTAAAAAAATTATTTTTTTTCAGAAAATTGTATAAAAAAATATTTTAAAAAATATTGCTATTTAAAAAATATGATGTATTAGAAATTTTCAACTAACGAAAATATTACAACTTAACCAATCATCAATATGTGGCGGCCCCCGTTTAATACGTAAGTACCATATAAATATATACTGTATATTAACTTTATTTAAATTAAAATTGTATATAGTGTTACTAAGAGTTCCTTACAAAAGCAGAATAACAAGTTCTTGGACCTAGTTTATAAACTTTCTCCCTGCCAATAGATAAATTATACAAGAAGAGCTTTCTTGTAAGGCATAATGTAATTATAATTCTCTATCATGTTCAACTATCTAATAAATCCAGTGTAACCAGTAGAAACCGGTGAAGAAGTTGGGCTAACGACATTTCTTTGTCAGGACATTCTAGTTACAAGTTTTTTGGGAGTTAAATTCAGATAGATTAGGCTAGGTATGGTTAAATTACGCTAGGTTAGGTTAGGTTAAATTTTTATAAAATTTCTCATTGACGAAATGTGTACAGGTTCGAATACACTTCTAGTTAGTGGATGGTCGTCTGTTAACTTTAGCTTGTGACGGACTTGGGCCAGCGCCCGTAGCTCAGTGGGTAACACCGTTTTCTTTTAAGCGAAGTAAAGACACTGAGTTCGGGGTTTCGACTCCCGATGATGCTGGTAATAATAATCCAGGAGTTATCGTAATAGCCCGCATAAGTTGGCCTGAGCACTGTGCCAGTTTCCGGCACTCCTGACTGATTGTAATTACGGGCCTGGAATCACTTGGCAATAATCTTGGTTAACCTTGGTTTTGTTTCCGCCCGAATTGTTCATTCTGACGAAGGTCAAGCTTGTCACTCCACCTTAAACCTACAGTTTAACGTGGAATCCGAACCACGCTCCACCAGCAGCCCAGCGTCTTAACCACTAGGCTACCCAGTTATCTACCAATCAATTTCTTTATTGTATGAAAGGATGAACAGCTGGGTTTTGCCGCGCGCCGCCTGCCGTCACCGGGTCTCGATCCCGGGGCCAATAGATTCGTAGTCAGCGACGCTAGCCACCGCACTACCATCTGTCTAAAATTGTACGAAGAGTACCCAAAAAGAAATTTAAGGAACTAAAATTTTGAAGGTATCATTCATGTAAGTAAATGGGGACATAAAAATATATTTTCGTAATAGACTCCAAAATATGTTTATTTATAAAACTGAAATTTACTTAACCGGTGCACAGCACAAGCTAAGAAATAGATAACAATCACAAAACGAATTATAAAAAAATGAATTCATTATAAATAAGGGTTCGATGAGTTAAGAAAATCTTCACCAGATTGTGTTTTAAATGTCTCTTCCTCTGAGCTTTAACTCTTTCAGGACGACTAGTACAAATTGGTAACTTTTCAAATACACGCATTCATAACTCTACAAAAAAATTCCGGCCTTAAAGGGTTACGTGAAGGGCCGCCACACAAAAATAAATTTCTCTCTACGAGACTTTGGTTACGAATGCTTATAAATTCGGAAAGTTTATAAGCAAATTTCTTGCTTATTATCCATTGTCTACAAACGTCCATCTATCAGTTTTGAGGCTCTTTAAGTAACGTTTATTAATATTTAATAATATAAATGACCAATAATTACCAAAACAAAACCTATTCGCATTTTAAATTTCGACTTTTTTATTAATTTTACTGTTAATTTGATGCAATTTTTCCCCCTGTTTCATTCAGGGTTTCAAAAAGTGCGGCAGCGGGGAACACCGCTACCAGGAAATGACTGGCAAAATTGAGGAAATAATGCCATACGGAAGAAAAAAAAGAAAAGGAAAAGAAAAAAAAGAAAAAGAAAAAGAAGAACAAGAAAAAGGAAATGGGGTTTAATTGAAGAAATTTTAACTCAAAAATCTTGCTCTTGAGGAAGAAACAACTTTTTGACACCTTGGACTTTTATTGTCAAAGAGTTTCTATTATACACCCGTAAACAGTTTCATTTATATTTAAAATTTGATCAAAATGTTTGTTTATTTCGTCAGAAAATAATTGTACAAAACCTCTTAAGAGATTAATGCAATACATAAGAAAATTAATATGTATAATAATATATATATATATATATATGGGATGAATTTCACACTTAAACACGTGAAATGAATGAATGATGCAAACCCGCAAGGAAAAAGAAAAAATTATTCCAAGGCCTTTCGTGTATTCAACAATACACGTACATTCGCTGACGATGTTTATTGTTGAATACACGAAAGACCTTGGAATAATTTTTTCTTTTTCCTTGTGGATTTACATCATATACAGCATATATGTATATATAACCTTTTGGTTAGCTTCCGCCCGAATTGTTCATTCTGACGAAGGTCAAGCTTTTCACTCCACCTTAGACTTACAGTTTAACGTGGAATCCGAACCACGCCCCACCAGCAGAAGAGCGTCTTAACCACTAGGCTACCCAGGGTACCCATTTATCTACCAACCACTTTCTTTATTGTGTGGAAGGATGAACAGCTGGGTTTTGCTGCGCGCCGGCTGCCGTCACTGGGTCTCGAAACCGGGGCCGATGGATTCTTAGTCAGCGACGCTGACCACTACACCACCGAGGCACATATATATATATATCAGGTCATCCCATAAGTAATGTCGTTTTTTACGATAGATTAAGTTTAAACTAGTCCTACTCGGTTTAAGCATAAATTTTCCGAAGGTTATATCTAAGAGGAGATCTATCGTGTTTCGCTACATACTTTACAGACCTTGACCAGTGAAGACGTGTGTTTTGCTTTATGTAAACCCCTCATAAACATGGCGGTATCAGAAGAGCATATCAGGTATATAATGCTTTACGAGTTCAAAAAAGGGAATAGTGCTACTGAAGCAACGCGAAACATTCAGGACGTTTATGGCAACGATATTCTGCATGTGAGGAAATGTCAAAGATGGTTTCAAAAGTTTAGGAATGGTGACTGCTGTTTGACAGATGCAGCACGCTCTGGACGCCCTGCTGAGTTTGATGATGACCTGCTGTTAGCCGCACTTGAAGAAGACTGTTCAACAATTGTCGAAGAATTGGCCCAGAAACTCAATTCATCCCCGTCCACCATCCATCGACAGTTGCAACAACTCGGTAAAGTGCCTAAATTAAAAAAATGGGTGCCACATGAATTGTTGGTCGACAATCTGAGGGTGCGGGTAAACATTAGCACAGCTCTTCATTCCCGTGAACTCCAAGATCCGTTTTTGCACCGTTTAGTGAATGGTGATGAAAAGTGGATACTGTACCAAAATGTTAAGCGCCGTCGACAGTGGGTTTGTGCCGGAGAACCAGCGACACCACAGCCAAAACCAAATCTTCACCCTCGGAAGGTGTTGTTTAGTGTTTGGTGGGATAAAGGTGGTGTAATACACTTTGAAATATTACCACACAACTAAACAATCACCGCTCAAGTCTACTGTCAACAACTGGATCGATTGAACACTGCACTAAAAGAAAAGAGACCTTTGGTTAATCGGAAAGGAATCGTGTTCCACCACGACAACGCACGTCCCCATATCGCTCGGATCACTTCTGCAAAAATTGAGGAGCTTGGGTGGAAAAAACTTCCACATCCTCCATATTCTCCAGACCTTGCGCCTTCAGATTACACTGCCCAACACCAATTTTGCTGATTTAATTCTAACACCTGTTTTTAGGTAACTTTGGTGTGCTGATTTCAAAAATCACCTTAGTTTTTGCCTATCACGTCAGGTTTTCGAGCAATCAAATATGGATATTTCGGAGATATCGCATTTTGGCAGGGTTATGGCCAATTTTTTTTCTTTTCAAAAAATAAGTTTTTACATACTCAGAATCAGCATGGAAAAGTAAACAATTGTGCAGGGAGTGAACTTTAATATACAATGGTAATATTGACACACAAAGTGATTAAAAGTGTTTAAATAAGCAAAAAATGAATCCATATTAAAGCAAGCACGGGACCAGTTTTCTTAACATTGTCTTTTTCTTGTTTTCTTACTTTTCAGTGCTGATAAATTTTCTCTTATAGGACTTCCTAGAATGAGAGATGTCAAGACAATCTCTTTGCAGGCTCCAGCAGTAGTCAGCCATCATATGGGTATCCCATCTTCCTTGGTATCGTTCTTCCATCACTTTGATATCTTGGTGGAACCTTTCACCTTGCTCTTCACTAACATCACCAAGATTTTCTGGAAATTTATCCAGATGACTGTTGAGATAGTGAACTTTAATGCTCATGTTGCAACCCAACTGCTGAAAGTTTACAAGTAAATCCTTTACAAGATCTTTATAATTTTCAGACTTTTTGTTTCCTAGGAAGTTCTTAACTACTGCCACAAAAGCATTCCAAGCTCTTGCCTCCGTTTCGGTCATTGAGTTACTGAACTGCGGATCTTTCATCAGTTTTCTTATCTGGGGACCATCGAATATACCAGCTTTAAGCTTCTCATCACTAAGACCTGGAAAGGTTGCACATATGTAATTAAAGCAATCACCTTCTTTATTCAAAGCTTTTAGAAACTGCTTCATAAGCCCAAGTTTGATGTGGAGTGATGGAAAAATGGTCTTTTCTCGATCCACCAATGGCTCGTTTACAATATTTTTATCTCCTACATTTAAATTTTGCCTTAGTGGCCACTTTTCCTTTACCCAATGTTCAGCTTTGGCGCGACTATCCCATAAGCACAAGAAACATGGATACTTTGTGTAGCCACTTTGTTGGCCAAGAAGAAAGTTGACCATTTTCAGGTCAACACAAATCACCCATTTATGAACATCATATTTTAGCATCTCCAGCACTATTTTTATGTTTTCATATTCTTCTTTTAGATGCACTGAATGACCAATAGGAATCGCGCCATATTCATTCCCATTGTGAAGCAAGACACACTTTAAACTTCTTTTTGAACTGTCTATAAACAATCTCCACTCATTGGGGCTATAGTGGGTTACACCCATTGCATTCAAAAGTCCTCTACATTATGGCAGTAAACCAAATCCTTCTCTACACCAAAATATTGCAACAATTCTCTTTCCCTATTGCGATAAGATGCTATTTTTGTCCCAGGATGAAGTAGATTTTTCTCGTGCAATCTTGAAGCTAATAATTCTGATGACTCTTTTGAAAGGCTGAGATCACGAATTAAATCATTCAACTCAAGTTGATTAAATCGCTGAGGTGTCGTTGATGAAGAAGGCTGTTCAAAATCATCATCACTGATATCACGTTCGATCTCATCAGGTAATTCCATATCTTCATCATCTTCTGTGAGTGTTGGAAGGTCCGTGAAAATTGGAACAGGAATTTCATCTGAGTGAGAAACTGGTCTGATTGCTGAATCTAGGTTAGGATACTTTAGATGGTGTTTATTCTTTGCGTTGAAGCCAGAAGTCTTCACAAGGCAAAAGTAGCAATCATCTGAATGATTTTTGGGCTCTCGCCATACCATAGGAATGCCAAACTTCAAACCTTTTCTGTTTCCATTTGTCCATTGTCGTAAATGTTCCACACAAGTTTTGCAAACAGTGTGAGGAGCCCACGACTTATCCTGATCTCCAAGTTTAACTTTAAAATAGGCCAGGTATGCCTTTTTTACGAAATCAGTAATGTTCATCCTCTGCTTTAGTAACGTAAAGCATCCACAAATGTAGCAAAAAACATCTGGGCTGTTTGAACACTTTCTTCGAACAGCAGACACGATGATGATGATGAGCTGCAACGCACCCTTCACTCACCACTGATCGCAAATAACTGCCGCAGTATTGGATCACTGAATGCTGCCCACATGTAACTCTGTGCCGCTCCCAATCATGCGGCGAGCAGGCGATGACGTCACACACTTTGCAGCTGTATCCAACCAGGACAGACTGACGTCACTAGCGGAACCGGCTGCTCTCACTCCGCCAATGGGAAATCTCTCTCAGATCATGACGTCACGCTCACACCTGGGGAAATCACAGATACCCAAGATTTTAATATGTTGTACATGACCTTTAGATTTAATGCACAGATTTGCGTATTCCACAGATAAAATTTTAACAGCAAAACAGCTGTTAACAGGTCTCAAAAATCATCAATTTTGATAAGCGCCCTTCATGGATCACCCAAAATAGGCATATTGCATTGCACGAAAACCTGATGTGATGGACAAAATCTAAGGTGATTTTTTAAATCAGCACATCAATATTATCCAGAAACAGGTCTTATAATTAAATCAGCAGCAAAAAATTTTTTTTTGTTGGGCAGTGTTATCATCTCTTTACGAGTCTGCAAAACTATCTTGACGAGAAACAGTATACTTCTTTAGATGACTTGCACACCAGTCTTTGTACGTTTTTTGCCACAAAACCGCCTGAATTTTATAAACATGGCATTGAAAAGCTTGTAGGACGTTCGCAGTGTGTCATTGATTCCGATGGAAAATATATACTAGATTAAAAAGTTTCAGTTGAATTTTTTTTTGTCCTTCAAATTCCGATCTAAAAAACGACATTACTTATGGGATGACCTGATATATATATATATATATATATATATATATATATATTTCTAAATATGTTGCCAGATTCACCAGAGTTTGAAAATGGTTAACTTTAAAGTGTTAAAATCCTGACTCTGCTAGATGTTCCGATATGTATGACGGTCATGAGTCTGAGTAAATTATCGATCCCTGAGCGATATTGTTTTTTATAGCCTCCATTAGGGTGGAAGCAGTACGATCCCAAATTTTCATCATGAATAAGCCTAAAAAAATTATTTTTTTTTCAGAAAATTGTATAAAAAAATATTTTAAAAAATATTGCTATTTGAAAAATATGATGTATTAGAAATTTTCAACTAACGAAAATATTACAACTTAACCAACCATCAACATGTGGTGGCCCACCGTTAATACATACAGTAAGTACCATATAAATATATACTGTATATTAACTTTATTTAAATTAAAATTGTATATAGTGTTACTCAGAATTCCTTACAAAAGCAGAATAACAAGTTCTTGGACCTAGTTTATAGACTTTCTCCTTGCCAATAGATAAATTATACAAGACGAGCTTTCTTGTAAGGTATAATGTAATTATAATTCTCTATCATGTTCAACTATCTAATAAATCCAGTGTAACCAGTAGAAACCGGTGAAGAAGTTGGGCTAACGACATTTCTTTGTCAGGACATTCTAGTCAATTTTTTGGGGAGTTAAATTCAGATAGATTAGGCTAGGTATGGTTAAATTACGCTAGGTTAGGTTAGGTTAAATTTTTATAAAATTTCCCATTGACGAAATGTGTACAGGTTCGAATAGACTTCTATCTAAGTTAGTGGTTGGTCGTCTGTTAACTTTAGCTTGTGATGGACTTGAGCCAGCGCCCGTAGCTCAGTGGGTAACACCGTTTTCTTTTAAGCGAAGTGAAGACACTGAGTTTGGGGTTTCGACTCCCGATGTTGCTGGTAATAATAATACAGAAGTTATCGTAATAGCCCGCATAAGTTGGCCTGAGCACTGTGCCAGTTTCTGGCGCTCCTGACTGATTGTAATTACGTGCCTGGAATCACTTGGCAATAATCTTGGTTAACCTTGGTTTTGTTTCCGCCCGAATTGTTCATTCTGACGAAGGTCAAGCTCGTCACTCCACCTTAAACCTACAGTTTAACGTGGAATCCGAACCACGCTCCACCAGCAGCCCAGCGTCTTAACCACTAGGCTTCCCATTTATCTACCAACCAATTTCTTTATTGCATGAAAGGATGAACAGCTGGGTTTTGCTGCGCGCCGCCTGCCGTCACCGGGTCTCGATCCCGGGGCCAATAGATTCGTAGTCAGCGACGCTAGCCACCGCACTACCATCTGTCTAAAATTGTACGAAGAGTACCCAAAAAGAAATTTAAGGAACTAAAATTTTGAAGGTATCATTCATGTAAGTAAATGGGGACATAAAAATATATTTTCGTAATAGACTCCATTATGTTTATTTATAAAACTGAAATTTACTTAACCGGTGCACAGCACAAGCTAAGAAATAGGTAACAATCACAAAACGAATTATAAAAAATTGAAATCATTATAAATAAGGGTTCGATGAGTTAAGAAAATTTTCACCAGATTGTGTTTTAAATGTCTCTTCCTCTGAGCTTTAACTCTTTCAGGACGACTAGTACAAATTGGTAACTTTTCAAATACACGCATTCATAACTCTACAAAAAAATTCCGGCCTTAAAGGGTTACGTGAAGGGCCGCCACACAAAAATAAATTTCTCTCTACGAGACTTTGGTTACGAATGCTTATAAATTCGGAAAGTTTATAAGCAAATTTCTTGCTTATTATCCATTGTCTACAAACGTCCATCTATCAGTTTTGAGGCTCTTTAAGTAACGTTTATTAGTATTTAATATATAAATGACCAATAATTACCAAAACAAAACCTATTCGCATTTTAAATTTCGACTTTTTTATTAATTTTACTGTTAATTTGATGCAATTTTTCCCCCTGTTTCATTCAGGGTTTCAAAAAGTGCGGCAGCGGGGAACACCGCTACCAGGAAATGACTGGCAAAATTGAGGAAATAATGCCATACGGAAGAAAAAAAAGAAAAGGAAAAGAAAAAAAAGAAAAGAAAAAGAAGAACAAGAAAAAGGAAATGGGGTTTAATTGAAGAAATTTTAACTCAAAAATCTTGCTCTTGAGGAAGAAACAACTTTTTGACACCTTGGACTTTTATTGTCAAAGAGTTTCTATTATACACCCGTAAACAGTTTCATTTATATTTAAAATTTGATCAAAATGTTTGTTTATTTCGTCAGAAAATAATTGTACAAAACCTCTTAAGAGATTAATGCAATACATAAGAAAATTAATATGTATATATATATATATATATATTAATATAATAAATTGCGGTTAGGTTTAACTTCAAAGCGTTGAAACTATGATGGTCTTCCAACTTCGATTTTACTTCTCAAAATGTAGTTACAGGGTGTTGCAAAAGTCGTAGGTTTTTTTTCAGAATTTAAAAGGTTTTCAGACAGACCACCTCTGAGTAGGCAGTGCTCACAGAATTTGACCACAAAAAAGTGATCAAAGCTGTGTTCCCCAAAATAATTTATTAAAAGCTAGTTTTAGGAACACTTTTTTGGATCAACTTTTTTATGCAAAAATTTATTTGCCTTCAGAGTAAATATATATTGCCATTTTTCATGAATTTGCCGATATATACATTTTATATATATATATATATTATATAAAGTTAGGCGAGTACGTTTTACTAATAATAATTAATGATGGATCAAACCTAAAGATTGACTTCCGTGTGTATGTTTATGACAGTATTTCAGTGAAGAGTTAAAAAATCTAATCTGAACCTTTGTTTACATTCTGTTATATTCTAAAATAAAGGACAGTAGAATTGCGAATTACATTCACAACAAGTGGATTTAGTAGCCCCGACTAAAGTGATGAAGTTATTCTAGTACTAGGAGACCCACCTTATTCCCACAGCACGTTTTACTGGGTTTAGCCATTCTGGTATTAGTAGTTCTAGAACGTCTCGTCCCGTCTGAAAAGGGTATAAGGAAAGCCAGAGAGGCTGAAATCTAACGTCCAAACCTAGGCTCGAACCCTGGACCTTCCGATTAACCTCCCTCCCTCACCTTCCCTTACCACTAGGTAACCTTGATGGTCCTAAAATGTTTAAACTTTTAGTATTTTTCCCCCTGTTGTACGCGAGTCAAACCAAAATTTAGTTTAAAAATTACTAACTAGTTCAAAAGGAATTTTATTATGTTAATTTTAAACTAAAAGAATTTAGGGATGAATATCACTGTATTAATTATAGCTAATTATAAATTATAGATAATTATAAATATAAATTATAAATAATTGACGCTGCGTTAAATTTAATACTTTTATTGAACAAAAGTAATATCTAAAATTAAAGAATGCCCTGAAGAGACGAATTAATACAAACAATTACTTGTACAAATTCGGAAAAAAGTTCACCTACAAACCAAATTTTCTAAAAAGCACAAAAAATTACTAATCAGTAATGGTTGTGTTGAAACTAAATTGGTCTCAACAAAAAGAATAAAATACCCAAAGGTAAACGTAATATTACCAATTAGTAATTTTTCACGCTTTTAAGAGATTTTAGGGGTGCTACTGTAGTATGCGGTCTACCTATGATTCGGCGGTCTACCTTTTAATTATAGCTTCTTATCTTGTTTACTAATTGTTTGTTTACATCCCATTGTCAATCGCCCTTGACGATTGGTTAGGTTTAGTCATGATATTTTCGTTAGTTTTAACGAAAATATCATGACTAAACCTAACCAATCGTCGGTAGACCGCATACTACAGTAGCACCAATTTATTTTACTTCAATTGGTTTGTTTATCGTTGAACAAAGAATACCTTAAATAATTGAAACCCATTGAACACGAGTTTACCTATAGTTGGGGTATGGGTTAAATACATCGTAATGAATGGAATGCCCATTAAAATACACGCAAAAATGAAGTGAAATTCAAACGTATTCATGAAACTGTTACAAATGTCATGTAAAAATTATGTTTCAATAATTTCCCCTGAAATCATTCGAAGCAAATAAAATGGCAACGTTTTAAATTAGATTATTTCTCATTTTCCGATGAGGTTATCTTTTCGTATCACGCTGTTTTAGAAGTAAAAAGTGATTTCATGTATTTTGAGCGATAAGCAAATTCCTCCAAGAGTTTCTTTATCAAGGCCCCCATCTGCCAGTACCCATTTGTACTTTCGGGAGAACACGATAAACATCTTCCCTCCGTTAGCTCACTGCAGTCTTCCGAGAAATTTTCGCAAACCTTTTCTTTGTCTCGTAGATTTCTGGAGATGTACTGCGCTACTCCATATTCTCCCTTGTATAAACCAACAGCACTCCTGCAGGTTAAAAAGAGTTAATCGTTAATATCAGGTTAGATTAGGGTAATTTGAAGACTTTTGTTAGGTTAAAGCAGTGTTTTAATGTATGATTCTTATACACCGTTCTAACATTTACATACTTTGAAATTTTATCATTGTAAAACCTTTACAGTAAATATTTCGAACTTAAAAATCATAATGAAGCGAGTGAGCATATAACTAATGGTGTTAGTAATGAATTCTTAAGGGACACACACACACACACACACACACACACACACACACACATATATATATATATTTATATTATGCACGTTACAAAACAAGATTGAATTTCATAATGTCGACTTTCGACCTTATGCAAGTATATGGCTTTCACATTTCACATTCAGCTTTTCAATGAAAATGACTAACCTAACCTAACCAGACCGAACCTAACCTACCTTAACCTAACCTAATCTAACCCACCTTAACTTAACGTAACCTAATTTAAACTAGCTTTTAAATATCGACATTATGGGTGTCGATATTGTGCAGATCGACCTTGTTCTGATACCCGTTTAATGCATGGACACATTTATCGAATACAAAGTAAATATTTGAGACTGGTTTTTTGGAGAGTCCCAAACAAAGCTATTTAATAAATTATTTAGTTGCATCATATTTTAAAAATTATATATTTCAAATTAAAAATTATATATTTCAAATTAAAAATTATATATTTCAAATTAAAATTATATAGTTAAAATTTAAAATTATATATTTAAAATTAAAATTATATAGTTAAAATTTAAAATTATATAGTTGAAATTTAAAATTATGTAGTTGAAATTTAAAATTATATAGTTAAATTATATAGTTGACATTTAAAATTATATTGTTGACATTTAAAATTATATTGTTGACATTTAAAATTATATATTTAAAATTTAAAATTGAAATTCTAATTTTAATGTATTTAAAGATTAAAATTAAATACAGTAATAAAAATACTGATAATATAACGTTAGTTATATAATTATTATGTTACCACACAAGTCGAATGGTCTCTTTTCAGAAAACATATTACAGTAATATTATCTTTTCACGAGGAGTTATTGCAGATACAGATCGCTCGTCCTTTTAAATTTTAAAAAAACTTTCCACACAAAGTGGGAAGAAATCAATTACGGGTATCCCACTGAACTTTAGCTTAAAATTAACATAAAGGTTGTTGAATCTAGTGTTATGTCAATTAGTTAAAAATTACAAATTACAAAAAGCATATATTTTTCAGGTCAATGAAAAACTGAGTTTTGTCCTTTCTACAAATTACATTCTACAACCATAAAGGATCACTGTAAAGCTACCATGCGGCGAATAGCCCTGTATCATATCAAGGCCGTGATCGAGCAGGAGAAGAACTACAGGCTGGAAATTATTTTCCTTCCTCATTTTCTAGAATAGATTTGGGACAGTTTTTGCTGTTTTTAAACTGGGATAACTCGAGTTCAGATATGTCTGAAAGAAAACACACTGTAATCATATGCAAAATCGTGTATAATAATGTTCTGAATGTAAAAATAAAAACTTACATGGAGTATATGACGCTACAAATAGAAAATGTTTGTGGTCATAAAATAAAGAAACAGACTTTAAATACTGGAATACGTATACATATATACAGTACAAATATAACTGGATATTCATATATACATATACAGGGTGCGGCATAAGTCGCTTTATCGAGAATAATGAAATCACCTTGCGAAGAATAATATTTATTATTTATTACAGAAATTGTTCAAAGTGTCCTCCATCATGTTCAGTACACACTACACACGTTACTTCTATGAACCACTGAACAACAAATAGCACGACACAGTTCTTTGTTATTATTCAACGTCTCAAACTCTTGGTGTATCAGTCTTCATGTGATCGAAGTTCCGAGGTTTCTGGCCGTAGACTCTATCTTTGATTATACTCCACATTGAATAATTAATCAATGTGATGTGATTATTCAATGTGGAATATATTCAAAGATAAAATCTATGACCAGAAACGGTGGGACTTTGATCACATGAAGACTCTGATACGCCAAGAGTTCGAGACGTTGAATAATAACAAAGAACTGTGTCGTGCTATTTGTTTGTTGTTCAGTGGTTCAAAGATGTAACGTGTGTGTATTGAACATGATGGAGGACACTTTGAACAATTTCTGTAATAAATAATAAATATTATTATTCGCAAGGTGATTTCATTGTTCTCGATAAAGCGACTTAGGCCGCACCCTGTATATAACTGAAATCATTCAGGAACAAATAACAAAAGTTAAAGTTAATATAGGAGAACTGATACATCATTAACACAAATTTATTACAGATTAATTGGACGAGTGGAAGTGAAAATGATTCAAGTGCATTTTCACCAATTTTTTGCCTTTTGCCAAAAAGTTACTCGAGTACTTGAATTCGCAGAGCACGTGCCCGTGAAGTGATTCAGATGACTCAAATTGATTCAAATCTCACTTTGTGGGAAGAAGTGATCAGAGGTGACTCAAATACTCGAATCACTTCTTGAGTTCTGCCGTTCTGAATACATTTGAATCACTTCCATTTCGAAGCGTCCACTCGTGGCGAACAATAGTTGAAGTTATATTTTAAAACCAGTTGACTTATTTTAATTCAGAACTGAACAGAAGTACCCACATGGATGTTCGTCATAGCTGTGACGCAAAATAAGTCAAATTATAGTCCATATTTTGCATTGAAAATTTTGGCGTTTAATGTCATTTGGGATTTTTACAATGTTTGACGTCGATTAAGTGTCACAGATGTTCTTATCTACGGTAACAACATTTGAGTGATAGTGTCGTGCTTCCAAAATGATTGGTGTTGAGTGATATTTTTAAATTAATGCAGCCTTCTTAGGTTCACAGAAAACGAAAACTTTTGATCTCTGAAGGCGTTACAACCTTTCAAAACTGGTACAGTGCTCAAGCCAGAGAAATGTGGCCTATTACCTAAACATCTGCATAATCCAGCACCATCGGGAGTTGAACCTCCGACCTCACTTCGCTTATAGGGAAACCGGTGTTAATGTTATCCACTGAACAAAGTCGAATTTTATAATGTCGAAGGTTCGACCTTACGCAAGTTTATGGATTTAAGATTTCAAATATCCTTTCAGATTTTCAATGAAAATGATTAACCTAACCTAATCAGATCTAACCTAACCTAACCGGGCATAATATAATCTAACCAGACCTAACCTAAACTAACCGGGCATAATATAACCTAACCTGACCTAATTTAAACTACCTTTTTGGTACATTGTGCAGATCGACTTTGTTCCACTACCTCCTCCCAAGGTGTATATACTGTATATATATATATATATAATATATATATATAATATATATATATATATATATATATACTGTGTAAAACAGTAAAAGATATCAAATTGACTAATTTACAGCGTATTGAAGAGTTCTCTGAAAAAATGGGTACACCCGTCTTCAGAAGGGTACAGTATTGTTTTTCTTGAGTTCTACCATGGAAATTTTTGTTCTATCATAAGACAGTTATTTTACAATTTTTGTTCTGATACACTATTAATCATATCATACATACGAATTATCTCGTAATTAACCCTTTACTGCACAGAGGGTTTTTTTCTGAGACTGAATAAAATCGTTTGGCGTTAACCAGAATAAAATTAGTAAAGTTAATACTGCGCGCTAAAGGGTTAAAAAATAATAATTCAGTGTTTGGGATAATGTATGTCTATTAAATATTCTTAATTTACGTAACCTTACCAGAAAATCTCGGATAAACCAAAGTCCGTAATCGATTTTCCAGCCAGATGATAACAAATGAATTTTCTAAGGCAGGTCTGATGGCCATTCATATTCATCTTCAGAAATAGCGTCAGTTCACTCGAAAGATTCAGTAAAGAATTTGTATTTTCTTTCATGTCTTCAGTTCCTCTTTCATAGCTGCAAATTGTGAGTTTTGTTTAATCGCTTTTAATGCAAAATAATAATGTCCTACAGTCAAGCTGGAGATTTAAGTTTTTTGTTAAAAGGGGTTATTCCCCTTTGACTTTACTCAGATATTTATTTCCCGAGAAAAACTAAGAACATACTGTGTATATATATATATATATATATATATATATATATATATATATATATATATATATATATATATATATGGGATTGAACTCAGAATAGTCCCCTGAGGTTTTTTCATGATACACACAGACCGTGCATGGAACAAGGAACTCTTCTGGAAAAATTAAATCCACTATAGTCCGAATAAGTAATGGTAAATGACAAACACTATAGTTTTTTCTTTTTTATGATGTTAGCCCGACGTGGGAAACGGGTCACTCCCAAAGAGGCCCCAAAAATATAGCTTCTTTCACCAGCTATCTGCAAAGCAGATAGAATCCAGCTTTGGGACAAGATCTAGGAGTTACAGCTACACCTAGCCTACTATATCCAGAACCTCATTATCAGCAAAAGACTCGCTGCATTCGCGTCGGATCGAATACATCAAAGAAAAAAAAGGGTAACTATTGTATTTTTAGCCAAAAAACAAAACTTAAGCTTCAAATAGCAAAATTGAGTGTCCACTTTTCAAGGCACATAACATGTTCGTTTCATGATAGGATTGAACTCAGAATGGTCCCCTGAGGTGTTTTCATGATACACACAAACCTAACAGCATGAAAAAGAAAAAACTATAGTGTTTGTCATTTACCATTACTTATTCAGACTATAGTGGATTTAATTTTCCCAGAAGAGTTCCTTGTTCCATGCACGGTCTGTATATATATATATATATATATATATATATATACGGAGAGAGAGAGAGAGAGAGAGAGAGAGAGAGAGAGAGACGATAATGAAGACGTTCCATATTATGTAGTCTGTAAATCAAATATTGCGGGCATTGTTCTTAGCTTACATAAAAAAAAAGAAATTTTGAGATATTTTCAAGTTATATTATATGTGGATTTGATTTTGTAGTTTCCTAATATAAATACGAACGGCATAAAATATTGTCACTTAAAATCCTCCTGATCAGCCTTTAAATTTCCTTTCAATATATATTGCATTCATAGGGTACGTTAAATGCAAATCTGTAGATGTACAGTAGTCCCTAAACAGGTTTTATTATCTCTATATTATACTCTTGTTCTTCTTTATACAACGTACTGCATCCTTGTTTGGAGAAACTCTGCCCGCTAACGACGCTTTAAACAGTATATTTGTCATCCAAAAACGAGCAAAAAGGTTGCAGTATTATCTGATACTGATTTCCATGGTCAGTCCATTATTTAAGGAGCTAAAACTATTAGTACTAAAGCTCAAAGATATAATAAAACTGGCACATTTTATTTTTATTTAAGAATATAAAAACAAAATCATTAATTTACAATGGGTAAATAAATATTTTGTAAATCATCAAGAAATCCACTCATATCAGACCAGAAATAGATCAAAGCATGTTATACCTCAATTTAAAGTATGATAATAAAAACCCACTCTAATAGAGAGTTTATTTCCACAACAGTTTCGATGCCCACTGGCATCCTCTTCGGGTGGATACAGAAAAACGAATCCACCCGAAGAGGATGCCAGTGGGCATCGAAACTGTTGTGGAAATAAACTCTGTCTATTAGAGTGGGATTTTATTATCATATTTATTATCATATTTAAAACCAAGTTGAAGTCTCGATTAATAATGGCATACTAATAAAAATCTAGGATTAAATGTACATTACTCTATTACTTATTCATTTCTCGTGTGTAATCCAGGATTAAATGTACATTCATCTCTCGTGTCTAATATTGATTTCTTTGTATAATATTGGTATCATACTTTCAGTAATGACCTTGTATTTGTTTTATATCTATAATAATAACTTAAGGTTAATATATTCCCTAATTAATAATTCTTATTTATGATTTATGTATTATTAATTAATAATAATTATCTGTTTTATCTTTAAAAATAATAAATAATAAGCAGTTTCTGTCCTTCTGTCTGTCCGGCGTTTTTCTCAGAAACCGTTCAACGTAGGGCATTTATCCTTACACCGTTGGAAGGTCTCTGTTCTGGGAAGATCCTAAGGATATTTATTTTTTTCGTTCGCGCATGCGCATGCGTAACTTTTAAACGAAGCCAGATAAAGGAACATTTCATAGAAGAAACAATGTTCCATTTGGTCTGTTTAGGTGGAATATAGTGAAAAACTTTACCAGGTGCGTGCACGCATGCGCAACTATTTTGGTCTGTTTAGGCGGAGGGGTGTGTGTGGCGTGGAAGGTGTGGGGGATGTCGTGGAAAGTGTGGTGGTGGTGGTGGTGTGTGGCCATGTGGAAAACTGCATTGCTCTCGGGGTGGCATTGCTCTCGGGGTGCCTTGACAAAGATATTAATTTGACCGCAGATGTTTTGTATTTATATTTCTAAGCCTATTTTTACGCACAGACATCTTTATTTAGCTTTTACTACAGTGAGAAGTTTTGATTTTGTTAAAGACTTTGGTGAAGGAATAAGTAGAAATCCCGTATTTATAAAAGTAATGTCGCAATAAAGATAATAATTTGACCGCGAATGTTTTGCGGGTCTCTGCTAGTTTTTAATTAAGAGCCCTGTAAAGCCTAAAGCTTAAGGGTCAAATTAAATAAACTAAATAGTCCAATTTCACAATTATCTATATTGAAACAAAAACAGAAATTTGTTAAACTGTATTTATTTCATAAAAAAAATAAAAGTTATTCACTTCAATTTAATTCAATATTGCCTTTATAGCTTTGAAGACAATGTTAAAAAGTTAAATGATAAATAGAACGTAGATTTACTGAATAACTTGACTGTATTATTAATTTATTTTTTATATACAAACAATTTGACACTGACGGATACGCAGAAGATAAGAATATAATTCACTCGTGCAAAAACGTTTGCTCAAAAACGATTTTACAATACGTTTCTGAAGAAGGATAAGATATTGCAAATTGATTTTTGGGGGTGGGGGTGACTAATAAAATTCTTAAAATAAAACTCAATCATTGCCGAATAGTAATTTTTTATGCTTTTAGAAATTTAATTGTTTATAGGTGAACTTATTTCCGAAACTATATACTTAAATAAGAACAAAATGACTATTCACATTAAAAAGAAAAAAATTTGATCTGATAAGTGATCAGAAATAAAAATTTACGGGATAAATTAGAGAAAATTAAATAAATATAAATTTAACACCGACTCTAAGCAATTAAAAACGACGCCATTAATCTATTTTATATTAAAAAAAAAAATGCCTTTAAACCTAGTCCAACAATATATACCTCGGAAAGAAATTACGTTTTACTTTTATTATAAAAATAACCCCACAAATCATTTCATTTTACTATATGTTTTCGGGCACTATTTTATTAGTGGGTATCTTTTTAATTCTTAAATTTTTCAAACTTTTGACGTCTGTCTTGAGGCTAAATAAAGACTATGATTTACGATGTTGCTCTTGGCTCTCTTTTAGATTCAGTGAAACTCGTCTAATAATTACTTACTATATTTAATATATCCATTTGTCGTAAATTGCAACTTTTTAACAACATTCATATTACAGTTATAAATTATAATGAAAACATTATAGTGTTATATAGTGTTTTATATATATATATATATGATGAATAAAACCACGAAGGAAAGGAAACACAAAATGGTGCTCAAGCGCTTTCGTCTAATGGCAGCCTCAGGAACACTGAAGTACATAAAAGGGTGACAGCCTATATATAGGTTACAGAAAAAAAAAAAAAATAAATAAATAATAAATAAATAATATATATATATATATATATATATATATATATATGCAATAAACGGAAAAGTAAAAATAAAAATTAAAAATTAAAGGATTATCAGAGAGGCATACAGATTTGTAAGGAAAAAATATCGATTTTTAGCACAAGATCAAATGAATTATAAAAATACAAATTTATACTGGAAATCTGCCCGGGTTTTAACACTCTGCCTTTTTTGGTTAAGTTTCGATGTATATAAAAATAAAATGAAAATTAAAAGTTAATAAAGTAGCATACAAGTTTACCAAAGATTTAGCGTTCTACCCTTCTTATCTAAATCTGTTTTGAAGGAATTCAAAACAACAGGATCGAGTTGAAAAAGACCTTTGCTTATGTTGAAGTTATTTGAAAGTTGGATAATGGCAGACTCAAGAATATTTCTATTAACAATGTTGCTAGAGTGGAATAAAACTGAAGCATTATTCCAATCAATACAGTGGGATAACTCTGACAAATGGACAAAAAGGGCACTGGACAACTGTCCTGTTCTAACGGAATATTGATGCTGTTTTATACGTGTGTGCAAATCCTTCGCCGTCTGACCTATGTAAAAGGAATCACATTGTTTACACCCAATTTTATAGATAATGCCTGAATTATTGGTAGGGCTATTTTTTACTATGATATTTTTCACAATACAGTATTGATATATGAAAATACTACATTAATATCCAAAAGTTTTTTTTTTTTTTTCCCCTTTCTTTCTCTAACCTATATATAGGCTGTCACCCTTTTATGTACTTCAGTGTTCCTGAGGATGTCATTAGACGAAAGCGCTTGAGCACCATTTTGTGTTTCCTTTCCTTCGTGGTTTTATTCATCATAAATATTTTTCACGTGTTACTTTCGTGAAATAATTTTCATATATATATATATATATATATATATATATATATATATATATATATACATTCAACTGCAAAGAACACGCAGTATAAATAACGTAAAGAACGACGCTTGTATAGGAGATATTCCGCGCAAGACGAGAGAGAGAGAACGGAACAAATGAAAAAATGAGGTAACCACCTGGGAATCGAACCCGGGATCTTCCGATTGCCGGTCAGACGCGATAACCATTACACCATGGACCTCACTCTTCCAAATGCCGTAATTCTTCTACATACTCGCAGAAACCAATGCCCCAAGGGGGCACCTCCGCATGCCGTAACATTATATACATTCAACTGCAAAGAACACGCAGTATAAATAACGTAAAGAACGACGCTTGTATAGGAGATATTCCGCGCAAGACGAGAGAGAGAGAACGGAACAAATGAAAAAATGAGGTAACCACCTGGGAATCGAACCCGGGATCTTCCGATTGCCGGTCAGACGCGATAACCATTACACCATGGACCTCACTCTTCCAATGCCGTAATTCTTCTACATACTCGCAGAAACCAATGCCCCAAGGGGGCACCTCCCGCATGCCGTAACATTATATACATTCAACTGCAAAGAACACGCAGTATAAATAACGTAAAGAACGACGCTTGTATAGGAGATATTCCGCGCAAGACGAGAGAGAGAGAACGGAACAAATGAAAAAATGAGGTAACCACCTGGGAATCGAACCCGGGATCTTCCGATTGCCGGTCAGACGCGATAACCATTACACCATGGACCTCACTCTTCCAAATGCCGTAATTCTTCTACATACTCGCAGAAACCAATGCCCCAAGGGGGCACCTCCCGCATGCCGTAACATTATATACATTCAACTGCAAAGAACACGCAGTATAAATAACGTAAAGAACGACGCTTGTATAGGAGATATTCCGCGCAAGACGAGAGAGAGAACGGAACAAATGAAAAAATGAGGTCCATGGTGTAATGGTTATCGCGTCTGACCGGCAATCGGAAGATCCCGGGTTCGATTCCCAGGTGGTTACCTCATTTTTTCATTTGTTCCGTTCTCTCTCTCTCGTCTTGAGCGGAATATCTCCTATACAAGCGTCGTTCTTTACGTTATTTATACTGCGTGTTCTTTGCAGTTGAATGTATATAATGTTACGGCATGCGGGAGGTGCCCCCTTGGGGCATTGGTTTCTGCGAGTATGTAGAAGAATTACGGCATTTGGAAGAGTGAGGTCCATGGTGTAATGGTTATCGCGTCTGACCGGCAATCGGAAGATCCCGGGTTCGATTCCCAGGTGGTTACCTCATTTTTTCATTTGTTCCGTTCTCTCTCTCTCGTCTTGCGCGGAATATCTCCTATACAAGCGTCGTTCTTTACGTTATTTATACTGCGTGTTCTTTGCAGTTGAATGTATATAATGTTACGGCATGCGGGAGGTGCCCCCTTGGGGCATTGGTTTCTGCGAGTATGTAGAAGAATTACGGCATTTGGAAGAGTGAGGTCCATGGTGTAATGGTTATCGCGTCTGACCGGCAATCGGAAGATCCCGGGTTCGATTCCCAGGTGGTTACCTCATTTTTTCATTTGTTCCGTTCTCTCTCTCTCGTCTTGCGCGGAATATCTCCTATACAAGCGTCGTTCTTTACGTTATTTATACTGCGTGTTCTTTGCAGTTGAATGTATATAATGTTACGGCATGCGGGAGGTGCCCCCTTGGGGCATTGGTTTCTGCGAGTATGTAGAAGAATTACGGCATTTGGAAGAGTGAGGTCCATGGTGTAATGGTTATCGCGTCTGACCGGCAATCGGAAGATCCCGGGTTCGATTCCCAGGTGGTTACCTCATTTTTTCATTTGTTCCGTTCTCTCTCTCTCGTCTTGCGCGGAATATCTCCTATACAAGCGTCGTTCTTTACGATATATATATTATATATATATATACAGTATATATATATATAGTGTTTTATATATATATATATATATATATATATATACACACACAGGGTGTCCCATAAGTCCGGCATCATAGGAGAAATTCATATTTTTCTATTTCTACAAACCATAATTCATATTTTTCTCTTTCTACAGGCCATAATGTCTGTGAGCAAGGAAGAACGAATCCAGATAATTCTACTCATAGGAAATCGGAGTCAAAGAGAGGCCGCTGCTGAATTTAACAGACTGCATCCAGACCGCGAGCCAATAACACAGAGTTGTGTTAGCAGACTTGTTGCAAAGTTTAAGGAAACAGGATACATAGAAGATAAACCACGCAGTGGACCTTCAAGGAGGTCCACTGACGATGATACAGCGACTGCTATCCTGGCTCATTTTAACAGAAGTCCCAATAAGTCTCTTCGGCGATTGCCCGCCGAGACAGGAGTGTCGAAAAGTAGCATCCATCCATTGCATTCTTCAGGCTCACAAATGGCATCCATATAAACTTCAGATCCTAAGAAATTAAGCGAAGATGATGATCCCGACCGGCGGATGGAATTTTGTGAATGGGCTACGGAACAATATGCTCGGGATGCCAATTTCCCGTCCACCATTCTGTTCAGTGACGAGGCTGTTTTTTATGGAAATGGTGAGGTAAATCGACAGAACACCCGCTACTGGTCTCAAAACAACCCTCACTGGTATACCTCTTCAAAGGAACAACGTGCATCTCGGGTGATGGTATGGTGTGGCATTTGGAAGGATCGCATCATAGGCCCCCTCTTTTTCGATGAACATGTCACTGGAGGCACCTACCTACGTATGCTGAAGGAAGAAGCATTTCCCAGTGTCTTGAACGAAGAAGGAAATTTCCCAACATGGTTCCAGCAAGACGGCGCTCCTGCACATTACAGCACCCAAGTAAGAGAATACCTGTACCAACAATTCCCTGGTCATTGGACAGGACGTCGAGGGCCTGTGGAATGGCCAGCTAGAAACCCGGATCTCACGCCACTAGATTTTTATCTCTGGGGCCACTTGAAAGCGCTGGTATACGCAGAGAAAATTAGGAGTGTTGAACATTTGCGGCAGCGCATTATTGGAGCATGTAACACCATTACTCCTGACATCATCACCGTGTGCTTGCTGACTGGGTATCACGTCTGAATTTGTGTATTGAAAACAATGGTGGACATATTTGGCACGTTCTGTAAATAAAAGCTTTTGTTTTGCCTTTTTTTATTATTTTTCCTATGATGCCGGACTTATGGGACACCCTATATATATATATATAAAACAATGCCCCTCGTGGTGCAGTGGTTAGTGTCGTTGACTACGAATCCATCGGCCTCGGGATCGAGACTCGGTGACGACAAAACCCAACTGTTCATCCTTCCACACAATAAAGAGATTGGTTGGTAAATAAATAGGTACTTTGGATAGGATAGTGGTTAAGACGCTGGGCTGCTGGTGGGGTATGGTTCGGATTCCACGTTAAACTGTAGGTCTAAGGTGGAGTGAAAAGCTTGACCTTCGTCAGAATAAACAATTCGGGCGGAAGCAAACCAAAGGTGTGTGTATATATATATATATATATATATATATATATATATATATATATATATAATATTGGTTGGCTTTGAACAGATGTTCAGGATCGACCTGTGTTTAACCCCACTGCAGCATGCCACCTTATTTGGGAGATTTTATGATACCCATCCACATACCAAACAAAAGAAGGCTAATCAATTGGGTGAGCTGCGCGCCGCCTTACAAGAAGGGAATTAAACCGGAAGGATATATATATCCTTCCGGTTTGATTCCCTTCGCGTAAGGCGGCGCGCAGCTCACCCAATTGATTTATATACCATGTGTGTACGTGTGTGTGTGTGTGTGTAAACGAACTGTGCCGAAATGGCGAGCTTTCTTTAATTTAACTACTGTAAACAAGAATTCGCTAAACTTTTAACCCTTGCTGATCTGACACGTATTTCATTTGTAATGATCAGCTTTGTCAACAAGGCAGTTCTCTCGCAATGGGATTCCTCGTAACCTAACCTAACCTCTCAGAAGCTGTTTTAGAAAGAGAATATACAGTATGTGATCTTTCCAGGAAAGATCACGAGAAAAGGAAACGCCATGAATGTTAAGAGAAGAGGAAGGATTGAGTTGTTGTGTATTGTTGAAGGTAAAGGGATAGTCGTGTGGAAGATTGTGACGAATGGACAGATGAAGGAATTGAGTTTTTGAGGTATTGAAAGCCACGATGTTTTCTCTGCCCCAATCAGACACTAGAAAACTATATCTATTTATATGTATTTAAAATAATTATTTAGAATCAAGTTTGCACTGATAATGGAAGATATTTCGAAACGTCTTCAGTAAATTATGAAGGTATGATAACAACTTTACTTTTCCTCAGGGCCCAAGCATTGTCGGTGGGGGAGGAGTAAAAAGGATAAAGTTTACTCGGGCTCAGACAGCCAAGAGGCTCGGCAAGGCACAATTAAGGAAATATTTTGAACTTTTATTTTTTAGCTTTTTTTTTTGTCACTGGTCTTTATTATTAATTTTGATCCGATTTTAATGCAATTTTTTTCCAATAAAAATATGCCAAAGTATGCATGAATGACCTGTCTAAAACCAAGGATAAGTGGGCAGGAGTCAGAGACAAGGGGGCCCGGCCATGTAATTGTGTACCAGGCCCGAGAAAGTGATGCGAGAAACTGTAGGTCTAAGGTGGAGTAACAAGCTTGACCTTCGTCAGAACGAATAATTCGGGGGGAAGCAAAACCAAGGTTAACCAAGGTTTTATATACAACTTCGTAAAGTTTGGTGAATTAAATAACAGAATGGAATCACTATCTTTAAGTGGACCTAAAAACAAAGAGGAAAAACTTAATTGATAAATTAAATTAGTAAAGCACTCTGCTTCAGTTTTACGGAAGAAATGAGTTACATGGAGTACAAGGCGTTACAAGGGAAAGCGGAAGCCTCAAAGACCTTTCGGTCCACTCGCAGAGGTTCCTGTTATTAAACTTGTTATTTTTGTAATTATTTTAGCAGTAGCCGAAAACTGGATAGAAAAACATAAGACTGTCTCCCCATCCTCCGCTCCCTCTCCACCAAAAGCGGGTACGGAAAAAGGTTGAAGAAAATACCTTGACCCTGGAAAAATAACCGAGGGAATTTAACAGGTAAAAGGAGAATATATAAACTACCTCTACATTTACGCTTTTTTTATGCAGGAAGTAGGGACAAGTGGAGGCGCCCGTAAAAATGCCTCCCCCTCCTCGTATGTAAGAAGGAGAGAGCCCAAATCAAAGTCTCCGAGATTCATAATACTATTTTTTATATAAATTTTGAAAAAATTGTGTGATGTGTAAAATGCATGTATTTGTAGTGAGAAATAGAGGGAGAAGTGTGTGTTTGAGAGCATGCTGGACTGCTCACAGGGTAGGTGAGACACGGAAAAAGATCAGCTAAAGAGGACAGTGACATTAGAAACGTGAGTTCTAGCACTCCCTGTCTCCTGCCTAACGTTACCGAAGTACTTCCGTGGTCGATTGGTGTCTACAATCTCGTCCTTCATAAAAATTGTACACAAGATAGGACCGTTGTATAGACTAACATAATAATATACAGGGTGTCCCATAAGTCCGGCATCATAGGAAAAATAATAAAAAAGGCAAAACAAAAGCTTTTATTTACGGAACGTGCTCAATATGTCCATCATTGTTTTCAATACACAAATTCAGACGTGATACCCAGTCAGCAAGCACACGGTGAATGATGTCAGGAGTAATGGTGTTATATGCCCCAATAATGCGCTGCCGCAAATGTTCAACACTCCTAATTTTCTCTGCGTATACCAGCGCTTTCAAGTGGCCCCAGAGATAAAAATCTAGTGGCGTGAGATCCGGGCTTCTAGCTGGCCATTTCACAGGCCCTCGACGTCCTATCCAATGACCAGGGAATTGTTGGTACAGGTATTCCCTTACTTGGGTGCTGTAATGTGCAGGAGCGCCGTCTTGCTGGAACCATGTTGGGAAATTTCCTTCTTCGTTCAAGACACTGGGAAATGCTTCTTCCTTGAGCATACGTAGGTAGGTGCCTCCAGTGACGTGTTCATCGAAAAAGAGGGGGCCTATGATGCGATCCTTCCAAATGCCACACCATACCATCACCCGAGATGCACGTTGTTCCTTTGAAGAGGTATACCAGTGAGGGTTGTTTTGAGACCAGTAGCGGGTGTTCTGTCGATTTACCTCACCATTTCCATAAAAAACAGCCTCGTCACTGAACAGAATGGTGGACGGGAAATTGGCATCCCGAGCATATGAATTATGGTTTGTAGAAATAGAAAAATATGAATTTATCCTATGATGCCGGACTTATGGGACACCCTTATTTGTGCTGATTGTATATCAACTACTTGGGATCGTCACAAAAACTTCGAACATATCGTTTTGATTTTATACAAAATATTTACAGCTGTATTTAGCGAAGTACCGGGCCAACAAACACTTCATGGCCCACTCCAGGCTCGTCCGAAAAGGAATAGGAGAGAGGTAAAGGTCAAACTCTCCATGTCTACACCCATGTACGCGAAAAGCCATCAACCGAAAAAGGGATGAAATGCCTCTACAGGAAAGTCGTTGAGACAGGAATTGAGAACTGTTCATCTTGGACTGCTGCAGGACTTCCTTCTCCATCAGTTCCTAAGGCAATTTTCCAAAAGGACGTAGTTCCCTGCTTCTGTACTTTAAATCTTAGAGATTATTTTAATTAAACTTCTCCATGAGAACGGATTGGATAAGAAGGAAAACTTCCGTGGCCTCCATTCTCACTCGAACCTAAACCCTTTAGACTTCCTTCTATGAAAAGCCATGTAAAGAGCGTCGTTTACCCGACAAGGCCTCAACATTTGACAGAAATGAAGGCGCGAATCGAAACAACTGTCCACCAAATCAGACAGCATCAAATTGAAAATGTTTTCCATTCCTCGCAAAATGGGAATGAACTTTGCATTGTCCGAAGAAGAGGATGTGGCGAGGGATAAAGTGATAGTGTTAAATGGCCAAAAAACTTTGATAGTCAAGGTTTGTATTGCCATTTACTATTTTTTTTTCTCAAATAGGTAAAAAGTTATTAAATTTTAAAGCCTACCAAAGTTTTCTCTCTCTCTCTCTCTCTCTCTATATATTATATATATATATACACATGTGTGTGTGTGTGTGTGTGTGTGTGTATATATGGGATGAATTTCACACTTGAATACGTGAAATGAATAAATTATGAAAATCCACAAGGAAAAAGACATTATTCCAAGGCCTTTCGTGTATTCAGCAGTACATTCCCTGACAAGGTGTACTGTTGAATACACGAAAGACCTTGAAATGATTTTATCTTTTTCCTTGTGAGTTTGCATCATATAACGAATAGAGAGGTAATATGGTAAATTTAAAGGCCTGAAAACAATTTTGTCAAGATTTGAACCTAATTTCCGTTCAGTATTTAATGTTATGTAAAATTATATTAATTATTCTTGTTCATTTTGAGTGAATTAAATATTACTTTGTTGTGGCGACAAAAACACGATTGGAGTATAGATGAGATATGTTATATAAGCCACAAAATACTTTCTTAAAGTATGAAGAGTTTATAAAGCATTTGTTCTACTTGAGACCCTCCTAGGAAGAAGTGGCTAAGCGACAAAATTTAAAAAGAAAACACAAAAGAAAACGGAGTTAAAAGTTGTATCAATTTGAAAGTGGAATAACTGTTGAAATTTTGAAGATATTTCATTAATTTCATTAATGTTGCATTCGCTGCAGAGAGAAATCCAAGTCTTTTTCTTAGCGTGTCATTCATTTGTGGAATTTATTTGAATATTTCTGCAATAGTTAGAGGCAAGGACTTTTTCGTTTTAGTGAAGAAAAATTCTTGCTGAGAATTTCTGATGTTAATTAAATTCACCACAAAGATATGGTGTCATAGTGTCATACTCGTGTAAGGTTTTCGTAAAAAATTTCAGAGGTAAAGCATCTAATCACACACACACACACACACACACACACACGTTTCAATGCAGGGAATAAAATAATATGGAATTGCGGTGTCATTTGCTTGACCTTCATATTGTAAGAGAATAATTGACCGAATTCAGTGATGTTACATTCGCTGGAGAGAAATTCAAGTCTTTTTCTTTATCGTGTCAATTATTATGGAATTTATTTGTATATGTACTATATACCTAATTTTGGTTCACTGTTATTTAAATTTGGTTAGGCATTTGTTAATGTTAACACTGACAATTTAAATTTGGTTAGGCATTTGTTAATGTTAACACTGACAATTATGAGTGTCGTAAATTAAGGATTTACGATAGCACTGCATCTATTTAAGTGCAAAAAAATTGGTCGAGGATGGATTGAATTGCAAAATCGTTTTCTCTTTACCGTTTTTCTTTTTAGTGGCCGACTAATGTAAATACGAATGGGTCAAGACGAAAAAGATTTGGAACAGTCCGTTAGAGTCGAAAGTAAGCTGTGGGGGTAAAAAATTTTTGCTTAACCAATTTGCTGCGCAATGTATAAATAGATTTAGGAAATAAGAGAAGAGGAAGTTATAACGATACAGTAAATAATGAAGTGTTTATCGTGTGACAGACGCGCAGAAAATATTAACTGAACAGTTAAACATAATGTTAACTGAACAATTGAACATAAATAAACATATGTTAAAGAGGAGTACTGTTAATTAACAGTTAAATAATACCTAAATGTAAGAATACGTACGAGAGTGTAGTTAAATATACAGAATAAATCTGAAATTATTCTTTTAAACTTCTGTTTAAAAATTTTAGAGAATAAGTATGAAATTATTCTTTTAAATATAAGTAAAAAAGGTAAAAAAAGTAGGAAGAAAAATACTGAAATTCAGATGAAGACAAAAACCTCAAAAATCAATTTTTAGTTTAAAAGTTTGTAAAAATTTAAAATGACAGTCATTTCTTCGTTCATTTTTCAACGAATGCGTTTTAATTCCTGCTTTAAATGCTATAAAAGAAACTGGAATTGTTATCAGGCATGAAGAATGCAGAATTAAAATGCAAAGCAGATAAGGAGCGTGTCTGGCAGGGAGGTATTCAAAGAGAGAGAGAGAGAGAGAGAGAGATGTATTATTAGGACTGTTTTAAAGTATGGAATATGACTGCATTTAATTATTCTTATAAAGTAATAATAAATTAAATAAAGTGACAGGCGTGTCTTGAGTTACTGAAATAGGGAAGCAAATTAGGGCATGGTTAATTAATCATTCTTAGGAAAAAGTGATGAATGATGAAATTTTCTAATTAATCAATGAGTAACTGATTAAAAATGATTAAAAATAAATACTTCTGAAAAGAGTAAGAAAGAGCTTTATTGTTTCTGTTGCGTGAGATAAGACCGAAGAAAACATTTTGCTCAAACATTTAGTTTGCTTTAGTTCAAGAAATCAGGCATGGGCGGATTAAACAATTTATACATGTAAAAAGGTGCCAAATTCAAATTATACATTACAAAATTTAAGGTAAAATGATGGTGAAATTCTGAGGAAAATTAATCATTTCCCATCATTTTCTAAAACTATTTTTTTGATTAATTAATGATTAAATCCGAGACAATGATTAACTGATTAATCTGAACCATGTCCTGAAGCAAATTGAATACTCCCTTAATATAAAAGTGTGTTAATATTTTTGTTTTATAATATATTTTTATATATTTTTTAATATATTTTTATATCTTTATATGTTTTATAATAAGCTGCGATATATCTCGCTGGAGTTAAGGCGGTGGTGAATGCCTTGCTGTACTTTTATAATAACTGGTTTTGTATATACTTTTCATGAACCAATAATTAACATATAAAGAGGTATTTTTTATTTTAACATAATTTAATTTTAAAATAATTTCATAACTGAACCTTAAAAATCTTTTAATATTCTCACATTCGTTAGTGCTAAAAAACGTTTTCTCAAGCCAAAAATGGTTGCTCACCTTCCGTAGGTCATTTCTGCAGGTGAGATTATGTCATGAATATTGACCATGATTCGTGGCAGGTCGGAGAGTGCCAGAGGAAAATCCCAATCAGTTGTCCCCAGCGAACGCTTCATCATGGCATTAGCTGTAAGGATCTGGAACACCGCTCGGATTAAATAGGCCGCTGTAAAGATTAGTTTCATAGATTAAATTCTAAAATTCTGGGTTTTTTTTAAAGTTTAGCTTTCAAGTAGATGAAAGATGCACAATGTACAATGTACAATGTACTGTAGATGTACAATAATAATAAGTTAAAAAATCCAAAGCGAACAGAAATATACTTTTACTAAAAACATTTCGTATCAGTATGAGATGACAAACTATTATTTGTCCTTTTGATAAGTGTAAAAAATACATTCATTTGCATATAGGAACTAACACGTCCTGTATTATAACGACTTGTATAAATTAATACAAAATATTGATGACCAAAGATATATATACTGTATATACAAGGTGTACCAAAATGATGAACAACTTTTAAAATGGCTGCCATTTTTTATACTAATGAATAGTTTCTCTCTAGTTTCAAGTAATATAAAGAAAACATCAAAAAGTTTTGTTGGTCAGAATTCTAACCATGTCGGCCAATTTTTCTGTCCCACAGACACGGACAGAAGACACTGATCGTAGAAGCATATTCTGACAGGAAGTCATATGTTGCAACGTAGAGACAGTTTCATAGGAACCGTCCAACCACAAGAATTCCCAATTACAAAACCATCAAACATATTATGGAGAAGTTGAGACATACGGAAAATGTTAATGACTAGATAAGAAACCACAGAGGACGGAAATCTACTGCAAGAACACCTGACAGAATTCCAGGTTGTAAGACAAGAATTGCAAGCCTCACCAAGAAAGTCAACACGCAAGCTTGGAAGGAGACATAATTAACGCTCTATCATAAATATGAGAAAATTCAGCTCCAGGGCAGACACATGGAGTGCCACGTTTCTGAAAAAAAATGTAAAGAGAGTATTGCCAAGCCACTAAATTTAATATGGAGAAAATTACTCGACACAGAACAAATACCACTTTCATTAAAGACCGCGACCATTACCTCCTTATTCAAAGGAGGTATCAGAGTAATGCCTAAGAACTATCGGCCAGTAGCTCTCACCTCCCAATTAGGAAGTGGTTCGAGCGTGTAATCAGAGGCAAAATTGCTTACTTCCGACAAGAAAAGGATTTATTCTATCCGAACCAACATGGTGTCAAAGAGAAGGGGCAGATTCTGTACTGTCCCACTCGCGGTAGGACAGGGAGCCATGAAAACGAGGATCAAAAATACCCTCAGAATACAAGGCCCGAAACTTTTTAATGTCTTGCCAAAAGAACTGGGGAACCTCCAGCACACCAACCTGAATAATTTCAAGAACCAGCTGAACAGGTTCTTGTGTAAAGTCCTTAACCAGACATATGTAGCTGGCTACGAGAGCACCAGGTGAAGAGTGGAAACAAATTACCTCTTCCACCATATCTCGCAAATGATGCGAGTTGCTGCGGAGGGATCGATCGCAGGTCGATCCTGAACCATCGTTCAAATTATCTAAAGGTAAGGTATATACATATACATATGTTACAACTCAGAATGGTTCCCTGAGAAACTTCCCTTACCGGAACAACAAGGATCTGACAAGGAAAACTATATTTTGGAGCCTTTACGAGTAACCCGTTGCCCACATTGGGCTTCCATTATGAAAAAAAGAAAAACTATGGTATTTGTCATTTACCATTATTTATTTGGACACACGGTCTGTGTGTAATATATATATATATATATATATATATATATATATATATATATACAGGGTGGGCGGAATGTAGCTCCCTATTTTGGATTGGTAAAAAATATGTATATTATCCATTTATTTCAGAAGAAATAATATGAAAGGTAGGCATACATGGTAGGTTTTCTCTAAAATTCAATGTGGGCTCCAACTCTTTCCACCAGCTTCTGGAGGCCCCAGGAATGGCGTCCACTGACTTTAGCAGGAACTCCGGCGGATGGAGGACATGACTTCCCGAATTCGGTCCTCCAGTTCTTCCAATGTCCTCGGTTTGGTGCGGTAGACTTCTTCCTTTACCCACCCCCAAAGAAAGAAGTCGCACGGTGTCAAGTCGGGGTTCCTGGCTGGCCATTGATGTGGACCACGACGACCCATCCAACGCCCAGGAAGTGGGCATCCAGCCACTCACGGACAACAGAGCGAAGTGCGGAGGGGCGCCATCTTGCATAAATATCAGATCTTTGGGGGTGGGTAAAGGAAGAAGTCTACCGCACCAAACCGAGGACATTGGAAACTGGAGGACCGAATTCGGGAAGTCATGTCCTCCATCCCGCCGGAGTTCCTGCTAAAGTCAGTGGACGCCATTCCTAGGCGGCTCCAGAAGCTGGTGGAAAGAGTTGGAGCCCAAATTGAATTTTAGAGAAAACCTACCATGTATGCCTACCTTTTCATATTATTTCTTCTGAAATAAATGAATAATATACGTATTTTTTTACCAATCCAAAATAGGGAGCTACTTTCCGCCCACCCTGTATATATATATATATTAAAAACACAATGCCAGTTTGCCCGAATAAAGAGGGAAAACTCTCTCGGATAGCTCCGGGGTTTTTGGTGGTTTATTCTTTAACCATTTGGAATTTTAATTGCTTATATATATATATAAAAAAAATTTTAATACTTTATTAATTCCATTTTCGAAAGATACCAACAGTAAAGCATATAAAAAAATAAAATTCTTCTATTGTGAGCCATTTATACAGTGCCCTGCCTGAATAAAATAAACATTCTTCTAAAGCAGGGGTGGGGAACCTTTATTTTGTGGCGAGCAAATTTCAACTAAAATACTCTGTACAGGGCAAATTGCAGCTTTAAAAGTAGTTTGGGACATAATTAAGATGTAAATACTGTATCACTTTAAATAATCAAACTGTCCGCGGGCAATTAAATTATACTAATTTAATTACACATTATGCCCGCGGGGGGCAGGTTCCCCACCCGTGTCCTAAAGCAACGGAAACATGATAAAACATGATGTCCTCCAAGTGAAGTTCCCATTCTGAAACAAGGGCAGAAGGTTCTTATCTAAGGTGGATACGTAATCTTTTGAATTAAGACGTCCTTCTACGAGCGCAGGATCAGTTTCTCAGAGTGCCAAATGGCTCCCCACGTCCAATATAGCGTTGGGTACAAAGACGTGTAGCTAGATGGGAGCCATTGCTCTTTGAGACTAATAAGGGGAAATGGAAATAATATGAGTGGTCCGTGAAGATGAAGGATAATTCTGATCAGTTTCGGCATTCTTTCGTCTTCTAAAATCAAGCAAGATTCCAGCAGCTTCCTTCGGGAGGACGGATCTGGGTATGGAGAATCTGTGGCGATATGTTAAATCCCAAACTGGTACAACCTCTTGTGAAAATCAGTGGATGTGCTGTGGGTAGGCATTTGACACTCTGAAAAACTTACCCTCTGTTCGTAGATAGACGTCTTAATTAAAAAATTACATATCCATCTTAGAAAAGAATCTCCTGCCTTTGTTTCGGAATAGAAACTTCACCTGGAGGACATCGCGTTTGAAGAGGACGATGCCACATGTTCATTCCGTTGCATTAGGAGGGTGTTCATTTTATTCTAGCAGGGCGCTGTATGTATACTAGTAGAGTCGCCTATTAACGAAGACGTATGCCTTTCTATTTTGTCTACGAAAACGCCAACATGAAAAGTGAAGTAATGAAGTGAAGTTTAACTGGTGCTCACCCAAAGTGACAAGAGCGATGCAAGTGACGGGATCGAGGGTAAGTCCCCCATATCCTGATCCCCCATATCCTGATCCCCCATATCCTCCTCCGCTACGGTCTTCAGCTCCTAAAATGATCGAAGTGAGTTGCTCAAGTATTTCGTCTTCGTCCTTCGCATTTTTGCTTATATCGAAGACCTTTTCGATGTTCGGAGGCTCCAGGAGGTAACCGATGACTCGAGATGTAGATTTCATTACGCCATCAGTTTCGTTCGTTTGGTTTGATTTTACTTCTTCTTTTAATTTATTTTGGTTTAAGTTTGTAGTTATTTTTTGTTTTTGGTTGTCGTAAATTGTGGAAACTTTGTTAACCGTTTTCAAAAAGTTCTCTATGGTTTTAGACTCCCCTAGCGCAGTCTTGCTGACGGAATCTAATACTCTGAAATACTTTTTTAAAGTTGAAGGGTCGTGTTTTTTTCTTGGACTGCCGTTGATAGTATTATTTCGTACTGCGGGAATTTGTACTACGTCATGATTTTTAACGGGAGAGTTTTCACCGGCATTACTGTGACCAATATCAGCTAAAAGGTTAAATATGTGGTCGACTTTTCCTTCATTTATGGATTTTCTACTTGAAGGGGAAATTTGGTCGCCGTTATATAAAGAGTTTGTGACACCACAAGAAGTAACAAGAAGTAGGTTTATAAGTATCAGTAACTTGATGCACATTTTATCCATCTGAAATTCAATTATATACCGGATGATTACAAATGATCTCGATTTTAAACATTTATTATGAAAAAACTAACAAAGCTACAGCGAAAAGCAAGATATACGAATAAAGAAGAACTCAAAAAGTTTTATTTACAAGCTATTGAAGTTCAGTATGAGCTCCTTTTGTGGTTCTACAAACATCAAAACGGTATTCTGTTTCCCTCCATACATTTTGTAGCATATCATACTAAACTTTTCTAACAGCCTCACGTATCCTTTCCTTCAAATGTTCCGAAGTTGTTGCCATTGATGGAATAAAAACTTCATTTTTTGACATAGCACCAGAGGAAGAAGCCAAGTGGGGTTAGATCGGGCGAACAAGCCGGCCAAGGAATAGGCCCCCCGCGCCCGATCCAACGATCAGGCAATTGCCCATTCAGGAATGTTGTAACCTCATTGTGGAAATGGGGTGGCGCACCATCCTGCTGAAACCACACATCAGCTTTGTCCTCTAGCAGTTGAGGCATCAGACACAGCTGTAGCATATCGCGGTAAATGATACCGTTAATTGTATGTTCAGCAAAGAAGAATGGACTGTACACTTTCTCAGCGGTAAGAGCCCAAAACACGTTAACTTCCGGGCTATCTCTGACGTGTTCACTATTACAAATAAAAATTCCCTGAAATATTCTTTATTCGTATATCTTGCTTTTCGCTGTAGCATGGTTAGTTTTTTCATAATAAATGTTTAAAATCGGGAAGATCATTTGTAATCACCCGGTGTGTGTATATATATATATATATATATATATATATATATATATATATATATATAATAAAATAAAATGTATGTTCTAAAAACGAAAAATTGAAATTGTTAGTCTTAAGATTAATTAATTATTGGTTATTATTGAATGTTTCACCAACAGAAAACTTTAATGTTTCATAACTTTGTTTCGGTTCATTTGCGCAAGATATGAAGATCATATTTGAACAGAACACACCAAAATACATTAGAAAATTGTATTTTGGATATTAATTTCAGTGTTGGTGAAACATTCAATAATTACCTTAATTATCACTGTCACTTATAACGTAATTTAAATATATTTTTATTTAAAAAAAAGATACAGTTAAATACAGTTTGAATAATTGGGCGGACGCGAATAATCATCAGCCTTCTGTCATATAAACTTCAATGTTCCGCTAAAATCTTTCTAAACAATTGTTCCTACGCGTTCAACCCTTAACGTATAGGACGTCTTGTGCCACGGGGCCACTGGGGTAATTAGGCTCGGTAAGAACTCGTTTTAACTTAGGTTCGATACCGAAATAAACAACAGCATATAATTACGTGCAATAAATAAATTTGCGGGTGAAAGAATGAAGTTTATTAGTTGATTAATAAATCAAAATGAAATAATAGCAATTATGAACGAGTCTAAATTAATAGCATTTAATAAATTCTAAATGATTTAATTATATATATACGTTGATGAATTAAGAGAAAATTTAAAAAAATAGGGGGATCTCATCCTACCTTCATCACTTCGTCTTTTAAATATTTGATAAATACGTGTTAATATTCGACTTTTAATGTAAACGAAGCGGTGATAACTCTTTTTATGGGTTCGAACTCGTCTTTTATTACTTTTTTAAAATAGAAAATTCCTTCGAGTCATTTTATAAATTAGGTAAATATACATTGTATGTAAATGCCTGGAAATAAGAACTGTATTTTATGGTATTTATATTTTCACTTCCACGACCCTAAAATGTAACGGTTTTTTCCTCCAAGGAATAAATAGTGAATTTCACCTTTTTTAATCCACACTAAAATTCGATAACTGTGCACGCAACACACACACACACATACACACACACACACACACACACACGGGCGCGCGGGCGACAGAACAAACTTTTCCGTTCATTTGTTATTTTCACCATGAACAAAAGTTAAAAGGAAAAGATTTCACACTTCACGCTGAGATGGAAGATCAAAAGGTCCATTCGCCAATCTCGTTTGATTGTTACATTTTTAATTTTACATCACTAATGAGCACCGGTTTTTTAATTATAATACAGCAATATATATATATATATATATATATATATATTATATATATATATACACAGTGTATATATATATATATATATATATATATATATATATATATATATATATATATATATATATACACAGTGTGTGTATATATATATATATATATATATATATATATATATATATATATATGTATATATATATATTATATATATATTATAATATATATATATATATATATATAGGGTGATCGAAAAGTCTCTCCGCAGTAGTAATAAGATATTTACTTTATTGAAATTTTACATAAGGAGATATAAGAATTCTATAAATGTAATGACATATTTTTAGTTGAGTTCGTGTTTAAAAATGGTAATAAATACACAGAATTTGTAAAGCGAGAATTCCAGAAACGATTTCCGGAGACACCATTGCCTCATCGAGATACTATCCGTGATTTAATTGCAAAGTTTCGCAAGACCGGCTCTGTTCAAGATGTTCCGAGAAGTGGAAGACCATCCGTTTTAACTGAGGCAAAGTTGGGTGACATTTCTGATCGATTGCTACAAAGCCCAACAAAATCACTCAGGAGACTGTCGCAACAATGTGGATTGAGCTATGGCTCCACCCAAAAAGCAGTTAAGAAAGAACTCAAATTATATCCTTACAAAGTGACAGCCGTGCAGGAACTGAAAATTGCAGATTTTCCAAACACGTTAAATTATTGTGAGTGGTTTCATAATTTTATTGATCAAAATGGAGAAGACATTTTGGATGTGACGTTTTACAGAGACGAAGCATGGTTTAGCCTTTCAGGGTACGTCAACTCACAAAACACGCGTCTGTGGTGCTCTGAAAACCCTAACAGTATTCACGAAGCTCCTCTACATCCTGAAAAAATTGGCGTCTGGGTTGCGATTTCAAGACAGCGTATCATTGGTCCAATATTTTTTTCTGAAACCATCAATTCAGAGGGTTACTGTGAGCAAATTTTACACTTATTTATTGGCCAGTTGAACGAAAACGAACTCCAAAATGCATACTTTCAGCAAGACAGTGCTACAGCACACACAGCTCGTTATTCCATGCAATTATTGGAAGATGTCTTCGGAGAACGCATAATTTCAAGAGGAATTTGGCCTCCCCATTCACCTGACCTCACGCCTGTTGATTTTTACTTTTGGAGGGCTGCTAAGAGCAGTGTTTAGAAAAATAATCCAAAAACTATTGATGAATTACAAACGGAGATCCGAACTTACGTGCAGTCTATTTCAGCTGAAACATTACACACAGTATTTGCTAATAAAGTAAGAAGGATCCAGCTATGTCGAGAAAACGGTGGAAAACACTTCCAGCACTTACTCTAAACAATGATATGTCATTACATTTATAGAATTCTTATATCCCCTTATGTAAAATTTCAATAAAGTAAATATCTTATTACTACTGCGGAGAGACTTTTCGATCACCCTTTATATATATATATATATATATATATATACATAAATTACAACGAATGGTAAATACTTAAAATGAATATCAACTTTAACTCGTAAATGCATATCCGTGATACTGTACAGTAGTTCGTACTCCAGTATAAATACGCAAATACTTTTTTATTTCAGCCCAGAAATGGCTTCGAATCTAACAACAGAAGACCGGGTAGAACTTGTGCTCATGTACGCAAGACAGGGCGCTACACACAGAGAAGTTGCTACCGAATTCAATAGAAATCATCCTGATAAGCATCCAGTAACACATGCGACTGTTGGCAAGTTGTTTAAATGTTTCAAAGAAACAGGAAGTGTACATGATCGACGGCGTTCTGGTCGTCCAAAAACTGCAACTGATGAAAATACCTCTGCAATGGTATGTGAAACTTTAACGAATAGTCCAGTAAAGGCAACAAGAAGATTATCAAATGAAACACGCATCTCGAGAACGTCAATTCGAAGAATTATTAAAAATCATAAATTCCATCCCTAAGTGTCTCGATGTCAGAGGCCGCCAATTTGAGCATTTGTTATAATTTGTTGTTTATACTGGAGTACGAACCACTGTACAGTATCACAGATACGCATTTACGAGTTAAAGTTGATATTCATTTTAAGTATTTACCATTTGTTGTAATTTATGTATTAAAATAAATATTTTCCTATGGATCCAGACTTTCGGCCCACCCTGTATATATATATATATAAATATATACATTTCAACTGCAAAGAACACACAGTATAAATAACGTAAAGAACGACGCTTGTATAGGAGAACATTCCGCGCAAGATGAGAAGAGAGAACGAACAAATGAAAAAATGAGGTAACCACCCGGGAATCGAACCCGGAATCTTCTGATTGCCGGTCAGATACGATAACCACTACACCATGGTCCTCACTCAATCAGAAGTCGTAATTCCTCTATATACGTGCAGAAACCAATGCCCCGAGGGGGGCACCTCCCGCATGCCGTACCTATATATACACATTTCAACTGCAAAGAACACACAGTATAAATAACGTAAAGAACGACGCTTGTATAGGAGAACATTCCGCGCAAGATGAGAAGAGAGAACGAACAAATGAAAAAATCATCGATGCATTCATAATTTAAGTGGAAGTATGAAGAGCTAAACATGGTTTTACATAGAGCACCATATACAGGGTAATTATAAATGATCTTCTCGATTTTAAACATTTATTATGAGGAAACTAACAAAACTACAGCGAAAAGCAAGATATACAAATAAAGAAGAACTCAAAAAGTTTTATTTACAAGCTATTGAAGTTCAATATGAGTTTGTTTTGTGGCTCTGAAGGCATCAAAGCGGTATTCTGTTTCCCTCCATACATTGCCCGCAAAGACTATGATTTAATTGCGATAAATGAATCGTGGCTTAGCACTGAAACTAGGGATGAATACCAGTATTCAAATACCGGTATTAAAATCGATATTGTTTCAAAAAAGTAATACCGATCTCAGGGCTTTCAATACCGGTTTTTCGGTATTATTAACCACACGTTCTTTAGTCTATTTATAACTGATTGATGGTTGCGAGTTGTTGTTAAGTGAAGGAAAAACATCAATTAAAAACCTTTTTAAAGGTTTCGTTGGCCCTTTTTTCAGATTATTACGAAAATGTCAATAAAATCAAAGGTTTGGAAGTATTTTCAAAAGGAGAATAAAGATGAAGCAGAATGCATTAAATGTGAAAATGTTATTAACTGTGGTGGAGGTTCAACCACTGGAATGGTCGTTCATTTAAGAACAATTCGTAAAATTGTTGTTAAGAAGACAGAAAATCATCCAAATAAAAGTAAAAACAACTTTGGATGGTTTTATCGCCGAGAAATCTATCGAGGAAGAACCTTCAAAACTTGTCTGTGTGGATCGATTTAGTTTCAATATTCTATTGCCAAAAGTGGATTTATTCAAGATAATTTAAAAATTAATAAATATGACAAACCACATCCAACTGTTGAATCTGAAAGAGCATTTTCTGCTGCTAGATTATTTCTTGCAAAGTTGAGATCTAATCTAGCTGAAGAAGCCTTAAATGGTCTCTTTTTCTTTAAAATTTACTTTAAAATTTACTTTCTTTAAAAGTTACTTCCAAAATCATCATAAGAAATAAAAATTTTATATGAAAAAAACATTTTTTATAAAATAATTTATATAAAACATTTACCTATTTTTGTTTCTTTTCACAAATAAAAAATTAGAAAATCTGTCATTGTTACTCCTTAAGTCCTTAATCTTATGTGTATCTCTTTTTCTTGTGTATATGTGTAATCTTATGAGTATATATATATATATATATATATATATATATATATATATATATATATATATATATTAACTATGTACAGCCGATATTACTTTCATCCCTAACTGAAACACGTGACTTTGTAGGGGCGTATCAAATTAGAGGTTATAGACTTTTTGCTAAAAACAGAATAGGTAGGCGAGGAGGAGGTGCTATGTTGTATATCAAAGATAATATTGCGAACGCTACAGAATTAAAGCACAGAATTTCAGAACCGATAGATTCGATTATAACAGAACTTAAATTGAGCGAGTTCAAATTTGTTGTTGCCGTTATACTGTATATAGGCCCCCTAATCAAATAGCTGATACGGACGAAGCGTTATATCGTGAACTAAAGAGAATAATAGGTAGTAAACAGGTCTTAATTATGGGTGACTTTAATTGCGCTAACATGAATTACGATACCATGCAGGGAGACGCGGAAGGTAACCGTTTAGTTAATTTTCTCGAGGATAGCTTTCTTATTCAAAAGGTTGGGGAACCTACGAGGTTGGACAGTATTTTAGATTTAGTAATAACTACGGATGATAGGCTAATCACGGATCTTCAAGTAATAGAACCGTTAAGCAATAGCGGTCACAGTGTGGTAGAGTTTGTCCTCTCGGTAAGTCACTCGAAACCAGCTAACTCCTTTAAAATTCCTGACTTCTAGCGCGCAGACTTTTGTAAATTTAGAAATGAATTGTCACGCGTCGAATGGGAAAACGTAATGGGGACCTCCAACGCAAAAATAATGTGGGAATCATTTGAAACAGTGCTTAGGATTATAAATGAGGAATTTGCACCGTACAAGATTAAGCGTGCAAAAGTAAATAAGAAGCCCTTTTGGTTTACTTCTAGAATAGGGAATATTATAAAGAGTAGAGAAAGGGCTTATGGGCTACATAAGTGCGATAAAGACAATTTGTGGTTACGAAACAACTGTATATCGTTAAGGCGTAAAGCGAAAAGCATAATAAAAAAGTTCAAGCGTGATTTTGAAATTTCCATAGCTCGTGACGGCAAAGAAAACCCCAAGCGATTTTTTCAATACGTTAACAACAGAAACCCGGTAAAGAGCGTGTTGGGACCGTTGAGAAATTCTGAAGTGACCTAGTTTCCGAAAACAAGCAAATGGCTACTCTGCTAAACGAATTTTTTACGTTAGTTTTTTCAATAGAAAATGTAACGAATATCCCAACGATCATAGACATAATACCTTTCGATAATGGCAATACTTTAGATAATATTGTGGTGAGTGAAAGGGAAGTACTGCACTGTATTTGCAAAATGAAAATGCTTAACTCACCGGGGCCGGATTCCATATATCCCAGACAACTAAAAGAATTAAAGGAAGGCAGTGTTGTGCCGTTAACAAAGATTTTTAATGCGTCTATTTCTGAGGGGTACGTACCAGATAATTTCAAGTTAGCAAATATAACGCCTATTTTTAAGAAAGGCAATAAAGGTGCGGCGGGAAATTATAGGCCAATCAGTTTAACGTCTGTTGTAGGTAAGCTATTGGAATCAATAACATACTTAAGGATCGTATGGTCGAACACTTAGAATTGCATAACTTGATTAAAAATACGCAGCACGGTTTTAAGCGAAACAAATCTTGCTCAACTAATCTTTTAGAATTTTTCCAGAGCATGGTTGAAGTTTACGATAGTCATCGGGCGGTAGATGTAGTGTATTTAGATTTTCAAAAAACGTTTGACACCGTACCCCACAAAAGACTCGTTGAAAAAAATAATGCTCATGGAATCAGGGGTGTAGTAATAAATTGGATAGAAGAGTGGTTGCGAGGTAGGAAACAGAGGATGGTCCTTGATGAAGTGGAGTCTTTTTGGGCTAATGTAGCGAGCGGCGTTCCTCAGGGTTCTGTATTGGGCTCCTTGCTTTTTCTTATATATATATATTAACGATTTAGATGTCGCCCTAGTCAGTACAGTTTCAAAGTTTGCGGATGGCACGAAGTTCGGTGATAGGGCGATAAATGACGAAGATAGAGGTAAAATCCAGGAAGATCTGAATAAAATTGTAGATTGATCGGTCACATGGCAAATGAGATTTAACGTCGATAAGTACAAAATTTTACATATTGGTTCGCATAACGGTAATTATGTGTATGTATGTCAGGGAAGGAGTTGGCAAGCGTAGATCAGGAAAAGGATTTAGGAGTTGTAGTCACTGGTGATTTGAAAGTAGCGAAACAAAGTACAGCAGCGGTCAATAAGGCGAACAAAATGCTAGATTTTATAGCCAGGAATTTTGAGTACAAATCGCGCAATATTATTATTCCTCTTTTTAAATCATTAGTTAGACTCTATTTGGAGTACGCGATCCAATTTTGGAATCTGTATATGCGCAAGGATATAGACAAACTCGAACGAGTTCAAAGACGAGCAACTAAGATGATTCCGCAGCTTAGGTCAAAGTCGTACGAGGATAGGCTTAAGGAGTTAAAACTGACTACACTCGAGACAGGAGGCTGAAGGGTGATCTAATCCAGGTTTTTAAAATTATGAATGGCTTCGATAACGTAAATAGAGACAGCCTTTTTGAAATAGCACAATATAGTAGAACTAGAAATAACGGGTGTAAGCTGACAAGTAGAAGGCTCGAGACAGCAGTTGCCAAAAACTTTTTTACGCATAGAATAGTAAATAGCTGGAATAGTTTGCCGGTAGAAGTAATTAGTAGCACGTCTATAAACATGTTTAAATATTGATTGGAGGCATATGTTGATCGATTGGATATAGTTTAAGGTAGTAAAATTAAGGTTTTTGTGGTTCGGAACCCACGTAAAATTGTAGGTCCCGTCTGCCACCACGGAGAACATACACAACAAACAATTACAACACGGTTAAGTAGACCAGCCATGAGTAGATCCTAGGGCAGGGGTGGGCAACCTTTTTAAGTGAGCGTGCCAAAATCGTCAAATCTTTGATGCAAAATTTTCTCAAGTGCCAACCGAAATTTTGGGGAACATATTATTATTTGGTGCCTTTTAAGTATTGGGAGAACCTTTTCAAATAATCAAAAATTACACTGGAGCGGTAAAATCAAAGAATATTGTAAGAGTGATTATTGTAAGTCATGTAAGATTGAATAAATGTAAAATTTAGTGACGGAATTTTTACTTGAAGGTCGTTCTACCCTGTTGATAGCGTGGCTATTTTTTATTAGCCTTTAAGTGTAATTATAGCTGCCATATACAGCCACACAATTTAAAAACGCAATTTTTAACATCAGCAAAAGAGTAAATAATAATTCTGATTTTTTTTGTTTTTTATATATCAGATCAATCAGCCATAAGTTTTTTCAAGTTTTCCCAATACATTACAGTGCCCAATCTCATAATCGTTTTACTTGACTAAAGCAGAATGAAAGAAAATAAAATTAAAGATATTCTTTTATTGATTCTTAATCCCTTATGAATAATACATAAAAATTACAAATAAAATAAAATGTTATTTTACCTACATAATATATTAAACAGAAGTTAATCTTTACCATTTTTTAGCAGAAAACATTAAGTTAAAATATAAAACTCAGCGAAGAATTTGGATATTTATTTATTTAATTTTTTTTAAGGTGAGCCCGGGGAATCGCGTGCGTGCCGGAAAAAAGTCGTTGGCGTGCCACGTTTGGCACGCGTGCCAAGGGTTCCCCACCCCTGTCCTACGGTCTTTGTTGGTCTGAAACATTATAATATTATAACATTTTGTAACACATCATACTAAACTTTTCTAACAGCCTCACGTATCCTTTCCTTCAAATTTTCCAAAGGTGTTGCCATTGGTGGAATAAAGACCAGTTTTGACAGCCCCCAGAGAAAGAAGTCAAGTGGGGTTAGATCGGGCAAACGAGCCGGCCAAAGAATGGGCCCCCTACACCCGATCCAACGATCAGGCAATTGCTCATTTCGGAATGTTGTAACCTCAAAAGGAGCCACAAAAGTAGCTCATATTGAATTTCAGTAGCTTTGAGTTCTTTATTTGTATATCTAGCTTTCCGCTGTAGCTTTGTTAGTTTTTCGTAATAAATGTTTAAAATCAGGAAGAACATTTGTAATCACCCGGTGTATATATACAAGTATATGATGTAAAATAACTCACTTTCGCGACGAAATATGAAGAAAGAAACCACTCTTCAGGAAGACGTGTGGTGTTAAGAAATAAAAATTTACGTCTTCTTGAAGAGTGGGTTCCGTCTTCATACGAGTTATATATATATATATAAAAGTATTGTTTGCTTGTACCTTGTGGGGAATGGACGTGCTGTGTCTCTCTCTGCATTAACACCCAAATAAGAAGGGAATAAACTACTCGGCAGTTTATTCTGTTTACACTCGAAAGTGTATAAAGTATCAGTGAATCCGTGCATATAATTTATAAAGTGAAATTCATTAAAATTAAGAAAGCGCAATACAGTTTACATAAATTATCACCAGTTTTAACGTACAGTATATATTTAAAACGTAATACGGTTGGCATTCGAGAAATTTTGAAACAAAGCAGGAAAAAGGTCATAAAACACAAAGGTCAGAAAACCCTCGACCATCGAAAGGAAGGAAAATAGAAAGAAAGGAAAAAAATAAATAAATAAAGAATTTCTGTGGGTATTTCTTTTTACGCTAATTAATGAATAGTATGGCCATGGGTCCAAATTCTTACTTAATCTTCAACTTGTGTAATCTGGAAACAAATGAAAAAGCTGCAATACGATGCGATTTCTGTCAAAAACTGCAAGACTTTATCTGCATGAATTGAGATGATAGGGAAATAACTCTTGTCTCGAATGCGAAACAGATCGTGGGGATCAAGTTTCTGTGTGGCGCATATACACAGACGGTAAATTCCTTCGCGGTATTTAAAGAAATGGAGAGAGCAGACTCGAGTGTCACAAAAAAAGAATGAAATAATGGGGACACAAGAGTCCAGAAATGTCCCAACGAAAAACCGGTGGATGAGAGAGAGGACGAAATAACGAATAACAGTATAATAACGAATAACAATATAAACAATATAATACGGAAGAAGACATAGATGAAAGAAAAGAAATAAGTAAAAGTTGCGAGTAGTAAAACTGTCCAACGAGCGAAATGATAAAAAGATAATAACTAAAAACGTAGAAATAATCAGCCAAAGAAAAATAATGATAATACCAAAATTAAGAACTTTGAAAATAATAAGAAGAAGTAGAAGCGTAGAAAATACGTATGTAAATACTACGCGAAAGGAACTGCAGATATCGGGATGGGCAATGCATATATGCACATCCCACATTATGCAACAACATTACACAAGTGGATATGCAAATTTGATAAGAAATGCAAGTTCCACCATCTTACGGTCTGCAACACTATGCAAGATATGGGAGTTGCAAATACGGAAAAAATGCCGTACCACCACCCTCAAAGGAACGCAACGGTGAACAGAAAAACGAACATCAAAGAAGGGTACCAATTTTTTAGACGCAGCCAACACATTCAGCTGCTAAATACTATCCAGCAATTACAAAATCAGCTGACAAATATAGAATCCGAGAGCCGGACAGAAGGCGCACAAAGACACTTCATGCGTTATCGGGACAACAGGTACCGACAAAGATAAAAAGAGGTAAATTCTCGGAGGACCACAAGGCAACGAAACCGGCACCCCATTGGAAAACGAATCGGAACCACCTGTATGCGAAAACGAAGAGAAAAAATAAAAATAATCCTAGCCAACATTCAGGGCCTTAAATCAAATCATTCCACGACAAAGTTTTATACCTGAAAGGACTCATGCAAGAAGCCGGAGCAGACTTTGCATGCCTCACGGAAACTCATCTAAAGGACTGCCAGGCGAACTGTGAAAATGTGAGTCCTGTATGACAAAAAAGAAATACAAATTGACAACTATAACATCCTCCGAGCCGACAGAACAGTGAGACGTAAAGGAGGATGTGCTATTTACACACGCGAAAGGCATATGCAGAAATGACTATAAGTACCTCAAACAGCTACGTAGAATGTGTAGCAGCAAAAATTGAAAAATTAAATATGGTACTAATTGTAATGTACAGACCCCCAAACACGCCAACCTCAAAATTTTCAGATTCCATTACAGAGGTAAGAAACTGGTAAAAGATCTACACTCTCCAACCCCAAATATTTTTCTCTGTGGTGATTTTAATTTCCCATTCATGAAATATAAAAGGATAGGAAAAAATATATGTATACACCAGGACAAGGGGGCACACGGAAGACCAGGAGCAGGTAAAAATGCTACTAGCTCTAGCTGATGAATTTATGTTAACGCAAGAAATAACAGAAAACACAAGAAAAAACAACTGCCTAGATTTGGTATTCACAAACAACAGCAACTAATTGATAATGTAGAAATATCCCCAACTATATATCGGACCACAACATCATTGAAATAACAACTAATATAAAGGCAACAGGAAAGGAAAGAACACGAAACAGAAAGAAGCAAATTCGAAATTTTTAATTTTCACTCCAAAGCTATAAACTGGGAAGATGTGCATCCAGCATGGAAGTAATAGATTGGAAAACCATTTTCGAGGCCAAGACAACGGAAGAGATGCTAATGACTTAGAGGAGAAGACGTTAGAAATTGTGGAAAACATGTCCCAAAATACAACAAAGAGGAAAGAGAAGCAGGTTCGAAGACAAAAGAGGGCATTGTTCCGAAAGAGAAAAAGAGTGACTGCAAAATTAAGTAACTGTAAAGATAACAACATCAGAAAAATATTAAATGATAAACTGCAAAGTATCGATGACGTCATACAGGAACTAATCGAGAAGCATACAGAAAAAGAAGACGACGCTATAGAAGCGATAAAGGTTAACTCAAAGTACTTCTATAATTTCAAAAAGAAAGTCGAAAAACCATGCGACTATCGGACCTTTAAAAAAGAGAACAGTGCTTTATCTGATGATCTAACAGAAGTATCTGAAATATTAAGAGCTCAGTACGAATCATCTTTCAGTATCCCAAAAACTGACAAATTGATATGCGATAGAAACGCGTTCTTTGAAGAAGAACCAAGGGGAAAGTATAACGGACTTCGACTTTACGACGATGATATTACACAAGCTAGGGAAACTAAAAACACACTCAGCGGCAGGACCGGATAAATGGAATGCCACACTGATCAAAAACTGCAAGAATGCAATCGCTGAGCCCCTATACTGGATATGGAGACGATCACTAGACACGGGAGAAATACCGGGCATCCTGAAGAGCGCGAACATAGTCCCAATATATAAAGGAGGAGATCGATCCGAGGCCAAAAACTATAGGCCAGTGTCGCTTACATCTCATCTCACTAAAATATTTGAAAGAATAGTTAGACAGAAAATCTATGACTTTTTGGAAACTCAGAAAAAATTCAATGATAACCAACACGGGTTTCGGTCAGGCAGATCATGCCTATCACAACTAATGGAACACTACAACAACATTATTGATGCACTTGAAAGTAATGAAAACTATGATGTACTATACACAGACTTTGCTAAAGCGTTCGACAAGTGTGACCATGGAATCATAATACATAAACTGAAATATATGGGAATAACAGGAAAAGTAGGGAAATGGATATATAATTTCCTTAGTGAGCGGCGGCAAGTCGTTACAGTACAAGGAGTATCTTCATCAGAATCAGAGGTCCTCAGCTCAGTACCACAAGGAACAGTATTAGCTCCACTACTCTTCATAATCATGCTAACTGACATAGATGAGGACGTTACCAGAGACAGCACAGTAACATCCTTTGCGATGACACAAAGATCAGTAGAAAAATAAGAAACCCAGAAGATATAGGATCTCTACAAACCGACATAACAAATCTACAAGTGGACGGAAGACAACAATATGAAGTTTAACACCGAGAAATTTCAGCTATTACGGTACGGAAAAAGAGAAGACCTAAAATCCATGGAATATTATACCCCAAATGGACAGGAAATTCAGAGAAATTCTAGAGCAAAAGATTTAGGGGTTGTAATGACAGATGATGCGAAATTTGAAACACAAAATAAGATAGCAGTAAACAGAGCAAAGAGAATAACGGGTCAGATATTGAGAACCTTTAAACGAAGGGATAGGAATGTAATGATTCCTCTACTGAAAACTGATCATACCCAAATTGGAATACTGCTCGGTCCTAACATCCCCATATAAAAAAGAAGACATTAGACAGCTAAAGGGATCAGAGAAGCTTCACAGCCAAGATCAATGGGTGCAAAGAACTAAATTACTGGGAAAGGTTAGCGAACTAACCTATATTCACTGGAAAGGAGAAGAGAGAGATACACCATTATTTACACTTGGAAAATAATGGAGAAACTAGTCCCTAATCTTACTCTGAACCCTGTAACTCCCCAAACAACGTGGAAAGTAGAAAAGGAAGACTGTGTCGTGTTCCCAAATTAAAGGCGAGACAGGGAACATCCTTAACCCTGAAAGAAAATAGTTTTGTTGTGAGAGGACCAAAACTATTTAATTAGCTGCCCAAAGACCTAAGGAACACGAATGGTGTTGCAGTGGACATCTTCAAAAGAAGATTAGACGCCTGGCTCAGAACAATCCCCGATGAGCCGGGCGTACCTGGCTACGTGAGGTGGAGAGAAACCAACTCACTACTTCACCAGGCCAACTCGAGAAGGGACGACAAACTTGACCTTCATGAACTGAGGAATCATCGCGAGGAACCTTTGAAAGGTTAAAAAAAAAAGATATATATATATATATATTCTGAGTGATGCACGAAATGTGGCTGCAAGTAATGTTGGAATGGAGGTCTGTTAAAGGTACGTAAGTTAGATCAGGACGTGATATCTTTTATTTTGACAAAGTCTGGAAGCACCACCACACATGGCGTGTGAAGCGCCGCAAGTATAGAATTTAACTATGTTGGTGGCCGATGGTCCACCAAGGTGCCGTTGTAAGTGAATGTGTATCCCTTAGTTTCTACCTTGTCTCTTCTTCATTGCCTTTTTTATTTTATATCCGAGCAAATCTGCCTTCTCACCCCAACTCATTTAGGAAATGAGATTTCTGAATATATATATATATATATATATATATATATATATACAGGGTGTTTCTAAAGTAACCATCTATTTTGGTGAAATAGGGGGATTTTAAACAATTGTTATATTGGCATAATGGTATGTGCATTGTTATACAAAATTCATGTATTTATAATATTTCAATTGCTTTACACGATTTTTTGTTAATTATTTTATTTTATTTTCAGACCCATATCATTGATGATGAATGTGCAAGAACGGGTTTATGTAGTAACATGCAGGATAAAAGGCATGAAGTACAATGAAATTAGAGAAAAGTTTGAGAGAAGGTTTCGTAAAACAGGCCCTAGAGACCAGGCTATTCGCGAATTAGTAAACAAATTTATGAGGACTGGATCTGTGCATGACGAGCGTAGATCTGGACGGCCAAGAAGATCTCACGAAAGAATCGAATCTGTTCAAGAAGCATTCGAAGAGGATCCACAAATATCGATTCGGAGGGCATCCCACAGATTAGAAATTCCACAAACAATGGTTTACAGAATTCTACGTTATGATTTAAAGAAAAAGCCATACCACATTCAAGTATTCCACAACTTACAAGAAGAAGATTATCCACGAAGAGCAACAATGTGTGCCGAGCTTACAAATATACATATATATTTTCATGTTTTAAAGGTGTTTTTTTTATAATTCATATTATTTCGCAAAATAGATGGTTACTTTAGAAACACCCTGTATATGCCTCGGCGGTGTAGTGGTTAGCATCGCTAACTACGAATCCATCGGCTCATACAGTAAAAATTGGTTGGTAGGTAAATGGGTACCCTGGGTAGCCTAGCGGTTAAATCGCTGGACTGCTGCTAATCGGGAGGTCGTGAGATCGAGTCCGGGAGAGGACTTTGTAGTTTCTGACCGCCCGTGGTGTGCCGTGGTTCGGATTCCACGTTAAACTGTAGGTCTAAGGTGGAGCAACAAGTTCAACCTTCGTTAGGATGAACCATTCGGACGGAAGCAAAACCAAAGTTAACCAAGGTTATATAAACATAAAATAGCATTAATAAGATAGTTTTTACGCAGCTACAAACAAATATACAAACACATTAAATCCATTCCTTTCCAGTGAGCAGAACATTAAAGTTTATACACGACTTTAAAAAAGGCATTCTTCAAATATTTACTGTATATTTGCATTCTTCAAATATTTACTGTATATTTACAAATATTGTATTTAATCGTGAAGGCTCACTAATCCTACGAACCATTGTTTCATACGTCGTATACATATATATATATATATATATATATATATTAGGGAATGAAACGGATACCCGGAACTTAAACTTTAAATGAAGATGCAGTTGAACAGCCATCAAAAAAACGTAAAGTCAGTGTTTTGTCGTATTTAATTGGTGTTAAAGATGCTAACAACGCCAGTTATAGTGAATTTGAACAATACGAAAAATTAATTCGGGAGGCTGAAGATATTAATCCTATTGCTTGGTGAAAATTAAATGCTGAAAAGTTTCCAAATTTGGCTAAATTAGCTAGGCAATATTTATGCGTTCCAGCAACATTAACTCCAGCAGAGCGTTTTTTTTCACAAATGGGATTAATAATAAGTAAATTAAGAAATAGAATTTCACCCAGCACTGCTGAAGCAATACTTTACTTGAAGAAAATGATTTTAGTGGATTTGAAAACATAGAGAGTGATGAGTTGTAACTTGTAAATGAAGTAAAGGAATGATTTGCTTTGGTTTTCCTTATTAGAAAGATAGAATAGGTTTCTTTTTTTCCTCTATGGGTTTTCCTTACTATAGAATATATATATATATAATATATATATAAGCAAACAACCACAAGGAAAAGGAAACACAAAGTCCGATCGCTTTCGTGATATATTCACATTATCAAGGATATCACGAAAGCGATCGGACTTTGTGTTTCCTTTTCCTTGTGGTTGTTTGCTTATTAATAAGGTCACGTGTTATTTTGTGATTCTAGTGCATATATATATATATATATATATATATATACAAACTCAGAATGGTTCCCTGAGAACAATATATGTTAAACACAGACCGTGCATGGCACAAGGAACTCTTCTGGGAAAATTAAATCCACTATAGTCCGAATAAGTAATGATAAATGACAAATACCATAGTTTTTTTCCTTTTCATGATTTAGCCCGACGTGGGCAACGGGTCTCTCGCAAAGAGATCCCATAAATATAGCTTCCTCACCAGCTATCTGCAAAGCAGACAGGATCCAGCTTTGGGACGTGGATCTAGGGTTTAAAGCAAACATAGATCCCTACACTCAGAACCTCTATATAGTAAAAGACTCGTTGCATTCACGTCGTGTTGAATAAATCAAAGAAAAAGGGGGTAACTATTGTATTTTTAGCCAAAAAAACCAAAACTTAAACCTCAACCGGGTTGTGTATACTAAACGGACGTGTTTCGTGCCTTGAAAAGTGGACGCTCAATGTCCCGGTTGAGGTTTAAGTTTTGGTTTTTTGGCTAAAACTACAATAGTTACCCCCTTTTTCTTTGATTTATCAACACGACGTGAATGCAACGAGTCTTTTACTTATATAGAGGTTCTGAGTGTAGGGATCTATGTTTGCTTTAAAACCCTAGATCCACGTCCCAAAGCTGGATCCTGTCTGCTTGCAGATAGCTGGTGAGGGAAAGCTATATTTATGGGATCTCTTTGCGAGAGACCCGTTGCCCACGTCGGGCTAAATCATGAAAAAGGAAAAAACTATGGTATTTGTCATTTATCATTACTTATTCGGACTATAGTGGATTTAATTTTCCCAGAAGAGTTCCTTGTGCCATGCACGGTCTGTGTTTAACATATATATATATATATATATAATATATATATATACAGCAAACTGAGCCGGATACCCGTCCGTTTGACTCATCGGGTACCTGGGTAGATAAACAGGAACTAATTTTCATTTCAATCCCTAATATAAGTTATATATATATATTATATATATATATATATATAATATATTATATATATGTTAAACACAGATCGTGCATGGAACAAGGAACTCTTCTGGGAAATTACATCCACTATGGTTTGAATAAGTAATGATAAGTGACAAATACTATAGTTTTTTTCTTTTTCATGATGGAAAGCCTAACGTGGACACCGGGTTACTCGCAAAGAGGCCCCAAAATATAGCTTCCCTCACCAGCTATCTGCAAAGCAGATAGGATGCAGCTTTGGGACAGGATCTAGGGTTTACAGCTTACACCTAGCCTACTACATTCAGAACCTCAAAATATACGCAAGAAACTCGTTGCATTCACGTCGGATTGAATACATCAAAGAAAAAGGGGTAACTTTGAGAGTAACTCGGTGCCCACGTTGGGCTTTCCATCATGCTTTGCAGATACCTGGTGAGGGAAGCTATATTTTTGGGGCCTCTTTGCGAGTGATCCGTTGCCCACGTCCGGCTAACACCATGAAAAAGAAAAAAACTATAGTGTTTGTCATTGACCATTATTTATTCGGACTATAGTGGATTTAATTTTCCCAGAAGAGTTTGTTTCTTGTTCCATGCACTGTCTGTGTATATCATAGATACTGTATATATACACAGGGCGTCCCAAAAAAAGGTGTATACACACTTTAACAGCTGATAGCTCAATTGATGTTTCTTTCTTTCCAAGTTAAACCCATTAGAATTAATAATGGCAGTCAGACTAAGCTTTGAACAAAGGAAATTCATCTAAAATGCTACTGGAAGTGTGAAAACGCAGTTGAAGTGCAAAGACAGTTTAGGAGGGAGTTTCAAACAGATCCACCAACGCGACTTACCATCACTCGAATTAGAGAATAAGTTGAAGCCGATGGAACTGTCAGAATGTCACAAGAAGCGTTCCGGAAGACACGGACATCGACAAGCCCCACAAGCAAGAAGAGTACTGGAAACGTATCACCAAAGTCCAAGAAAATCTGTGCGGCAAGCGAGTCGTGAGGTAGGAATTTCAGAATCGTCTGTCCACGCATTTTGAAGAGCTGTCAATGGAAAAGTTACATTCCAAGATTAGTCCATGCTATTAATGAAGATGATCCGGACCGAAGAGTGGAGTATTGCGAGTGGTACTTGGCACGATGTGGATGTGGATTGGACGAAGGGGTTTCGTAGAATATCCTCCGTGTTCACCAGACTCACACCACTAGACTTTTTTTATGGGGATACTTAAAAGACAAAGTCTACGCTATAAAACCTGCAACAGTCGCTGAATTGAGAGCAGCCATTGAACTAGAATGCACACAAATACCAAACGAAATGTTTCGTGATGTTTGCGATTCCATTGCTTCGCGTTATCAGCAGTGCCTGGACCAGAACGGACGTCAGTTTGAAAAACAGGTGTTGACAAACAATTAAATAATGTCTGTAGATTCTATTACATTTTGAAAATGAAATGTATTTAATAAACACTGCCTTTATAATTATTTAAAGTGTGTATACATTTTTTTGGGACGCCCTGTATCTATATATATATATATATATATATATATATATATATATAGTGTGTGTGTGTGTGTGTGGTGTGTGTGTGTGTGTTGTGTGTGTCACATTTATGAACATGCTTTACAGTTACAAGAGCGTAGGTCACTTTAGATGCAGCGTTTAATTCTTGAAAGAATTACTAATTTTCAAAGAACGTCAGTTCATTTAATTAAAAAACATTGCATCGAGAACCGAAATGTTGAATGTAACCAAACAAGAAAATTAAATTACATTACTCACCTTTATTTAAACCAACACAACAAACCTTGGTGGCATACCAGGTCGATTTATCTTTTAACGAATACGCACCTATACTACTAATAACTTAAAAAGCTACAATACTTTCTTATATAAAAGTGCATTCCTTTAAAAACAAATTTATCACATCTAAGCAACGACGAAGAGACTTTTTTTTTTGTATTTCTTTCCTAAGCGCAATCACCGAGATCCGAGAGACGTCTCTCAGTATACAAAAGAGCGAGAGTGGGGCAACTGACGCTCTCTCAGATTCGCTTCTCTGACTGCCGAGCGAGGCAACAGCCGTACCTTACGGCGGATTGAGGTCGGCAGGAAAGCGTTTCGCTACTCACGAGATTACCACCTTTAGTAAAAGAGGGACTTCGTTTAATTACGTTCATATATATATATATATATATATATCATCAACACAGATTAATTACTTCAAATTTCAATTATTTAAAAAAATATATTTGGAATAATAATAATAATAATAATAATAATAACAATAATAATAATAATAATGATGATAATGATAATAATAATAATGTTTTTTAGACATTAATTATTTGTTTAAATTTTTAAAAAATCTTAATATTTATAGTCTTCCTGAAAGTGACCTAAGTTAGGTTAGCTTAACCTAACCTAATCTACACTAACTTAACTAACCTAAATTGAACCCCAAAAGACATCTACAACAAAGTAGTTGCATTTTCCTGTAGGAGTAAGTAATGCAAATGATAGCACCAAACATGAGCGAATGTAACCTTTAGCGATATATTCAGCAGTACACCTCGTCAGGTGTACTTCTGAATACACGAAAGGCCTTGGAATCATTTTTCTTTTCCTTGTGGGTTTGCATCATTCATCATTTCACGTGTTTAATTGTGAAATTCATCCCATATATATATATATATATATATATATATATATATATATATATATTAGTGGTGGACCGGATATCCGCATCATTTTAACATTCGTATCCGCACTTCTGACTGCGGATGTTATGCGGATATTACCTCTAATAAATTATGCAATTTACAATTAAATAGCTTATAAAAGTAGCTTATAAGGCCCAGCATGCACATTTCATGTAAAATATTAATTATTAATGAACAAATAAATATATAAACCTCAAAATATAAATACCATTAAATCAACAAACACTGCCTGTGCCGCTGTGCGTACTCCAATGATTTTTTTTTCACAGCAACACAGTAACTTTTCAAAATGAAATTGTTCGTATAAGATCAAGCAGTCTATCGTGTTTCGAACAAGATTATTGTAAATAAATACAAAATATAGTAAATTCTTTAGCAAAAATAAAAATGCTAATTTTCTATAGCAAACACATTGCAAAATTTGCACAGTTTCTAAATTAGCAATTGAAAATTGAATGAAACTTGTTTCATTGAATTTTCTCGTGGCTGAAATCTTGAGAAAGTTACTATTTTTATCATACTGAAAACATTAATATTAATTTTAATTCTTATGCATTGCCTGCCATAATAGTATATCACAAAATTTAAAAATTATGTCATATATTCATAATTTATATTATATTGATAGATTAACTAAAAATCCGCATCCGCGGATAATGAAATAAAAATCCGCATCCGCATCCGCAGATGTGTGAAAAATGACATCCGGTCCACCACTAATATATATATATATATATATATATATATATATATATATATTTATATTAAATTATTATATATATATACGCTTCTCCACCACGCCAGGCCTAGGGGCGGGACTACCAGCTTGACCTTCGTGTGAAGAGAGACCAACGCACGGAACTGCTACGAGTTTACGATGTGTATATATATATATATATATATACCTTACCATACAACCTTACAAAGGTTCCGTGCGATGATTCCTCATTTCGCGAAGGTCAAGCTTGTCGCCCCTCCTCTCGAGTTGCCCTGATGAAGTAGTGAGTTGGTTTCTTGTGCTCTCCACCTCACATAGACAGGTACGCCCGGCTCATCGGGGATTGTTCTGAGCCAGGCATCTAATCTTCTTTTGAAAATGTCCACTGCAACTCCCTTCGTGTTTCTTAGGTCTTTGGGCAGCTGATTAAACAGTTTTGGTCCTCTCACAATAAAACTATTTTCTTTCAGGGTTAAGGGTGTTCCATGTCTCGCCTTTAATTTGGGAATACGACACAGTCTACCGTTTTTACTTTCCACCGTTGTTTGGGGAGGTATAGGGTTCAGAGTAAGATTAGGGACTAGTTTCTCCATTATTTTCCAAGTGTAAATAATGGTGTATCTCTTTCTTCTCCTTTCCAGTGAATACAGGTTTAGTTCGCGTAATCTTTCCCAGTAATTTAGCTCTTTGTACCCGTTGATCTTGGCTTTGAAGCTTCTCTGGATCCCTTCCAGCTGTTTAATGTCTTCTTTTTTATATGGGGATGTTAAGACCGACATATATATATATATATATATATATATATTATATATATATATATATATATAACGTAAAGACGACGCTTGTGTAGAAGAACGTTCCGCACAAGATGAGGAGAAAGAACGAACAAATGAAAAATGAGGTAACCACCCGGGAATCGAACCCGGGATCTTCCGATTGCCGGTCAGATATGCTAACCACTACACCATGGGCCTCGCTTAATCAGAAGTCGTAATTCTCCTACATACGAGCAGAAACCAATGCCCTGAGGGGGCACCTCTCGCATGTCGCACATATGTACATTTTAACTGCAAACAACACACAGTATAATTAACGTAAAGAACGACGCTTGTATAGAAGAACGTTCCGCACAAGATGAGGAGAAAGAACGAACAAATGAAAAATGAGGTAACCACTCGGGAATCGACCCGGGATCGTCCGATTGCCGGTCAGATATGCTAACCACTCGCTTAATCAGAAGTCGTAATTCTCCTCCTGATTAAGCGAAGCCCATGGTGTAGTGGTTAGCATATCTGATCGGCAATTGGAAGATCCCGGGTTCGATTCCCGGGTGTTACCTCATTTTTCATTTGTTCGTTCTTTCTCCTCATCTTGTGCGGAACGTTCTTCTATACAAGCGTCGTTCTTTACGTTAATTATACTGTGTGGTTGTTTGCAGTTAAAAAAAATATATATATATATATATTAGGGATGCAACGGGTAGCGCTTTTACTTGGTAAGGGTAATCGGGTAGGGTACCCGAAGTGTAATACCCGATCGGGTATTGAAGACGTTCCAAAATTTGTTGGTTTAGTACCGCGACTTATTAACTGTGTGCAGTTCAAGCACTTCGCTTTACTATTATCTAATTTATCAATGACAAAATAGTCCCAAACCATACTACGATTTGCCATTTTGAATGTTTTGTTAAAAAATATACAAAAAATATGAAGAAAACCTGCAAAACAATAAAATTAAAATTAAATTAGAATTTGGGTTTTACTACCCGTATCCGATTTTTTAGCAATTACCCGATCGGGTCGGGTATCATTGAATAGTACATTACCCGATCGGGTCGGGTACCCATTCGGGTACCCGTGACATCCCTAATATATATATATATATATATATATATATATATATATATGAAAATTATTTCACGAAAGTGACACGTGAAAAATATTTATGATGAATAAAACCACGAAGGGAAAAGAAACACAAAGTGGTACTCACTGCTCAACGCTTTCGTCTAATGACATCCTCAGGAACACTGAGTGTTCCTGAGGATGTCATTAGACGGAAGTGCTTGAGTACCCTTTGTGTTTCTTTTCCCTTCGTGGTTTTATTCATCATATATACTGTATATATATATATATATATATATATATATATATATATATATATATATATATATATATATATAAAATAATCATATATATATATATATATATATATATATATATATACAATGATTCTCTTTAAAATTTTATTGCTTTATAAATGATGGCCTTAACCTTGCTAATTAGACCTCATTTGTTATCGTTTGGGAAGCATTTACATGCAATTTCCTCTCCCACAGTTGGTTTACACTTACGATGGAATTAAGAGTACGATGGAAAATGTGGTAAAGTTAATTAATTCCGTTTAAGGTAATGCTGTGGAACGTTATTTTATTAAGAGCTTTCGCATGCTAAATATTTAACAGTCGACCTTTTCCAATGCATAACAATAAGATGTTAATAAGATGTTAATAATGATATACCGATAAATAGACCAGCCTAAATTACATCGAAACGTAATGTAGTTAAGTTGAATAAGGCTGAAATTAGACTCAACTAAATATTTAGTGCCCGGTTAGGTTACTTTCGTAGTCATTGGTCGTAAGAATGATTGGGTTAGTTGAATTGAATTGAATTGAATTTAATAACCTTTATTAATAATAAAATAAATACATTGGTTTTACAATTTACAATGACAAATAATTGTGAAGCTCGACTATTTATTTGATTTAATTTGGCCCTTAAGCTCTTATTAAAAATAAAACAGATATTTATTAATTAATTCATTTATTTATTATTATTAATAACTAGTATTATTAATAGTTAAAGTATGTATTAATCTTAAATCATCATTACCGATATGACAAATGCAAGGGTCATTATTGAAGGTTATACCAATACCATACAAAGAAATCAATAATTTACGTGACAAATAAGAAAATCCTTTTTAATTTAAAAATTTGAAACTTGAATTAAATCGAATTCACTGGAATTAAGTCGAGGTGGAATTAAACTGATTGGAAATAAGTCAAATTCAACCTTTTATTACTTCGATCAAATTCATGTGAAAGATAAATGCACAAAAAAATGTATGTTTTTGATGTGTTCAAATCTCTCTCTCTCTCTCTCTCTCTCTCACACTCTCCACACACACCACACACACACACACACATATATATATATATATATATATATATATATATTAGAATGCCCGCTGCACTTTGCGCAACAAAAACCCTTCGAAACACAGTCTACGGGGATTGGAAGGTGCAAAGGTGTTACTAAAACCTTCCCTGTTCCTCCTTTAATGTGTATACTAAATTTGGTGCAGATTACCCTAACTGCTTAGAGTCCTCCTCCCTCTCAGTCTCCTTCCCAGAGGGGGACTAGGAGGGACAAATGCGTTACTAAATCCTTCCCTGGTTCTCCGTTAATATTTATACTAAATTTGGTGCAAATTGCGTAAGCTTTATAGTATAAAGTATAAAGTATATATATATATATATATATATATATATATATATATTTTATGCCTCGATGGTGTAGTGGTTAGCATCGCTGACTACGAATCCCTCGGCCCCGGGATCGAGACCCGGTGACGGCAGGCGGCGCGCAGCAAAATCCAGCTGTTCATCCTTCCTCACAATAAAAATTGGTTGGTCGATAAATTAGTACCCTGGGTAGCCTAGTGATTAAGACGGTAGGTTGTTGATTGGGAGGTCGTGAGATCAAGTACGGGCGAAAGCTTTGTAATTTCTGACCGCCCGTAGTGAGGCGTGATTCGGATTCCATGTTAAACTGTAGGTCTAAGGTGGAGTGACAAGTTTGACCTTCGTCAGAATGAACAATTCGGGCGGAGGCAAAACCAAGGTTAACCAAGGTTATTACCGTATTGTGGTATTGTGTAGTGACGTCGGGCACGAGTGAATTTTACTGCTGTTCTTTGATGTATGGAAAAAAGTATGTAATATCCACTCATTCACATCAGGTGACTTAACTTTTTTCGTCCTTCTCGTGTCCTAAGGCAAAGATTAATGCTAAAGGAGGTCGCGGGGAAGGAGGGTACGTGAGGATTTGCTGACCTCACTGGGTACGTGCCCTTGGGAATTTTTTTTTTTTCGCTATGTTGGATCTCAACCATGGCAAAACGTACTTGCTTTCCGTATCGAAAGAGTCGGGGTTAATTTTTTTTCTTTTTGTGTCACGCTTTCTTAATCAATTTACAAATGAATTATATTTAAATGTTATGTAAAAACTGTAACTTTAATGAACGTTTTCGATCCTGTAAAAAAAGGATTTTTTGTTTTGTTTTTTACAGGTTGTAATTATTCTTCTATTTATCTTTTCTGTTTTTGTTTTTCTTTTCTATTTAATTTAGACGTTATTTTCAATGGAAATTTTAATTGTGGTCTGTTTTTTTTTTAATTTAAGCCCTGCTTTGCCTCGAGGAATATATATATATATATACGCATCGGTGGTGTAGTGGTTAGCGTCGCTGACTACCAATCCATCGGTCCCGGGATCGAGACCCGGTGACGGCAGCCGGCGCGCAGAAAAACCCAGCTGTTCATCCTTCCACACAATAAAGTGGTTGGTAGGTAAATGGGTACCCTGGGTGGCCTAGTGGTTAAGACGCTGCGCTGCTGGTGGGGCGTGGTTCGGATTCCACGTTAAACTGTAGGTCTAAGGTGGAGTGAAAAGCTTGACCTTCGTCAGACTGAACAATTCGGGCAGAAGCTAACCAAAGGTTACCAAAGGTAAATATTGGTAACAACAGGAATAGTGGTGGAAAAACTCAATGATACTTGCAGGAATAAGGACGAAAATACTAAATTGGATTATTAAGAATAATGAAGAAATATTAAAATCGTAACTACAAAATAAAGAAAAAGTAAGACATTGAGGAGGAGGAGGTTGTAGACACCAGTAGTATAGCCGCAAAAGGGTAGAGTGCAGGAATGTTGCAATTTATTACGTAATGTTGCAATGGTGCAAAGGGGGTGGGTGTTGCAAAGGGGTTGTTGCAAAGGGGGTGGGGTGTTGCAAAAGGGGGGGCTGTTGAAAAAAATCCCACCAAAGGGGGGTGGGGGATGCTGAAGGTGCAACAAGGGGTCATGAAACTTGGAGGCGGCGTTATCCCCCAAGAGAAAGAAGGAAGAGAGAAAGGAGGAGAGGTGTTCACCTGGCAGGAGCCAAGTGCATATTAAGACTTCAGCGAGTAGGCGTTGTCTTATAGACTCCTAATCAGCCAGTTGGCTGAATCAGCCAGTTGGCTTAGAAGGAGCCAAGGGGGGAGGGGTACACCTGAAGAGAGAGAGAGAGAGAGAGTAGCGGCCTTTGATTGCAAGGCATGCAACTTGGAGGCGGAGTTCTCCCCCAAGCTATTTTCGTTTACCTAACCTAAGAGGCCTCTAAGGGGTTTTCCCAAAGGGCCAGAAAGAGAAAGGACCAGAAGTCCTTGCTCGGCTGGGAGCCGAGCTTGAATGACTCCGTCATCAGCTTCTCACTCTTTTATAGACCTCTAATCCGGCTGAGTTGCCAGATAGCGCCATGTATTCAGGCTGAGTTGCCAGATAGCAAAAACCATATATTAACCAAAATACCACAATATATTTATATGATGGTAGCTAATCAATACAGAATTAATTGTTGGAATTAAGAAGATTCATCTGTTTAAATAATTTAAGCACACGCTCTTTACACAATAAATCACTTAATTCCTATTTTATTATAAATACCGAACAACAGTGGTAAAAACGAAAGGTAAAGAAACCTTGCGAAGAAAGTTGAAAATTAACCAAAACACACGCTCGTCCATTCCCCCAATCTCCTCACCCCATCTGTGTTTGTGTATATATATATATATATATATATATATATATATATATATATATATATAAAGACTCATAATAACCGTGTCTATTAAATTTTGTCATTCCTTATATATATATATACAGGGTGAGTCAAAAGTAGCCCCGATTTCTGTCAGTTGATTGTTTGTTTGCCATTTGTATTACAGTGTACAAGAAGGTAGAAATAAATGAATGACATGTTTATCTAACCATTTATTCGGGGGAAAATTATTACGGAACTGTACCAAGCTGTTTTACTTGCAATTTTCAAAGTGCCCTCCCTCGTGATCGATGCACAATTGCAGCCGAAAAAACAGAAATCGGGCGCTACTTTTGACTCACCCTGTATATATATATATATAAATATATATAAATGGATTTTCACCGAATTAAAACATTAACCAAAACACACGGTCGACCATTCCCCCCAATCTCCTCACCCCATCTGTGTTTGTATATATAAACGAATGAACAACTCGTGCACACACGCACACGCACACACACACACACACACGCCTCTGTACATATCATGTGAATGAAAATCAGAAAAAAATGCCAAACTTATATTAATTTAAACCAAATGAAGCTAAATAATGTAAAACAAGTGAATTTTCTCCTTTTAGGAGAATTAATTATTCAATATAAGAAATTAATCATTAAGCGTTGTTTTTCCTTTCACGAGGAAAGGATTTCCGAGAATCTGGTCAACTCGAAACACACGGTCGTCCCCCCTCCTCCCTCCTCCCCCCAATCTCCTAACCCCATCTGTGTTTGTATATATAAACGAATGAACAACTCGTGCACACACGCACACGCACACACACACACACGCCTCTGTACATATCATGTGAATGAAAATCAGAAAAAAAAATGCCAAACATATATTTTGTCAATCCTTATATATGTTAACCCCTCCGTCTATGGCCCTGAGTCGGTTCGGAATCGACGGGGGTTCTAGTTAGGAGGCAGCAACGGATATTTCTTCTATAACATTCTAATTCTTTTCGGTCGCCACTCTGTTAAACTCTTGGCTACAGACTCGCCAGACTGTTATGCCAATATCTTCTATGGTGCTTGGGTTGTCTCTTTCTCTCGCTTTATGGGTCGACGATTATTAATTCTTCTCTTGCTATAATACTCTGATACTTTCTCTTGGTACTAAACTTATCGATTTTTCTTTTATAACTTATCGACTTAACTGACTAAGTTCTTGAAGAGAACAAGGCTCGAAGGAAAAGATAAAAACTTCTTTTACTGTGGTTTACTTCTCAAAATATACAGGTAGTGCTCTGAATTTACAGGGGTAGAGGTTCGACCTCTTTCGACCATGGCTCAGGCCGGAATCTAAAAATATTAAGGAGGCAAGGGGCCTCTGCCCCCTCCTCGCAGCAAGGCTGCTAACAAAGGAGTCGTAATGAAGTGCCGTAATGAAGTGACTAATATGAAGTGCTAATTTTACAAATACATGTATAATATAAACCTAAATGTTGGGGGACGGAAGTTGACGGTTAAGTTCCCCCCTTTTAAACACATGATCAGATGTTTGAAAGATTCCAAATAAAAATTTAAAAAAATAAAAATAAAAACTAATCGTATATTTTTGCCGAATCTTCATTTCTGAAGGCGATATCATTTCGTAATAGTACACATAAGTACAAATTAAGTACACGACTGAGTACGTATTAATTTTGGTTCATTACAATTACGATTACAATTATGGATTACTTCACATTCGCTTATGATTGTCCATTACAGTTCTATTAAAGTACATTCTTACATTATAAATTAAATCATTACATTTAATTACAGTTTCATTGAAGTACATTACAAGTTATTATTAATTACAGTTTCATTAAAGTACATTACGTCGTTTACCATTCTTAGTGTTTTTATATATTTATATATGGTTATACTAGATGGTTATACTATATGGTTATACTATATGGTTATACTAGATGGTTATACTAGATGGTTATACTATATGGTTATTAGTACAACACAAGTACATGAGCACATACGAGATAATTTATTTACGAAATAATGTTATAATATGTTATAAATTTGAAATCAGAGCGACAGGAGGTTTCACGTTTTCAGATGTTCGATTTAGGCTGATTTGCGAATTGTGTACACTTGCATAAGCGTTTATGAATATCTTGCGAGGGGTGAACGCACTTGAAAAAAACTAATAAAAAAAAAACAATACGAGAACGTATTTGAGCGTTTTCGAACGAATGCCTAAAGTTTTGCATTTCACGAGCAAAAATGAATATTTAATAAAATTGACATACGATAATGGTCAAGATAAGATATGGACGTATGGGGGCGGGGGATATATGGTCGAATAATAGTTATATTTATACTACATAAAATATAAATAATGACTTCTATAGAGTGTACAGTTTTTATTATGATGTTAAAGAATTTTCATACATTGAATACTAGAGATATGATGAAGGGAAATTAATGACGGGAAAATGTGACGTCATAGTTATTGAATTTGTACGTATAGTACAAATCATTATTAGGAAGATTTACAAGAACGAATTAGAGACAAAGAGTGGGTATTAATGACTAAGAAGTACAACTACGGGTTCCAATCCTGTTATATGCAATGTGTATGCATAATCTAGGGTCGAGGGTGAGATGCAAGACAATTCATAATTAATTATAATAACTTCTATAACAAATGGAAAATGGATACGACTAAACCATAGATACGTAGATCGTAGGGTTGTGACACGAACAAAAATAGGAAGCTACAAGTAAAATTATTATCCAAACTCGCGTTAAGCGATTTTGGTTCTTATGTAAAAATGAATATTAATTATTCATTGTTCATTTTTTACTATATTATATTATATATATATTATATATATATATATATATATATATATATATATATTGAATTTCACCGAATTAAAACATTAACTTTATTACTATTTTTATTATAAATATCGAATAACAGTGGGAAACTTACGAAGATAGATGAAAATAAACCAAAACACATGGTCGTATTCTCAAATCTATACACACACACACACACGAGGAAAGGGATACCGACAATCTGGGTCAAATCGATTCACACCTGATTGCCCAGAGGCCATTTTTGACCATAATTTTACCTTTCTTCCAGTCAACTCGACCAAAACCTCTCTCCACTCCGTTTCTTAGATATACACACAATTATAATAAATAATAATCAGCGAAGGAAATAAGGTAGGCAAACCTGAAAGTACTAATAATTATATATATATATATATATATATATATATATATAGAAAGAAGAGAGAGAGAGTTTTGTTCATTAATAAATAAAGGAATATGCTTGTATCTTTTGCCAGCAAATTCCATTCACGTAACCTGATATAAACGATAGAACAACTCGTGCACACACACACACACACACACACACACACGCACACACACACACACGCCTCTGTACATAACATGTGAATGAAAATCAGAAAAAAATGCCAAACGTATATTTTGCTCTTGAGTGCTCTTTGTGCTCGTTTGTACGTGCTGTTCCTGGAGGTATCATGTGCGGCCTCCCGGTCCTAGCACCCAAGGATGATGGGGCTCGACCCTGCAGTCCTTGGTCTTTTTCCACTTCGACTGTCCCCTCCACCCTTTCTTTTTCCTCTGTCTTTCCTCTCACTTTTTCTTTGTTTTTCCGCCGAGATATGCCCTTTTAAATAGAGGCGAATCGGTTCTTCCCGAACTTAAAAAAAAAAATTAATATATATAATATATATATATATATAATATAATGGATTTTCATGCGTGCCATTTTTAGGTTAGGTTTAATTCGGATGCGCCAAAAAAAAAATTGTGAAAAAATTACTAATAACTTGTAAGTAAAAATAAAAATATAATATAATATTTACCTTGAATAGAAATATAATGTGAAAAATATTTACCTTAATTTTTAGTTAACTACATCTTAACTGCTTAAATCTTTGAATTTTAATATTTAGTGTTAGAAGTGAAAATTTAGCACAATTCATACTAGACCTCGATGCGCCACTTCAAAGTAATTGATGCGCCACCTTTGGCGCAATGCGCCGCGGTTGGCCACCACTCAGTGAGTTTAATCCAACCCCTAAGAGTGACGGCACAGGAAATGCATGAGATATGAGGTGCCCAGGATTTGTCTTGGTCGCCTACCTTACATCAAAATAAAGTTCGTAAGCCTTCTTCACGAGTGGGGCCATCGTCTTCCTCTGTGCCATTATGGTCAGTTCTCCACATACGTAGCAAAATGTATCTCTGGGATTAATAGTTTCGATTCATGCTGCTGGAAAATTATTTAAATCACGGAAAACTTTTTGGAATGAAAAACCAATTTTTTCTACTATGAAAAATTTTAAAATTTGAGCAAAATTTGAAAAAAAATTCTTTCTTTTTATTAAAAATCTGTTTGTTTAAATAGCTATATTTTTTTAATGCAAAAAATACTATTAAATATAGTTAACCTGGAAAAAAGGAAAGTAAAATTAAATTAGTACACTTAATTTTAACTAATATTTTGGGGAAACTCTGAGTAAATGGAAATATTATTTTCTCGAAAACTATGGGTGATAGAAATATTCTGAAACCATATTTGAAATCAGCATCAAAGGTTCTATAAGAAACACCAAATAGTTTTCAAGAAACAAAAATGTTGTTCCCTAGTGTAATTAACTCTTTCTCGCCGAATTGGAAAGCTTTTCACCGACCTTAGACCTACAGTTTAACGTGGATTCAGAAATACATCTCGTCAGGGAATGATTGCTCACTATTTCATCGAGATAATTAAAGCTCATATACAGGACCTACATTGTCTATAAGATCTGTGGCGCGTGGAGCCTTCAGAAGAGGTACCAGATACCATTGTATACATTATTATGGAGAGTTGCCAGATACCATTGCTCAGGTACACAGTTGCCAGATTGTACCATTTATTTTCTTAAAAGTTGGTTTAGAATTCCGCTAGTAGGTTTAGAAGGCGTAACATGATATAATTAACCAAAAGAATTAAGTAAAACAACATTGCATCATTCTGTTTATTATAAATATATAGAAAATAAATATACATTTGAATGATCAATAATAATAGAAATGAGGAATATGCATATAATCCGTCAATATAACAGTACAGGAGAAATATATACACACACACACACCCAAACACACACACACAACACACACAATTATGGAGATATATAGAAATAAATATACATTTGAATGGACAATAATAATAATATGTTAAATACATTTCACTTTTTTTTTTCAAAATACTAAACTCGCACTTAATCGAGTCTACAATTACATCATTATTGCTCTGCATTACGCAGTATATGCGGTTTAATAATATTTCACGCTTAAAGTATAGGGAAACCTGTACTCGATATGAAGGGGCTTTCATATCTTTCAGTACTATTTTTGTTCCCACTTTACAACCGGTTGGTAAGTCATCTTTAAATACGTCTAGAATACAATCAAAAGCACGCACAAAGAGTTCATCGTTAGCTACATTATTAAACACAAGTTTGTAAACACGCTTTTCCAATCGAGGGTTTATTTCTACCGACCCGAGCTTTTCAATCGTGAACTCGTCTTCACTCAACATAGCGGCAATTGAAATAATCTTCTAAATCGTTACGACAACTGCGCGTTATATAAAGAAATAGTTCTTCAGGGTAAAAGGTGTAGGTGAGCTCAGCCTTGTACCGATCAATTGCTTTGTACCAAAGTTCATGGTATTTCAAAGAGTCTAAACTTTTTAAATAAACGTCCAGCTCTAGACCATTCTCATCTTGTTCAGCCCTACACTCGGCAAACCCATCGAGCAGAGCGGTATATGCCTATTCAAGTACTGTATCAAAATAAAGCATATCCGTAACACGCGCGTCTAATATAGGTTTCACCTTGCGAAATCCGACGATTTCAAACATTCTGTCGAGGATGAAACGGTTTCGCGTAGGAACAAGAGCGTTATTATCAGAAGCATTCTTCCACATCAGCCGTATATCAATGCACGGCCAATCGTTATTTATACACAACGTACATACAACGGCGTATGAGGGTGCGTCACTAATCTGCTCTCGTCTTGTACCTACGTTAGCAGGTATTTTATAACGATCTTCACTCCACTTCTCAACTATCACGAAGATTCTATTCATCTCCTCGACACTTAAATAAACCCGTTTGTTTGTTTGTCTACATTCCGTTTCCAGTACATAGCTAACGGTACCGGATTTACGCCTGAACACGCGCAACGATTTCGTCACGGACACATCGTACGAGGCGTTGAGAATGCTGCTCAAAGGAAGCTCCATCGTATTCGATGAGCGCACGTCCACTCGGTTCCAGCTCTGAGATAACTATGAGCCGTGTGAGGCACGCAGGTAGGCAGGAACGGTTCGATGGGCGGCTGACTCAATGATACGTGAATGGGCTTGTTCGAACTCGTATGATCCGCGAGTCGCACCATATTCGTGCGGCGAATTATTGTACATATTGGGTAGGTGTTTTTCCGCTACAAGAATTAATTTCGGTTTTATCACTACCAGACTACGCACCAGACAGTTTCCCTCAGGATAATTTTCACGAACTAGGCACATTTTATAATGTTTTACTAAACATCTTCACACTCCGGCGCACTATTTGAGAGGAACATATGCTCATATTTCTTTCTGCCCATCAAACGATACTAGTCTCTAAAGTCTGTTAAAAACTCACGCAGGGCACTAGCCACAACCTCACTACGAACCTCATCATGATATACATTAATATAGTGATAAAAATACTTAAGATTGTCCATGATCACGAGATTCACATTTTCAGTCGTAGGGTATGAGTAATGACGTGGTGTAACATGACGTAATACCGCTTGTCACACCACCCATCCACAAGACTCATTATCCATACTGCTGCTCTTCTGCACGCGTTGTTCTTTTACTTCACGGTTTATGTGAGACTTTATAAAGTTTAGCTCTACAGCATACTTCAGCACATCGTCTGTGCAACGAAAGCCTTCAACGGTCTCACCAGAACATCGTAGAGTATTTGTACATCTTGCAACTTCGCACACAATGTGGTTTTAAAAGAGGCATAGGAGGGGGGAATAGGAAGTTTTTCGGTATCCACCACATCCTGGCACTTTGCTGAATACCATTTCATAAACGTTGTACAAGCAATATTAAAGGTAGCCATTTGAATACACGTCTGATCTCCTTTTTTTCTTCTACGCTGGCGAATACACGTCTGATCTCAAGGGCTTACTGCAGTCGACTGACCACGCAGGGAATCACAGATAGTAGCATGACTCACGTTGCTGGTTTTACAGTGGGCGGAGCTTAGAACATTCACCTGTGCACACACGCACACACACACACACACAACAGTGGGCGGAGCTTAGAACGTTCACCTGTGCACACACAAAGGAGAAAGTGAAACGCTAATTGAAACATGATTTATTTAATAAACGACATATTCAAGTTATATATATTTACAAATACGATTTAATAAAAGAGATATTCAAGTTATATAATATATATTTACAAATACGTGTAATAAATAAGTTAACAATAGACACATCAATGATATATTCAAGACATATATATTTAAAAACACGTGATAAATAAGTTAACAATTGAAATTATGTTAAACACAAGAAATAACAGAAAACACAAGAAAAAACAAATGCATAGATTTGGTGATCACAAACAACAGTAACCTAATACTTTAAAGAAAGCATTCTATTAAATACTTTTAGCCTATGTTCACGAATTAATACCGGTTTTAAAATAGATTCGAGACGAAGACCGTCTGGACTGATTTTATAGAAATTCAAGGATTCCAAGTTGATCACGAGAGAAGTTATGTAGTCATCTTCCATGCTGCAAAATCTCGTCGTTTGCCTGTCTGCTCAGAACACCGACAAGAGGTAAGATCGAATCCACATCAACACAAAATTTTAGTCGCTAAAATAACAGCCTGAGTATTGTTCATGTTCTAAATTATCTTTGATTCGTTTTGGTAAAATTGAGTAAACTGCAGCCTTTGTTTCCTGATCAGAAACTCTCCGTCTTTTTCTGGTATGGTGCAAGGTTTCGTTGCAACCATATTCACTGCTCGAGTCTACTTCACAGTCGTTGTCTTCTAATCTAGATTTACACTCTTCACTAATGCATTCAATGGGTGAATAATCATCTTGGTTGATATTATTGACACCACAATCGAGAGGGCTCACTGGGGTAACGGACACTTCAGGTAATGGTGCGGGCGCTTGAGGTGGGTCGGGGACAATCTCCTCAGGTTGCCCTTGTGGCGGGGAAAATATTGTGTGGAGGTAATTATGTGCTGCTTCTAAGTAAACAAAACGGGCTTTATGTAACACAGTGGCAACTAATAATGATTTATGCAAAGATGCACCAGCTCTTCTGGAACGTCTGGATGCAATTTTACCGAGCGATATATTTATCAACTTGTGTGCTTCAAACCCGTTTGGAACGTCAGATATCATGTTCACCACCTAGGAATTGGTCAAGGCACAGAGAGCTAACTAACACGACTCTATCCTCTATTTCCAATCTTGTAATGAGTTAAAGTGAAAGTTTCGCCTGCCTTTATACAATGTCGTTCTGACGTCGTTATCAAGCTCCACGCAGGGAATTTCCAGGTAGTAGCATGAATCACGCTGCTGTTCTTTCACCTGTGCACACACACACACACACACACACACACACACACACACACACACACACAGGAGAAAGTGAAACGTTAATTGATACATGATTTATTTAATAAAAGAAATATTCAAGCTATATATATATTTACATACACGTGTAATAAATAAGTTAACAATAGGCACATCAAAGATTATATTCAAGGTGTGTGTATATATATTTACAAACACGTGTGATAAGTTAACAATTGAATTTCTGTGTTAACATAATTTCATTTGTTAACTTATTTATCACATGTTTTTAAATATATATGTCTTGAATATAATCATTGATGTGTCTATTGTTAACTTATTTATTACACGTGTTTGTAAATATATATAGCTTGAATATTTCTTTTATTAAATAAATCATGTTTCAATTAGCGTTTCACTTTCTCCTTTGTGTGCGCGCGCGCGCGCGTGTGTGTGTGTGTGTGTGTGTGTGCACAGGTGAAAGAACAGCAGCGTGATTCATGCTACTACCTGGAAATTCCCTGCGTGGAGCTTGATAACGACGTCAGAATGACATTGTATAAAGGCAGGCGAAACTTTCACTTTAACTCATTACAAGATTGGAAATAGAGGATAGAGTCGTGTTAGTTAGCTCTCTGTGCCTTGACCAATTCCTAGGTGGTGAACATGATATCTGACGTTCCAAACGGGTTTGAAGCACACAAGTTGATAAATATATCGCTCGGTAAAATTGCATCCAGACGTTCCAGAAGAGCTGGTGCATCTTTGCATAAATCATTATTAGTTGCCACTGTGTTACATAAAGCCCGTTTTGTTTACTTAGAAGCAGCACATAATTACCTCCACACAATATTTTCCCCGCCACAAGGGCAACCTGAGGAGATTGTCCCCGACCCACCTCAAGCGCCCGCACCATTACCTGAAGTGTCCGTTACCCCAGTGAGCCCTCTCGATTGTGGTGTCAATAATATCAACCAAGATGATTATTCACCCATTGAATGCATTAGTGAAGAGTGTAAATCTAGATTAGAAGACAACGACTGTGAAGTAGACTCGAGCAGTGAATATGGTTGCAACGAAACCTTGCACCATACCAGAAAAAGACGGAGAGTTTCTGATCAGGAAACAAAGGCTGCAGTTTACTCAATTTTACCAAAACGAATCAAAGATAATTTAGAACATGAACAATACTCAGGCTGTTATTTTAGCGACTAAAATTTTGTGTTGATGTGGATTCGATCTTACCTCTTGTCGGTGTTCTGAGCAGACAGGCAAACGACGAGATTTTGCAGCATGGAAGATGACTACATAACTTCTCTCGTGATCAACTTGGAATCCTTGAATTTCTATAAAATCAGTCCAGACGGTCTTCGTCTCGAATCTATTTTAAAACCGGTATTAATTCGTGAACATAGGCTAAAAGTATTTAATAGAATGCTTTCTTTAAAGTATTAGGTTACTGTTGTTTGTGATCACCAAATCTATGCATTTGTTTTTTCTTGTGTTTTCTGTTATTTCTTGTGTTAACATAATTTCAATTGTTAACTTATTTATCACGTGTTTTTAAATATATATGTCTTGAATATAATCATTGATGTGTCTATTGTTAACTTATTTATTACACGTATTTGTAAATATATATATATAACTTGAATATCTCGTTTATTAAATCGTATTTGTAAATATATATAACTTGAATATCTCGTTTATTAAATAAATCATGTTTCAATTAGCGTTTCACTTTCTCCTTTGTGTGTGCACAGGTGAAAGTTCTAAGCTCCGCCCACTGTTGTGTGTGTGTGTGTGTGTGTGCACAGGTGAAAGTTCTAAGCTCCGCCCACTGTAAGACCAGCAACGTGAGTCATGCTACTATCTGTGATTCCCTGCGTGGTCAGTCGACTGCAGTAAGCCCTTGAGATCAGACGTGTATTCGCCAGCGTAGAAGAAAAAAGGAGATCAGACGTGTATTCAAATGGCTACCTTTAATATTGCTTGTACAACGTTTATGAAATGGTATTCAGCAAAGTGCCAGGATGTGGTGGATACCGAAAAACTTCCTATTCCCCCCTCCTATGCCTCTTTTAAAACCACATTGGATTGTGCGAAGTTGCAAGATGTACAAATACTCTACGGATGTTCTGGTGAGACCGTTGAAGGCTTTCGTTGCACAGACGATGTGCTGAAGTATGCTGTAGAGCTAAACTTTATAAAGTCTCACATATACCGTGAAGTAAAAGAAACAACGCGTGCAGAAGAGAAGCAGCAGGTATGGATAATGAGTCTTGTGGATGGGTGGTGACAAGCGGTATTACGTCATGTTACACCATGTCGATTACTCATACCCTACGACTGAAAATGTGAATCTCGTGATCATGGACAATCTTAAGTATTTTTATCACTATATTAATGTATATCATGATGAGGTTCGTAGTGAGGTTGTGGCTAGTGCCCTGCGTGAGTTTTTAACAGACTTTAGAGACGAGTATCGTTTGATGGGCAGAAAGGAAAAATATGAGCATATGTTCCTCTCAAATAGTGCGCCGGAGTGTGAAGATGTTTAGTAAAACATTATAAAATGTGCCTAGTTCGTGAAAATTATCCTGAGGGAAACTGTCTGGTGCGTAGTCTGGTAGTGATAAAACCGAAATTAATTCTTGTAGCGGAAAAACACCTACCCAATATGTACAACAATTCGCCGCACGAATGGTGCGACTCGCGGATCATACGAGTTCGAACAAGCCCATTCACGTATCATCGAGTCAGCCGCCCATCGAACCGTTCCTGCCTACCTGCGTGCCTCACACGGCTCATAGTTATCTCAGAGCTTGAACCGAGTGGACGTGCGCTCCTCGAATACGATGGAACTTCCTTTGAGCAGCATTCTCAACGCCTCGTACGATGTGTCCGTGACGAAATCGTTGCGCGTGTTCAGGCGTAAATCCGGTACCGTTAGCTATGTACTGGAAACGGAATGTAGACAAACAAACAAACGGGTTTATTTAAGTGTCGAGGAGATGAATAGAATCTTCGTGATAGTTGAGAAGTGGAGTGAAGATCGTTATAAAATACCTGCTAACGTAGGTACAAGAAGAGAGCAGATTAGTGACGCACCCTCATACGCCGTTGTATGTACGTTGTGTATAAATAACGATCGGCCGTGCATTGATATACGGCTGATGTGGAAGAATGCTTCTGATAATAACGCTCTTGTTCCTACGCGCACCGTTTCATCCTCGACAGAATGTTTGAAATCGTCGGATTCCGCAAGCTGAAACCTATATTAGACGCGCGTGTTACGGATATGCTTTATTTTGATACAGTACTTGAATACGCATACACCGCTCTGCTCGATGGGTTTACCGAGTGTAGGGCTGAACAAGATGAGAATGGTCTAGAGCTGGACGTTTATTTAAAATGTTTAGACTCTTTGAAATACCATGAACTTTGGTACAAAGCAATTGATCGGTACAAGGCTGAGCTCACCTACACCGTTCACCCTGAAGAACTATTTCTTTATATAACGCGCAGTTGTCGTAACGATTTAGAAGATTATTTCAATTGCCGCTATGTTGAGTGAAGATGAGTTCACGATTGAAAAGCTCGGGTCGGTAGAAATAAACCCTCGATTGGAAAAGCGTGTTTATAAACTTGTGCTTAATATTGTAGCTAACGATGAACTCTTTGTGCGTGCTTTTGATTGTATTCTAGACGTATTTAAAGATGACTTACCAACCGGTTGTAAAGTGGGAACAAAAATAGTACTGAACGATATGAAAGCCCTTCATATCGAGTACAGGTTTCCCTATACTTAAAGCGTTGAAATATTATTAAACCGCATATACTGCGTAATGCAGAGCAATAATGATGTAATTGTAGACTCGATTAAGTGCGAGTTTAGTATTTTGAAAAAAGTGAAATGTATTTAACATATTATTATTATTGTCCATTCAAATGTATATTTATTTCTATATATCTCCATAATTGTGTGTGTTTGTGTGTGTGTGTGTGTGTATATATTTCTCCTGTACTGTTATATTGACGGATTATATGCATATTCCTCATTTCTATTATTATTGATCATTCAAATGTATATTTATTTTCTATATATTTATAATAAACAGAATGATGCAATGTTGTTTTACTTAATTCTTTTGGTTAATTATATCATGTTACGCCTTCTAAACCTACTAGCGGAATTCTAAACCAACTTTTAAGAAAATAAATGGTACAATCTGGCAACTGTGTACCTGAGCAATGGTATCTGGCAACTCTCCATAATAATGTATACAATGGTATCTGGTACCTCTTCTGAAGGCTCCACGCGCCACAGATCTTATAGACAATGTAGGTCCTGTATATGAGCTTTAATTATCTCGATGAAATAGTGAGCAATCATTCCCTGACGAGATGTATTTCTGAATCCACGTTAAACTGTAGTCTAAGGTCGGTAAAAGCTTTCCAATTCGGCGAGAAAGAGTTAATTACACTAGGGAACAACATTTTTGTTTCTTGAAAACTATTTGGTGTTTCTTATAGAACCTTTGATGCTGATTCCAAATATGGTTTCAGAATTTTTCTATCACCCATAGTTTTCGAGAAAATAATATTTCCATTTACTCAGAGTTTCCCCAAAATATTAGTTAAAATTAAGTGTACTAATTTAATTTTACTTTCTTTTTTCCAGGTTAACTATATTTAATAGTATTTTTTGCATTAAAAAAATATAGCTATTTAAACAAACAGATTTTTAATAAAAAGAAAGAATTTTTTTGCAAATTTTGCTCAAATTTTAAAATTTTTCATAGTAGAAAAAATTGGTTTTTCATTCCAAAAAGTTTTCCGTGATTTAAATAATTTTCCGCCAGCATGAATCAAAACTGTATTAATCCCAGAGATACATTTTGCTACGTATGTGGAGAACTGACCATAATGGCACAGAGGAAGACGATGGCCCCACTCGTGAAGAAGGCTTACGAACTTTATTTTGGATGTAAGGTAGGCGACCAAGACAAATCCTGGGCACCTCATATCTCATGCATTTCCTGTGCCGTCACTCTTAGGGGTTGGATTAAACTCACTGAGTGGTGGCCAACCGCGGCGCATTGCGCCAATGGTGGCGCATCAAGTACTTTGAAGTGGAGCATCGAGGTCTAGTATGAATTGTGCT